>JBCEWB010000012.1:1870995-1889362 GCA_039654565.1 Peronia peronii | reverse complement strand
ACATTGTGGGTACCGGTAGGCCTACTTGACGCACTCAGGGATGATTTGTTTGTGGGAGGGAACTGGTTCGGTACCTGCGTTTGGTCTTGGGTACGCTTAATATGAAAGAAAAGTGCGATCGGGGGAAACGAAAACCGTTCGTAATAAGCGTAGTTTTCATATCGGCCCATAGTTTTATTTCTTTGTGAGCATAAAAAATTACATAGCAAAAAACCGTTCCCAAAGAGTCTTTCTTCATAACACATGTTTCTTTCTAAGTGTTTTCTTACTAACCGTGTTAGAGTGTATTGAGAAATTTTCCGCCGCCAACCGCTCCCTCACCCCAACCCCCCAGATATTTCAATCACGGCTATCTGGCGCTGTCCGTTTTCATGCTAAAAGTTTTCATTCTTCTGAGAGAAGAAAACTATAAAATTATACAACTAGTTGCAATTCCAAGAACTAAAAAGATCCCACAGGCGTTGCCGTCACCAGAATCATCAAGTGTAACTAGATCTAGATTCTAGATCTATTTTCTAGGGGGAAAAAAATCTAGATCTAGATCACAAACAGCTGTCCTCTTACACTACACTAGTCTTTCTAAGATCATGGGCACATTGTTTGTTGTCAGTACTTTGATGTATATGTTTTCCATCAACTCTCACGAGCTCACGCCCATTCAACTGCATGTATCGGGCGTGAGAAATTATGCACTGCGAACTTTGATCTTGATCTTCAAATAACCGCTGTACAACATCTGCCTATCGTCCGAGGTATGAGCAAAACTCTTTTGTACTTCCAGTTTCACAATCTTTGTATGGAATTTGTACAGAAAATTATTATAAAATCGCAATAGCCTTGTTGACTCAGTAAAAGTCGGCAGTTGATCGGTCAAAAGTAGGAAATTCAGCGACGACCAAAAAGTTGGAATTGCAACTAAAGTCAGAAGTTTGACATCCTTGTTCTTTACATTTCAATATTACCTTTCATCTAAATATTGGGGCATTTCTTCAATGCCAATGCAGGTTTCCATGCTCCTTGTGGCAGTTACAGCAGGAGCAAAAGATTGAAACATCTTTAACGTAAGGCCTTTCTGACTTTGCCGTGATTAATTTTCTTAGAGTAGCTAATAAGAGACATTTTCTCATTGGATCCATAATGGACTCTGGCCTCACAGGTGATACTAAGCCATTCCGGACTCCTTCGGCCTTCGAATGATAAATTCACTGTTTGCATCTTTCCAATCCAACCGTTCACAGATTTGTCTATTTCTTTGATGTTCCCTCATTTATTGCATTCAACATAATAATGTGCCCATCCATGTCACTTTTGGTAACAATCCGGCACAATATGAAATCAACACTAAACCAACTAATCATCAGCCAAATCCAACTGGAGCGTCCCTCCGGTAGGCATCATATGTAGGCTAGACCTAAAGCAGGCACACCGAACACATGTTACTGCTTGAATGCCCATGTGCAGTTTTATCACTATACGGGTCCTTGGGTTCTGACAAAAGAGTTCACCTTCCGTAAAATGATTTATTCCCATTCTGTTGCCTGCTCGGGCAATTCCATTCTCTAAACGATGACCGGTTATTTTACTGAGACTTTACAGACATTTTCTTGTTTTACGGAATTACCTAATTTTATGGAAAATTGGCATCTTTGATAACTAATAACGTGCCCATCCAAGTCTTGTTTTTGACAACAAACTGGTACAATATGAAATCACCACTAAATCAACTAAATGTTTGCACATCGTCAGCCAAATCGAACTGGAGGGTTCCTCCTGTAAATGTACAGACACACCCAACGCATAAGCAGTTCTATCATTGTACAGGTCCTTGGGTTCCGACAAAAGTGTGTTCTCCCGTAAAATTATTCGCATTCTGCAGTTCACTTGGGCGATTCCGTTCTGTAAGCGATGACCAGGTTTCTACCAAGGCTTTATGAACTTTTTTTTTTTGTTTGTATAATGGAATTCCGTAATTTTACAGAAAATTGGCATCTCTGGTTAATCATAGCATATCTGAGATATAAAAAAATCCAATAATAATATAGATTTATGACACATTATCATCATTTTCCAAAGCACTCTCAGTACAGAAAATTCTAAAATGCAGGATTTCGAAAGGAACTAATTTTCAGGACTTTAAAAAAAAAAAATGAATGAATGAATAATAATTAATAACAATAAAACTAAAAGGCTGTTGTTCATCTCTGACATTTTTCTATGTTTCAAATTACTTACTGTCAGTTTCTTCCACATCTCCTTCCTCATCATGAAAGACTTCATCCTGATATCGAAAGATATCATTGTGGACATAAAACTTTTTAGGGGTCTGTGGCACCAACACAAAGGTTTGCATGAAGCGACGCATGGGCTCTCCATTATTGCTCAGTTCTCCTGAAACCTGAACAACAACAGAATCCTCCACGGTGGCCTGTGCATCCACCTGGCGTATTTTTGCATGGCAGTCATTGAAGTTCAGTGAGACAATCTTCTTGTGAATGGCCTGAGGAAAACAAAAAAATTTAATGGTTGAAATAACTGCTGTTGCATTTTCCTAATGATAAGGCTAAATTTTAAAAAATACAACAAAAACTTTATTTTGCACATCTTTAAGACTTACTTCTATGTTTTTTGTTACAAAGCCAATAGAAGACATACAAAATAATGACAGAACTGTGAGAGTGAGCTTCCATGAAAGTACAATGTGGTGTGCAAGTGACAGGGATGTCAAACTGTTTTCAGGAGAAAGTCTGAAAATTCGGCCAGATGATGCAATCCGTACTATTAGAAAACCAGGCCGTCCACTAAGGAACTGCAATCAGGAAAGTACCCGAAGATCTGGATGCTGATCACCTCACAAATAATTTGACCGAAACTTTTAGCAGCCTCTTAAAAAAAAAAACGAAAATCTGGCAATTGCCAGGAACATGGCACCCAGACCTGCCTACCCTCACAACAGTGGAGGACGGATATCTGACTTGAGGTGGGAAAATCAGGGAAAAGGAGGGAAATTTACCAATCCATAGTTCCTACTTAGGATTATTAATTATGTATATAACATAACAACAGAGCATCGATACATGAACTTACAGGAAGTTCCATTCAATATACAGTGGAACCTCGCTAGCACGATCATGGCTTAACATGATCTCCCGTTTAACACAACCTTTCCATGAAGTCAGTTTCAGCCCTTCTTTAAACATACTAATTTATTTTCAATAACACGCTCAGGTTTGCATGTTCAACCTGCATAGTACGTTCGATTCATTTGGACAGCAACTGTTGTCAGTCGTCCGTGCTAGCCAAGTGCTATGAAAACATTGAAAAGCCTGCTTTCTCGCAAAACTGTGCATTGTTGCTGCGAGTAAGCCTACTAAAAAAAAAAATGTAGTATCAAGCCGTCTCACCCCCTTTGACACGCACGTGGTCAGTGTCATGATACGTTAACTAGGCTCCGCTAGAGCCCGCCTCTTGTTCCCCTGTCTTCAACTTCAATTGTGACTTTGGGGCGCAGCGTCAAAAGCCTAAACACTAGATCTATTCTACAACGCACCACTGACCAGTGGAATCACCATGTATCGTGCACTGTCATCCAGCCTATATCGCCGACCCTTTTTAATAACAGAACAGGGATGTCAAACTTTCAACTTCAGTCGGAATTCCTACTCTTTGGTCGTTTGCTGACTTTCCTACTTTTGGCCGTTTAACTGCCGACCTTTGTTGATCGCAGTTTTATAGATCTAATGATTAAAAAAACAATAATTTGCGATACAAGTCCCACACGATAACAGTGGAACCGGATGAAGAGTTTTGCACATGTTTCGGACGAGAGTCAAACTGGTGTTTGGTGGCTGTTTGAAGACCGAGATCGAAGTTCGTAGCACTTAATTCCCCACACCCGACAACATGCAGTCGAGTGGTTGCATGAGAGTTGAAAATCAGCACATCAGAGTACCGATAACGACAAATATGCTCATGGTCTTTGAGAGACTAGATCTAGAAAATAGATCTAGTCTAGTTAGATAGTCTACGCTTGATGATTATGATGACGACACTGCCTGCAGGATCTTACAGTTCTTTGAATTTCCACTAATTGTATAATTTTGAAGTCTCATCCCTGGATCTTGTGAGAAGTTCCAAACTTTTCTGAAAACAATGCAAACTTCTAGCACGAGAAGCCTTGATTTTTGTGGAAGTGTCTTACGTAAGTAGACAGCACCAGACCGCCAAGACCAAATAGGGAGGGGGAAGGGGGACAAAATTTTCCGATTTTTTGTAAAAACAGTTTGACTGTTATAACTACATGTATAATAAACACATGCACGGGTTTGGACAAGAAAAATGGTTGATCCTGTTAACACGCTCACCCTGATAACACGATCCTTCGAGTTTGGTCCCAGGGGTGAGCGTGTTATTGGGACACCACTGTATATATTAAACATTTAGATCTGAATTTCCTGCATTCTTTTCAGATCCATTACATGCACATAGTGGGCAGTCTTAGTTTCTGTCAATCATAGATCTGATGCATTTTGCAACATTCACAAAAGTTTGGAAGATGCAATGCACAAATTTCTATTCTTTTGTGCGGTTCTGACATTTCTGAAGGCAATCAACCTTGCAGCATTACTTGCCATCTTGCTAATCTGACTGACCGCCAGTGACAGGAGGGGGGAGCATAATGTAGTACGTTCATGTTCAGCCCACCGTCCAGCATCCTTTCTTTCCCTTTGATCCAATGCTCCGACCACTGACTGGTGTTTCACATCTATACGCAGAATTTTTTGATAGACGCGACAAACATGATGGGGAGATGACTTAGCGATGAGAGTCCAGAATAATCTGCTTCTGCATGTAACAATTTTAGTAACTTGAATAGCAGACTGCTGACGATTCTGATTGCCCATTGGAAAGTGGAGGACAGTGCCGGTTGATTCACACACAGTTGGTAGAGCTGAGTGCGGGTGGGGGATGGCAGTGCATGGAGAGAGGAAAACTGACCGTACCACTTATGCTTAGCAGCGAAGCACTTAATATCTAGCAGTGATGACTAATAGCCATCATATAGACAGAAAATAGCCCCATCAGTGAGACAACGTCCTTCGCAATTGCTGGCGCGGACATCCCGGGTCAAATTTCACACCAAGATTGTGTCGGGATCGCCAAATTGAAACTCTGGTCTTTTTTCTTTTATTCCTTCTTATGTAAAGTAAACAGAAAGACCTATAGGCCCAGATCTACATGATGATGCAGGTTATGGCCAGCCTGCTGTCTTCTGTCCTTGGCGCCAATGACGTAAATATTCATACGCTAAACAAGTTATCGGCATCGGACTAGACTTGTGAGAGTGAATGATCCCAGGATAAAACTACATTGAGAGTCATAACTTTACATAACCGCGGTCGGCAACAAGCGCACTGTAAATGAAAAGATAAAATGTGGGGCAGGATGAGACACACTGGGATTACTCAAAGATTTAGGTTCAGAAGGGAACAACAAGAGCGATCGTGGGCGGACCGCACAGGATCATGAATGACAGGCGAGTGTGAACGACTACTGAGCACATGGGCGGGACAGGCAGGTATAACACATTACACCACATGCACGGACTGGGCTACACCATGTACTGTTGGCCTATAGACACAGGTCTTTGCAACGGCGGCAGGCAGGACCATAGCAACGCATGGGAGAGCGCAATTTTCTTTCTGCACTAAAGGTGAAGAATACTCCGGCGGCATTCTGAATGACATTAAAAGTATGAAACAGAAAGAAATAGTATAAAATGTCAATGCCGTCCAAATGCAGGAATCTATCTTCATGGCGCGGGAGGGCAGGATGGTGGATCGAAATGCAGGAGGATCACGTGTAACACGGGAAGGTAGGCAGTCTCGGCACCTCTGTTTTTCAGAAGCATTTTATCTGAAAGCACCTCTCAGAGGAGGCATAACATAAAAGCCCATCACGTCTCAGTGTTGACACTGAAGAGGATGCTCACCTCTTGACCAATGACTGGTGGCTGTTCATTGCCAGCTTTTTCTATCCCTCCGTGAACAAATGCCGAGTTGTTACTGTAAAATCTGCGACAAAAGAAATTAAAGTATCAACAACATATTACTGTCAGATTATCCAGTATTGCTTGACAGTAATTCAACTTTGAATCAAGTAAATGAATAAAAAGACTAAAATAAATATATGTACAGGAAAAAAACAGAACAGGTATAATCACAAATAAAAATTTTGATAGTGGCTAATAATGTAATCCCCTGAAATCCATTACACAATGAACAGTTGTCCAGTGAAGGGGAAACACTGCTTCTGAAAAACATATCTTGAGTACTTTCAAAATTCATCTGAAATTGCAACACACTATTTACCTAACTTGGTCTTGAAATGCACTGCAAATATATCAATCTAAATTTAACTGAGAATCATACATTTTCAAAATGTGGGGCAACCTAGAATAACAACTGTAAAAAACTTCTTAAACACCCCTACCCGTGTCAAAATTCATGGATGACAACAGCAATCGACGGTAAAAAAAATTCATAAAGATTTGTCTAAAACTAGCTCTTAAAGAGTTTTCTCTGCTAATATGGTAAATTTCATTTTCAATGCACAACTATACCTATGTAGGTGTAGCGGAGCTTCATGCAGCATCGTGTAATATTGCCGGACGAATTCGCGGCCAACTTCCTGAGGACCAGGAGTTTCCATTACCATTGTTCTGAAGAAAAAAGAATGTTACCACATTAGCAAAAGACATTTTCATATATATTAGAAAAACAAATACTATGACACCTTGAGAAACATTCTGATGACTTTCAGACATTATAATCAGCACTTTTTGGCAATACTTAAAATACTGTTTCAAAAATACATGTACATTTGTTTGCTAATCTGTATGCATACTCCAATTTAAATGTTTCCATTTTCACAAAAACAAACATATGATATTATACATATGAAGTCCCCTAATAAAAATAACCTTAAACCTACAATTTGGTAATTTTTCTGCCAACTTCCCAAAATTTATTTAGTTTGAAGGTTAACCACTGATTATTTGCTGACTGCAGGAGATAATCTATGCATTTTTAAAAAATAATATTTACATTCAGTTGGGTGAATTCATTCCAAAGATTAGGGTTGTGGAAAAAAAACAAAAAACATCTGGCACTGTCTGTATGGCTATAACGCGAGAGGTAATTAGCCTTGAGGAAACAATATTTATATATTAATATATATATATAGTTTAGATACGATGAGAATTCGGAATAATCATAAACACCTTTAACATCTCCAGTAATGATGAGAACTACATAAAATTTCTAATTTTTCTGCATGGAGGTGATATCTCAACAACTAGATCTAGCTTTCACTTTCTGGGTTATGTAATAAATTAATACAGTGGTCTCGGCTTAGGAGCCCAGTCCGCCTAAGAACCTGTCTTTGCTGTGAAATCAATTTTTTTCTCTAAATTTACCTCTCTCAGAACCGGCTCCCAAATAAAAACTCTACCTAAGAGCCTCGTATCAAGCCATGGCATACGAGAGTTCAAAGTGTAATTTCACGTCAGATTGTCCACTTGAAAAAAATGCACAGCCCTATGTGTGCAGCAAAATGACGACAGGATAAAAAAAGGGAAAAGGGATATATAAGGAGAGGACGTGATGGAGGATGTATGACTTTACGAATCAGGCCACACTTAGACTAGAGCATCATTTCTTTGATAGCACGTGTGGGTCTTGGGGTGTTGACCCATGATTGGTTCAGTGTATAACAAGGAATAAGTTTAGTCTCCTGATTGCTACAGTACAGTAACATAGCATCATCTTTTCATTGAACATTGTTATCGTCAGATGGAAACTCGCTTAACTTTTAAAAGAATTGGGCATTATTGATGAAATTATATAGCACGAAAGGTCAGGAACTGTTAGATCTAATTACAAACTACACACACTATCAAATCAGCTGTTCCTACTTATATAGATAACACTTTTGTGGTAACGATCAACTAATCACTAATCATAGTAGTCAAGACAACAGTCATTTAGGTTGCGTGAACTTTTCAATCCGTCTAAGACCCCGCTTTTTTTTTTTTTGGTCTCCTGGTGACTGGGCTCTTCAGCAGAGACCACTGCAACAAGTTTTTCTTGGTAAAGCGAGAGAATTTCTTGTAGACATGGCTGATCAAATTCTAGTTGACTACTATTTTAATACAGCCGTGTAGTTGGCTAAACATCATAGACTGCGTATGTAACACTATTACACAATAAAATGTACCTCGAGAATTGACTTCTAGCACTCTTTCTTTGTTAGCCTGTAGACTACAATAGGCTTGCTATGTAACTGACAGTAATACTGCAAAGCACCATAGGTCTGCAGACCCATGTGCCCTGAATGCAATACTGTATTTTTTTTACTGATATGGACATGCTATAGGGCCTACACGACATGTATGGAGTTTTTCATATTTGCTAAGCTGTATGCTACAACTAAGCCTTGATACACACTGGAAAATATAATTATCTAACAATAGCATGAACTGCAATATGCTCCTGTAATGGCTACTGTCGATAACAGGAAACAAGCCAGCATTGATCAAAAGATTACCATCTTCATCATTAAGGCAGTGAATATGAAATCAAAACCAAGTGCCGAAATGTCCCACCTAAAACAATATGGTATCACATGTGCTGCCCATGTGTGCTTATTAACAGGAAAAGCAGTCACGCACCTAATTAACTTACAGCTCCATTATTTCTCTCTATACTGAGAGCCAAATAGCCAAATCTCGGGAATTTAAAAAAAAAAGGAGGGTCAACTCTAACAAGCATTATCAATTGTACTAGCCCCTCTGCAACTCTACTTTTGCAGCTCCACTGTAATAAACCATGTAAACAAAAAAAAATATGGACTGTTAGTGTTTATATTCATGGCTGTGAGTTCTATACAATTTGAAATGCTCAGACCATTACCATGACTCTGACAAATATTCATTTTTCCCTTATATTACTGATTGGGTCATCCAGTGAAATGCTTCACTTCAAATGAGATCACGTTACAAGAAACGTTTTTTTCGTTTTTTTTTTTAAATAGTCTAGATCTAGAATCTTGATCTAGACTTTTATACAATGTCCAAATTTCTCAAGATTCATGAAACTAGATCTAGATCTACTTAGACTAGTAACTCTATCCCAAAGGGCCATAGTAACTTCCTCATAAGGCCATTTTATTGAAACAAATGAATGATACTCCCCACAATTTCAAATAGATAAGAAACCCAAAGAATTCCGATTTTTTTTTTTTTTTTGGTTCTAAGAACAAACCACAATGTATAAATTATTTTATGGCTGTAGTAGGTGATTGACAAGCGCATACCAATAACATAGATTACACTGGAATTATTTAGCTTGCAATAAAACAGTAACTTAGTCTTGATCATTGATTGAACAGCAGTCTCATTTTTCTTCACTAATCAGGCAATGATAGGCTACCGCAGTCCCACAGCTATGATTTTGCCAATTTTTTTTTAACTGGTAGATCTAGTTGATCTACTTGTAGCCAGGCTTTGTAAACCTATCTAGAATCTAGATCTAAATCTATGTCAACATGGTTCCATTTCATTGGCCACTGGGATATAAAAATTAAATAAAAGAAAACTGGTCTAGGATGCCATCCATCTTCTCGACTTGGAATTTCTCTGAATACAGAACTAGTGGATAAATCATAAGTAGATCCGGAAGTCTAGATCTAGAATCTATATCTATATCCATCTTTGTGTGATTGCCTTGTTTATCGAACAATTTTATGTGAAATGTATCAAGACCACTTTTAAATTTCCTTTGTATTATTATCTTTTCCCAACAATAAATTCCCAACACTGTTCACCATATAGCACTGATACTGAACTCTTCCTTTAGTCAGGAATAGTCTTGATCTTCAAAAACTGACAGTCTATTACTCTCGACTACATCAATTCTTGACATGCCTCAATCTGCAATATCAGGATTCTACTTTTTTCTAGATCAATCCATCAAATTTACAGGCCAGGCCTACCACAAATTTGACACATCAATTTACACCAGCCGGGCTTGATAAAATCTGCAAAGGTACAATTCTTCGTTTTTCAAGACAGGATACAATGAGACTTGTCCACTTGTATCTGTGGTAGACTTCACTCAATTCCAAGAATCAGCAAGAGCCAAGATAAAGAATACAGTTTTTAGTCTAGTCTTATCTGACGTTCGATCTATTTTCTACCCACCTTCTTTATTTCTAATCGAACATCCCCAAACCCACGCTTCAACTAACAACTCTGGATAGGCGTCAGAAATCTGTGGCGTTCTCTAATAGATGATTCTGACGAGAAAGAATTTGTTCTATAAAAGTAACAGTAAACCACAATGTGGTGGAGGAGAAAGAAAGTTTCTTTCACACGGTGCATGCACGTTCACAACAATGACAATGTTAGAATATCCGATAATTCGAAACTTTCCGATAAATTCCGGATGCAAATATGATCTACCTACCACTAAAATTGCAGATCTCTTAAAGTTTTATCACAAAATTGTACTGAACATAAATATTCAGGCAAAGAACACGAGGTCCTTACAAAATAAGGAAATTTATATCCCCAAAGGCCGTATCCCCTACACATGGGATGGTGCGCAGATCGGGTCTGAAGAAACAATGGAACTGCGCATGAATAGACTCTCGTGGAAAATGAGATCGAGAGCACTACTTCCAACCCTGGAACATGTATAATCATATATTTTAACATAAAATTCAGTTTATTTGGTGAACTACAAGTCATAGATTTAATTTAAAGGGAACAAAAATTGATTGTTATCAAAATCTCTATGAACTATACATACTTTAAGTCAATATTAAAGAAAAATGCTCTTTACAATTATAAAAACAACTTGTAGTGCGTTATCAAAAGTTGTTTCCGGTTGACACAAAGAAAATGTTCATGAATTCTACCATAATTATTATTACATTCTAATCTCCGACTACTATTTGAAACTTAAATGCTTTTTTAATATCAACTAATATATTTTTTCTAAAAAATATGCTAATAAAATTCTCCAAATTTTACAACCCTGCGCATGCGCATAAACCCTTAACAACCAAGCGTCTTGTCTTCAGCTCCTCGGCGTCTGATCTTCTATTCCCTGAAGGCAGAGTCTGGGTTTATAGCATACAGAGTACTCTTCCTGTAGAATTGTTCAATAAATTATCCCATCACCATCAAAATGGCTATGAATATCCACCAGGAGGCTCGTCGCCGCCAGATGCATATGGATAGAGTGTGTGAAGCCAGACGACGTATGGCTCTTGGACAACAAGATGACCAAGACCAAGAAGTAAGACTAGAATCTATAGGAGTGAAATAAGCATTTGCTCAAGAGATTTCAGTAACCGTGAAATGTATTTCTATCTGATTCATCTTTACAGTATTAATGTTTCCAACGTTTTGTTTTTTTCGTTAGATCTATTGAAATTTCAACGATCTCTCAGCTTCGCTATCAATTTATTCTCCCACTCTCGTAGTTGTCTATTCTTTTCTACTTTACTTTCCCTCTCGCTTTCTCCACTCGCTCACCTTCTACCTTTGGGTTATCATGTGAAACTTTTCGCGGTAGACAATAGCACAATAGAGTGAACGTTTAAGAAACACTATCAGAATCGATCAGCTTTCAAAGGTGGCAAGTAATTTCAGTATAGATCTATATATATATGCTTCTATAAAAAATACTGACGGAAAAAGCGGGGCACAAAGGCCGGGGGCGGGGGAGGGGGGGGGGCAGAGAAAGAATTATTTACATGAAAGTATGGGACAATACAGGAAATAAAAGTCAGAGCAGAACTGTAGTTTCAATAATGATATTTTGATTGGCTTTCCAGAGGTCATTATGCTATATCACAACTGCAAATTTGGAACAATGGACCACTTGAGTAAGATATCAAGAGTTGCGAAGGCTCATTAACTTTGAATGATTTAGTTCATGAGTTGATATTAGTTGGAAGCATGTAGCAGTTTTAGAATGAGAATGCTCTTATTGAATCCCACAGCAACTTGGCGACCAGACAGGAAAGCTCTGAGTTAAATGTTAACTAATACATGTGTGGTCAAAGGAATCATTGATCAGTTTAAGTTACCAACAGGATTTCTTATGTAATTACAATTACCTTTAGTTTCATTTTTATTAGCATGTATTGCTCTTTGCATGTTTTACATCACTGAAACCCATAAACTGATCATTTATGACCATCATCATCATGCTACATATCATCTTTGCAAAAAACTAAGTAGATAATCATATTCCGTTGTAACTTTTTTTTTTTTGCGCTGCCACACTTCACTGCGCAGACGGCAAGGTCCAAATAAAAATCCATGAAATTTAAAGCTGTTTTAACCAAAAGTTCTTGAAAAAACCCATGTGCTTTTAGACATGAATCATTTGATCTTCGTGAAGTAATATGTCATTGGAGTGTAAAGGCTTGAAATTAATGATCTAGCATAAATATAATATGATTATTCATATCTTCTCTTCATCCAATACCCTTTGCTCAAAGACATATGAAAAAATACTTGCTCAAGAAGTTTCCTTGATTTCAAGGTATGTGTTGCTACAAGTAGTGAGAAGCCAGCAGATCCTGTAAGATGTACTGATCAAGGGCAGTTCTACCAAACCAGGTATTGATTGTTATTCCATTCTGATTTTTTTTATTGTAATTTTTTCTTATTCTATTTTCCAGTGAGTACTTTCTTTCACCAGTGGTAATTTCAGAAGTATTCCAGCTTTCAGTAAGCATAACTACAGTGTTACCAGTTAGAATGTAGAGTATTCTAGCCACTTTATAATTTCAATTCAAGAGGCTCACAAATTAATTTTAGAATTAATATCATCTTTTATAAATGAATTCCTTTCTTGGATTCAGTTTTAAATTCTCATGTAAAATAGCTATTCTCTATTCCTCCGTCTCATTCTTTGAGTGTACATCACACTCAAAACTTCAGACTGCACGGATAGGTCTTTTTTGCTTTTTTAAAAAATTTATTTCACTTCTGCTGTTATGCAGGGCACAGAATTTTCAAAAAATTGTGAAAGAAGTTTTTTGTTTCAGGTAGTGAAATCATTCATTTCACTGATCTTTCTGCTTTCATTTGGAGTTAAACATATTTTTTCTTTTTTGATTATCTTTTGAAAGATGTGATGCATACATTAAAAAGAATACTCAAAGTCTCCTCAACATAGGACTCCCATTAATAAGCATAGATGACCAGTCAATTTCAGAGGTTTTTTGAAACTGTCGCTAGGAATTACTTGTGCATTTTATTTATAGACAATTTAAAATTTGATAACACAAGAAGTGAATTTGTTATATTCACGTATGTTACGAGGACTGGTAATTTCATATGATACCATTTATATAACTGCTCTTCACATACTTTGTAAAAGCTGATCAATAGTATAAAACTGACACTAATAATAATAGCGTATTTTCTCTCAGAGATATTCTTCATTGAAATTTTAATAACTCATTGAACAAAGTGTGCTACATCTACATTTGAGTACTTTCAGGGCATATTAATATTTGGAATTATCCACTTTACCTAGTCTAAGTTCTTGGCTTGAATTTAGGCTATGGCAAAATTTTAAAATGATGGTCATTAAAGAAATGAATTCAAGGGTTGTTCTTTTGACTGAGTTCATTCAAATAATGATTTATGGATTTTTCATTCATTTCCCCAAAGCAAAACTGGGCAGATGATAATTATAATATTAAGTTAGGTAGAGAATGATAGGAAAGGATAGGTAGCAGATTCTTTAACTATATTATATAAGGCCATGGGCTCAGTATTTAACAGCAACCTACAAATCCATTTGGATATGGCAATCAGAGTGATTCCTAGTGCCCAAAAAGTATCTGAGAAGTCTTTCTGAGTTTCTAACAAGGGAATCCATCACTATTGTTCACTGAATCAAATGACCTAATTTTTTTTCAAGTAAAAAATAGGCCATTTGACTTCAGATATGTCTTACTTCAACAGTTTTCAGGGACCAGAATAAAGGGCTTGCCATATTACTGGGAAAGTGACTTCCAAAACAAGATTCAGTAAACCAAAAACATTCAATTTTGTCACAAAAAAAATATTAGAGACATAGCACTTTCAGTCAAATATTTTGAGATAGCATTTATAGCAATTAATTAATTGCCAATTTTTTATATATTTTTTCCCAGTTTATTAACCCTTATGGCTATCTGCTTGTATGACATTTTATATCTTTTCTTTAATGAGTAACCCAACTTATATACCATGTGTAAACAATCATGAATTACCACTGCATATGGAAATGCCTGTTTCAGATTGTTTGCTATCACTGGCATATTGTTCTATGTCACACAGTTACATAACATGTGTAATTTGTGGACCTTTTATAGAGATTTATGAAAAGGAGAAAAGGAAAAATAGAGCCATACTTATGGATAAATGAAAGAGGAAGGACAAACATTTTGGCACTTAAATAGATATTTTAAGTAAAGTTTGGATTCCAAGTTTTCCTCTTTTTTGTCCATTTTACCCAAAGGTTACAGAGCAATCAAAATATTCAGTGAGCCTATTGAAATACAGTAATTTATGGGCAAATTTTATTATAGAGTACTAATCACTATAGGATTAGATGAAGATTTAAATGTTCTATAATTTTAAGTCTAGTGTCATTTCCTTTTTTTTTTCTTATTCATCTAGGGAACAACAAGATGAAAATAATCTTAGGGACTTCAACGGTGTGGTTTTCGAGAAGGTGGTTCATGACCCAAATTTTTATTATCGCTCAGCAGTTGAGCACGGAACAGAGCCCCCTCTGCATGTTGATCCAATTTACAAAGTCATGTATCCTGCAACTTATAAGGAGATTCGTGTACATAAAACTAAGTAACTGATGGACGTGGCAGATCTTGCCTTGCAGTGCATATACCCTTATGCTGCTGAAGTTTTCATAATTTTCTTGCTCTGGATTGTTTTGGGTTTTTTTTGGTCTGTTTCTTGCAATGTTTGTGGGAAACAACGCTTTTATAGCACATAAACCCATTTAAAAACTTTTGTCAAATCTTGTACTATTGTTTAGAGCACTACGCATAGCTGTATTAGTCCATATTTTTTTCTTCGGCACTCTGTATGCAGATTTTGTATGCTACAAACACGGTTATCTTTTTCATATCTTATTTTTGTCCTCTGGGATTGATATTCTTTCAGTCTCAACTCTGTTGTATGTTTGGGAAAGTTTTTAAAGAGACTTTGACCTTTTTGGCAGTATGAAATTGTAAATCACAAAATCTTTTGTCAGGCCTTCATCTGCTCATAATTTCATTTTAGCCTCAGAGATAACATTCAGGATTTAGTCCTATCAAACACAATAATGAAGTTTCATCCCTGAAATAGCATTTAAATCCTTTTTTTTTTTTAATTGTTTTGATTCTCACTTTTGATTCTAAACTCATCCATTGGAACAAAATTAACATTATCTTATTTAGGCAGACATAATAATTGTGCAGCTAGTTGAAAAACTTTATACTTATAATATTATCCTTTTTTTCCCCTTATCACAAGACATTTATGACAATGATGATATTTGACACAGTGCATTTCTAGAAATGTTTATTGTCACTCTGATGAATCATGAGCTTTTTGTTTCTTTTAAATTTTATGTGGTGGTTATTTTATGCACTAAACAATGATGTAAATATATACCAAATACTGACCATCACCAACTAATACTATTCTTGACACAGCTCTTAACCAACACAGTAAACAGTCTAGCGTACAATGTATTATTTCATCACCTCTGATATGGCTGGACATGCAGTTAGGAGACAAACACAAAATATGCTTGTATTTCCATTCAGAATGACATTGGCTCCATTTCGGGTGAGCTTGGAGGGTCACAGGAACAGATATCGTAACCGCCAGCACCTTGCACCGCATTGTGATAGGCTCTATGCTGTCATCTATCCAGGAAAAGATAATTCAGACTATATTGTGCCAGAGACCCGCAGGAATCGGAGAGAGAACACATTTGTTGACATTTATGAAATTTCCAAGAAAGTCAGTGGAAGATTTCTCTTGCCACATCCACAGAGGGCTGTCTCATCGACACATTAGCACACTGGAATTTTCATTTCAATGTAAATTTAATAAGGGATTGACTGTGTGAATGGAATCAGCCTCAAGAATTAATAGCAGACTTAACTAGGAATGTGTACCAGATAATATAAAGTAATATAAAGTGAATGGAGTTTTTATCTTCCTTGTGACTTATCTATCAAACATTTTCAATATCCATAGCCATGGTTTTATGTAATGCTTTAGTACACTGACTGTATGCAGTAATTTGAAGATGTTAGTATTTTAGCTTGATTGTTTTGTTGTTGTTCTTTTTTTCAAGTCATGGTTTATTGTGCTGAGAAACCAAGCAACAAAAATGTCTGTAACATTGAATACAGCACCTTTGCAGTTCATAAATTATGCACATCCTAATTTTTGGGGCAAAATAAACTAGCAGTCTATTGCATGTTGTTATCTGATCTGAGTGATAGTGAAAAGAGAAATATCAGAAGATAATACAGTAAATTTAAAGTGAAAATGTAGATACTTTTCTTGCGAGGGATTTTTGTACTGAATCTCGACATTTTTTAAATCCTTCCAGTGTCACTATGTATATATATGTATTGAGACATTACAGAATGAAATCAGGCATTCGTCAAACTATGGCAACCAGAACAGTCACTATTTTTCTAACAATGATTGAATTTTTAATGAAATGCTTTCTTTTTCGTGGCAGAAATGCCTTCTATATCCATTTAAAACTGAGTAAAAGTCCAAAACCTTTAAGGTATTGACATGACTTAAGTAAGGTTTAATTAGAATTAACAATTTGATCTGCCATTTTCTCACTAAATTCAGCTGCAGCTTCAAATGAAGATAGAACAAAGATTTTTTCACCAACAGAGAAGGAAATGAATGAGCTTTAATGTGATACTAATAACTATATGCTAAAAACTTTACCAGTGCCTGATTTCACCGTGTTGCGTCTATTGAACATATAAAAAAATATACACATACTATGTATAAATTTATTATTAGTACTGCTACCAATAGAAAATAAGATACATGTAATTAAGAGAGATCTGTTTTCACTAGAAGTTGCTTGTAATACAAATTTACATCATTTAAAGGAAAGAATTTGCAGACTACAACTTGTTCAGATCTTGAGAAATACATGTTTTTTAAAGTGTGACGTATAAAAGAGTTGTTGTGGAAATGGATAGTTATTAACATTTGTATGATGTAGAACTGGGATTTTCTGGCAGAATAAAACTCAATTGGTGGTATATATACATGTATATATAGGCTATATATATTGCAAATGTATAATATGTGTATGTAAATATACTATTTTTTGTGTGCATGGCCTTGTAGTAGCACTGAAATTGATTTCTCTAATATGTCGTAATGCAGTTTCATTCATTTAGCCTCTTCTAAAAAAGACATTTTTCTTGGTCCATTTTATCCATGTTTTTTTTTATATATACGGATTGTATTCTAGGGGCATAAATATGATTTTTCTGCATCTCGTTACTTAAGTTCGATAAATCTGAACAGTCCATTCATTGTTTGTGATACATTTATGGTTTAGTTGTTATTATACGTTGCTTGAATTATGACACTGTACCATTTCATAAATCATATTTTATGGATACAGGTACTGAATCTTTATAATACATATTTATGAAATTCTATTTTGCACTGTATCTGTATAGTTGCAATCGTTTGAGGTAAAATTTACTTTGAGGGCCATTCTCACAAGGTCGACCATAAGATTGTCACACGTAGGGCAATTTTATAACAGCCTTAAATAGATCTGCAAACATACTAAATTGGTACCTTGAGATACTAAGTCTGTTATCTTAAAAGGAAAAGATAGTTCAACTCATAGTTATTGTCGTAAGTGGCCTTGAAATGTAGATGTCCCATATTTCTTAGATGTAATGATGACACAAGAAAGAGTAATTTTCTTACAATTTTAGACTACTTTAAGTTGAAATAACAGTTGACATAACTTAGTAAGAAGCAGATTAGGTGATTTGAATGTATTTTGTGCCACCAAGTTATTCTAGGATCATACTATAAATGTTTCATTTTCGTCATCGTTATGTCTAAGAAAAATAGATTTCATAAGTTTGTGTTAACATGCATTTTAGTCAGAAATATTATTCAAGATTACTTCTAAACATTGCATCAATGTTGCTAAAGTAATTTAAAGGCTTAAAATGAGATGAGAGCAGAAGGAAATCACAAAGCAAT
>JBCEWB010000012.1:1839613-1861466 GCA_039654565.1 Peronia peronii | reverse complement strand
TTAGGGGAGGGATTAAAGAAAGACATTGGTCAGCAAGATGGTCAATCTGGGCCTGCATTGTGTCACTCCAAAGCCAAAGTGGAGTCTCTATGGTCAAAACAAACATCCTGAGGCTAAGTACTAGCGCCGAGATCCAGATTGACAAGCCTGCAAGGCGCGCCACAGGGCATTGTAGCCCTTAGGCTGGGTCGCAGTTCTAGAGTTAATTGTATGTTGATGTACCTAAATGTCACAGTGTCCAAATCTAAGCCTTACATTTTTTCGTAGACAATATTTTTTGTAACATAATGGCCCCTGCCTGGAAAGAAAGCACTATCTTGAGAGAATTTTTTTTTTTTTTTTTTTGTAGATGATTCAGATATAGCTATATAACTTAATACAATGTAATTGATAGATTTATAATGAGGCAAAGAGACATTGTCTTAAGAAAGCATTTAAAATACCGTTCTATTAGATCTATTATTCGTGCACCAAGACGACCCGTGTCCTGTTAGTAAAACAATACTAAAGGGACACCATGACGGCATAGGAAGCCAATAGATCTACCTTTCTATCTAGTACTAGATCCATTACTTGAGTCTGGTAGCAAGCCAATATATTTAGAAAGCATATGTCAATAATCAGAAAACACGTGACCAGATAGTAAGCCAGTACATACAATGTACTAAGTAAACCAGGGTCCGGATAGCAACATAATAGCAACATAACACTAAAGAGTTGAGTTTGGGTCCACGGGGGTGTTCTAAAAATAGCTCCAGGTCCATATAGCAAAAATATTGTATGGGGACCCGGGTCAGTTCTAAAAATAGCTCCGGGTCCGTGGTTCGGGTCCACAAGCGTGTTCTAAAAATAATTCCAGGTCCGTGTAGCAAAAATATTCTATGGGGACCCGGGTCTGAATAGCATCTGCCTTTAGGAAATGAAATAGCAATAATATAGATCTAGATCTAGTCTAAATCTATTTGCTAATTTTAATACTAAGACGAAGAGTCTCAAAGATTGAATGGGCATGTTAATGAATTTTAATGCAATTAGTACTAAGCTACAGTTTTCCAGACAGCTATAGTCACAAGCATTCCTCACTTTCTGAGGAAGTACCAAGATCTATTTTGATAGATTTATATACCTGAAATGACATGTACAACTCTCAAGGATATATAGCCATGAAGAAAGAAAAAAGAGAGGAAAAGAAAACATGTTGCAGTAGATATACATGTATCTATCTAGATCTAGATGGTGTTTGATGATAGCCTGGATGATGGTTTGCTACAAGTACAACTATGTCAGATATATCAGATGTCTCTTGTTTGTAGCACAAAAACAGAGTAAAGATTTCTGGAAGCAAAAGTCCACAAAGACCAAAAAAAGAAGACTTCTTCATGTTATGTGAGTTAATTGCTGTGAAATTAAATGTAAATAGGATGAGAATCCTTGTGCTATACCAAACTGAAAAAATTTGTTTAATGTAAAGATCCAAAAATCTGAAAATACTTCATTGTTTTGTTTCTGGATATCTTCCCAAGTCAGGATAGATAAACAAAAATATGCCCTGTGTCAGACTAACACATTTTTATAATAGTTGCCAGCTACAGGCAGAATGTTTCCACAGTTTGTCAGTCAAATCATCAAATGGTAAGTGGAATGATTAGTAAAAAAAATTAGTCAGTCATTGAGACACAAAGTGAAATTGAGAATCTGGCTTCTTGAATGACATTGAGTGAAATTGGATGTCATTGATAACTTTCTGCCTTTGTCAGTTTGTGTGTTTATTTGCTAAAACACAAAAATAATGTTACTGTCTTGTTTTTGCTCATTTTGATCAGTCGATTTTTTAAAAACGTTTTTGGAAATCAGATGTGTTCTTGCTCTGCTCAATAAATAAAATTTAATAGTATTGCTGAATTGCAAAGCAAAGCTAGGATTTGAATTGATGAAAGGAATGAGTAAGCAGTCTTATGGGTGACTTTGATGTCCATGAAGAGAAACAGAACTGACATAATTGAATGGAAAGCAATGCATACATGTTACAAAGCAAAAATATTTTTCAATGAGTGATAAATATTGCTTTATTTTGTAAACCAACTTTTTGTCTTCAATATGGTCTCAAACTCCGAAAATCTGCGATGGTAGTTTCAGCATCTTATTTTCCATTTGTTTCAGGCGATGAGTAGGCAGGAGAGAGAAAACAAAGAATGTCCATTGGACTCAGAGTTGCTTGGACAAAATACTTGGGCATTTTTGCATACAATGGCAGCTTACTATCCAGAGAAACCCACAGCAGAGCAACAACACAACATGAAGAAATTCATCTCCCTTTTTGCACAGTTCTACCCGTGTCACCGATGTGCTTCACATTTGCGTGATGAGTAAGTGATGATGAAGATTTACATTTACACTTTCATATATCATCACTTCTGTGAGATGTATATTGTTCAAATCATGTGACTTCACTCAGGTTTGACTGGTGTTTGAGCAGAGGAATAAAAAATATAACTAAGGAAGATTATAAATTATGCAGTTCAAATTTAATCACAAGTAGTCAGTTTATTAGAATATTCCTCTTGACAAAATGTTTCAATTAGAAATGGGAGGCAGCCTTTCAGTGCGGCTTGCAGGCAAAGTGCTTACGCTTCACGACAGACTATCTCGTCTGTCTGGAAACTTTTGTCCGCAAAGCATTTGTATAGTGGCAACACGTAGCAGCGATCTTCTTCAGTGTAGAGAAGGCCTTCGACACCACATGGAAATTTGATATTTTGAGGGATTTGCATTGGTTAGGCTTCTGCGGTAATCTTCCCACTTCCATTCAGAACTTCCTGAGCAGGCGGCACTTCAGCATCCGCTTTTTCTGATTCCTTTGAATAGGAAGAGGAAGATCCACAGGGGAGCGTCCTCTCACCCACACTGTTTAACATCAAAATGAATTCCATTGCAGATTGGCTGGCTCAGGGAACCAGTTGTTCCCTGTATGTAGATGACTTCCTCATCTGCTACAGGGCCCAGAGGATGCCTACCATTGAGAGACAACTTCAGGCAACCTTGGGCACCTCCTGGGATGGGCAGATACCAACGGCTTCAAGTTTTCCACACAGAAAACTGTAGCCGTTCATTTTAGCAGAAAAAGACTTCCTTGTAGGGATCCGGATCTATTTCTCGCTGAGAAACATCGGATCCCCATCAAAGATGAGACCAAATTTCTGGGTGTGATATTTGATCGAAAACTGACCTTCATTCCTCATATCAGTCACCTTCTTCGAAATCGCTCAACATACTTAAGGCAGCATCAGGAGCGGAATGGGGTGCTGATACAGACTCCATGCTGCAACTGTATCGTTCCCTTGTCCGCTCTAAACTAGACTACGGTAGCATTGTCTATGGCTTGGCCAAGCAATGCTACCTCCAAAAACTTGACACTGTCCACCATCAAGGCCTTAGACTATCCCTGGGGGCATATCATATGTCCCCAGTGGAAAGTCTATACGTTGCGGCCAATCAGCCCTCTCTCCGTGACAGAAGGGACAAACTGTCCCTAAGACACCCCCAAGGAGGTTTTTGAACAGATGCTTGCAGATATGATCTCTGATCACCTGACTTTGAGCATTTGTTCACAGATGGATCCAAGGACAACAAAGCTGTCAGCGCCGGCTCATTCTCTGTCCTGGGGAACACATGCTGTGGCCTAAACCCAAAATCCTCCATCTTCATGGCTGAGGCTAAAGCCATCGATATAGCTTTAAACACCATAAGTAGGTCCACACAAAACAATTTCTGATCTTTTCAAACTCCCTGTCCCTACTCCAGGCCCTGAATAACCCCACATTTAAGGATGATAAAGTAATTCACCTCCTGCAACGCCCTCAGGGTCTATTCAGCAGGGGGCAGCGTGGATTCACGTTCTGCTGAGTACGGAATCATGTGAATATTGCAGGAAATGAGGCAGCAGGTTCTGTTGCCAGGGTTGGCCTGATTTTAGATTCCCTGGATGAGGGAATCCCTCATCTGGATCTCAGGCCGATCATCAACGAGCACATCAAATCGCAATGGCGACAGCGATGGAATCAACAGACTGCAAACAAACTTTATCCAATCAGACCTTGGACCTTGGCCAGGATCTGCTCACCCGCGAAGACGAGACCAGGTGGTCCTCAACCCCTGCGTCTGGGTCACTCTCACCTCACTCACTCTTTTCTTCTCAGAAAAGAAATGACCCCCACAGTGTGTGGCTTGTCACTGTTAACTGACAGTCGCACACATACTAGTCAACTGCGCCGACTTCAGAGAAGCCCATTTCTCAAGTTGCTCTCTGAAGGACCTATTTAAGGGGGTAAGCAGGTGAAAATTTCAGATTGTTATTTCACCTTAGTTTTGACAGGTTGTTGTGTATGACTGGGAAAGTGTTTGTCACTTTCAAATTTTTTGAAAAAATGATGGTTCCCATTGAAACGGCAGCCATCTTGAAAATGAACACTAATCGTAGAGTCTTAAAATTTCAAAAACTACTTTATCTACAGGGTTATTTATGGTGTCAAAACTTAGTTTAGGTCATATTGAGGCAATAGGCTGGTTAGTTTTGTCCTTTTACACTTATCTTTATTTATATAAATTTTTCAAAAACTGACACTCAATGATAACCAATAAAATATGGGTTGTAAAACAAACAAAAAAAATTATAAAAATTTTTTACTACTAAGTACAACCATACCAAATAGCCTATTGCCCAGACTAATAATCAGAGAATGTATACTACCAAATTTGAGTATACTTTTTGAGATTTTAAGACTTTAAACAAAAAATTTAAAAATCTTAAAATCTCATACACTCTGTAGGCTCAAATTTGGCACACCTATTCTCTGATTGTTTACATCCATCTTTTTAGTTTTGCTATACAATACTTGATTACCCAAACTTATATACACATTTTGATATCTTTTTACAACTCATAAACGCGTTGTCCATTCAGGGCTACATTTTATTTATTTATATCATGGTCAGAATTTTACCGTGTAAATGTACCCACAAATATATTGTACAATATAGCCGTTTTGTGCTGATATGCCGTTAAACCCCAACACAAACAAACAAACAAAGAAGCAACAGCTATACACTATTTGATATGTTGTTAGTCCTTCCAGAGTATTAAATTAGAGTATTTTATGATTATTTGTGGCATGTGAATTTGATTGGATCATAATTCAGCGATGGAATTTTAATTTGCATATAAATAGTTTATTCAGTTATGATTTGTGTTTGTCACAGTCTTAGTCTCATGAGGCGTTTGAGCTAAATAGATACTTAAATTCATCTTGTGGAACAGAATTACCATAATATTCCCTTAGATTTTGTGCATGGAGTTGTCTTTAAATGATTATGAATATGAATCTGAAAAGAAAATGCTACAAGTGTATATGTGATCATCTCTCGACAAATAAAGGTGAGCTCTTTTTGTAGATTTCAATATTTTATGTACTGGGTTTTTTCAAGGTTTACATTAGTTCCCGCAATAGGATTGACTCATTGTTTCTGCAATGTCTCTGTGTTATTTCAGTCTAAAGTCTAACATTCCGGATGCCAGCAGTAACATCAAATTGTCTGAATGGTTTTGTAACCTGCATAATGGTGTGAATGTTCGTCTGGGAAAACCCGAGTTTGATTGTTCAAAGGTAAGTAGTAAATTTTCACTCCTGTCAGTTGTTTAGTCCCAGGTATGTCAATTGTGCCTGGGTTAAATTTGCTTTTTTTCTTAACCATTTTCATTAACATTTCTGAAAAAAACATTTCATTACATTATATTGGAGCTTCCTGGCATCTCAGTTATTGTTATTTATTTTAGTCCTTGTTCTTAACATAGAAACTAGATGCCCCAAATAGTGAAGCAAGATTGTGAAAATATTACCTAATTTTGATGTAATGATATGATTTGTAATTGAAATTTCAAGTAGTCTAGTCCAGGCACCTTGTGTAAATGCTGTAGGTTTTGAACTGAATTTTCATTAATTTAACTAACTGAATTGTAACTGTTATTATTGACTATTTGACGATCTAGCAATCATGGTTCAGATTGTCATGGTGTTAAAAATACAGACTGATATAATTCCATGCATATAATTTGCATCTTTTCTTGCACTCATTCTCTGTCAAACAGGTGTTAGAACGGTGGAGAGATGGCTGGGAGGATGGGACCTGTGATTGACCAATCATATTTCTTGCATGATCTCAGGGTGCAAACTTTTGGACCAGAAAAGTTTGTGTTAGACATTTCTAACAGTAATTTATCCTGACTTTGTTTTTCTCTCTTATCAATGCTGTCAGAACTGAAACAGTTGGACACTTAATCGTGTGCATCTACTATACTATCTATTCATATGGTCTTTCCTCTATTTTTGGCCTTTTTGTAATCTGTAAATCTGTTGAATGAATTTTTCATTATCCAGAATAACAGTCTATAGTTATATCAGTTGGAACAGAGGTTTTCGAATATTGAGCATTCTTATTTTGGCTTGAAAAAGAATTCTTCAAAATGGAGAAATTTAGTATTTTAGTGAAAAATATTTCTTGATGGCAATTATTTCTAAATATTGCTGGGTTTTTTAATTTTTTCTTTATCTTGCATGTCATTGTTTACAAGATGAAATTGTTTGGCACGTTTATACCACATGGATTTTCATTATCACCAACTGCTTTTTTGATGTAGGTTTAGAGCTCTCATTTGATCTGATCACCAGAGACTCAATCAGAGAATTGTGAGTTGTACTATACTTTTGACAGATAATTTGTTACGAAGTCGTTCAGAAACAACAACGTCAAAGGAACGTTTATCATTCCAGATGTTAATTTCTAATCAAGATACAGATAATCTCCAGGTGAGAAAAAAAAATAGAATACTGATGTCACAAAAGTCAAATTTGCTGATGAGATCTGACTGCAGCACTATAATGGGCAGTTAGTCCTACAATTTTGAAAACAAGTTATTAATGCATGCTATTGTTCTTGGCCGATGAGAGCCCTCATTGCTCATGGATCCTGTAAACCTGCAGATTGTCACTGAAAATGCTTATTTGGACAATTCTTCCCCATCTCTATTGGTCTTTGATCTAGGTTTGGATTGTAAAAAGCTGGCTCCTGTTCACTCTTTGATTTTGTTCTCCTGTTTCTTCTCTTTGATTGATGGGAGATAATGACAAAAAGAGGTATTTAATTTGACTGGGTATACATTTTCGTCTAAATCATAGCAATCTTCTGCAGAACATTTAATAGATAAAAAGAAGCTGCTGATTTTGAGATTTTGCGATTCGACATACTTTATAGTGATTCATTTTAAAAATGTTTAGAGAAAGATTTCACTAAAAATCTGAATAGTTTTTATGGTACAGTGGTCTCTGCCTAAGAACCAGGTCACCGGGAGACAAAAAAAAATGCGCTCTTAGGCAGATTGAAAAGTTACGCAATCCCTCTGACCACAGATTGTTTTCACTACTATGATCAGTTGATCGTTAACATTAGATAAAGATTTATCTATGCGAATAAGTAAGTACTAGAATCCTCTTAACTCAAGAGTGGAAGGGGAAAAGAATTGACTTCAAATGAAGCAAGTTTGAATTACATTGTGGTCAAGGGAAATAACTATAACTATTACATGATTGTTTCCCTTGATGCTAATACTACTAAACTTTAGGTTTGCTTTAAATTTGAGCTAGATCTAGGCCTTTTAATTTTTTTTGTGTTTTTGTTTCTTGTCAACATATTGCGATAATTTTATTTTCGTCTCTATTGTGAATGTCTTGCGCCCAGGGCGAATGAGTCGGAAGTCGCGCCAGGTGATTTCGAGTTACAGCCGTTTCTATTTTCCGACTCGGGTATGAAATTTCTTTCTTTTCTTTTTTCATAAAACGAATATTTAACCTTTTTTTTATGTGAAAAAAATAAAAATTTTAGTATTGACATATTTTCTCTTCAACGGGTTGGGACTTGATAAAGCCATCTGTTTTAAAGAACACAAAGTATAGCTTGTGGTTGATCGGTACGATTGCACCGTTTCAATGAGAATGGATACTTACTGACATGTTCCACTAGCCTCGAGCTAGATCTAGTCGAAGACAAGACACAATGGAGTGAGAAAGAGAGAGCATGTGTATTGCATGTACCGAAACCTGCCGTCTCGCTGTCTAGTGTGGTTGGTCCATGGAGCCTTTATTAGGCCTTCTCATACTGTTCATTCATGCTTGCATTGAAACTGATGGTCATTGGTCAGTCTCCTGAGGTAGAGTCTGCTTTAATGGGTCGGTTATAGTAGGCCTATGTGTCTGGTCAGTAGTCAATCTTTGTTCTTCATATGTACAAATTCAGTGGGATGACGTCATGTATCGATTGATAATGCATTGTACTTTGTTGAAACAGTGGTAGATCTAGATATCAACATGTTTCGGGGAATACTGGGGTGGTGCAGGGTCGGTGGGTGACACAACACAATCCATTCAACAAGTGAATTTGAGATTTTCACGTCAGTGCTGTGAAAACTTCAAATTCCCCAGTTCGAATTATGAGGAACGGGGCAGGCTTAGTTCGAATTACGAAGATCGTTTTATGAAAGACAAAGAAGGGGATAAAAGCCTGGCTACCAGGAGTATTCGAATTAAACAGAGATTTGATTTATAGGAGTTTGAATTATTTGGATTCCACTGTATGCCTTCTTCCCTGGGTGTGTGTTGTAACTGGATCTATAAATTCTTGATCTTTCTTAGCATATAATTACATCAGTAATGCTCAGTATTTAAATGTCAAGTGAATTTTCACATAAAGGTATCACTATTGAATGAAAACATGATTTAGCTATGCTACCCTACGGATAATCATACGAGTGACTCAAGTATTTACAAACCAACCGAAGTAACAAAACAACTGACTAGTCAGGAGGCTAAACTTACTCCTCCTTATTCACATAGCCAATCACAAGTGCTGTCCCACATGTTGTCAAACAAAGAAATGTTGACAAGTTAGCCCACAACGTGGCCTGATTGTGCAGTCATACATCAGCCATCACTTCCACTCCTTTGTCTGCCTGTTCCCTCCATGATCCATCCCCATTTCACTGCACATCTAGCACTGTGCATTTCTTTCAAGTGGACAATATCATGTGAAATTACACCATAAGTATTTGCATGTCTTGGCCTGACACTGCCTCTTAAGCGGATTTTTTATTTTGGGAACGGGTTCTTAAAGGGGTAAATCATAGTGAAGAAATTCCGTTTCGCAGCAGAGGTGGGTTCTGAGGCGGACTGGGCTCTTGGGCGGCGGGTTCTTAGGCGGCTGATTCTTAGGCAGAGACCACTGTATTTTATTCAGGCCAGCCTAGCTTTGTTTCTGTTTCATTTGTATTACAATTTGGGACAAAAAGTCTGTGAAGTTAACATTTGTTAGCCAATTCTGTGGAGGACTTTTTTTTGTTTGTTTATTTGTTTTTGATTAAGAAAAGCAACAACAACAAAAAATCCAACCTCGTTTAAATAAATCACAAGAGAATGACTTGGTGAGATACAGTGTGCAGCTGTATATTGAATAGAAACTCTGACTACCTGATTTCTCTTTGGGATAGTCCAGTTTCACATGAGGAGAAACAAAATAATACTTTGGCATTTGAAGGGTGCATGAATAGAAATTAATGTCTCATGTAAATTGTCACTACCTCTTCTCCAAAATGCACATCTTTAACACCAGATCATGTATTTGGCCAGGATAATTTATTGCTCTCCTTCTTTTGTGAATGAGATTTTTTTGTTTGCCCTTATATAACTGTCATTTTATGTTTATTTTGTCTACCAGTGTTACTGTCTTAACACTATGTAAAGTAGTGATTAGCTATGGTTGCATTAACCGCATATTAGAAAAACACAAAACACAGTAGTGAAGTAAAGGAAACCTCCAAGGATTGAATTGATTTATTTAGAGTTTACGGGCTAATATTTTGAAGTTATTTGATTGATTGTTGAGAATGTATGTGAAAAAGTCATACTTGTTTTTGTGTTTTCACCACTAGAAAATTGAGCTCATCTGTGATGAATTTATGGAGAAGTTCAAAGAATGAAGTCACCCATGTTCCTTTACTTGTGTTTGCTTGCCATAGAATAGCTGAGCTATGCTCACTGGACAGTGTGGGATAAAGATTAAAATACATTTTCTTCCCTCAGTAAATGGATTCTTTTTTTTTTCTGATAGATATTTATCTTCAAGCTGCAGGTTGAACAATGTACATCTATGTAAAATTGTACTATAAAAAAATCACTTCTTCAGGTGATAAATACATACACAGACCAAAGTTTATTTTACCTCATCATGTTTTACCATTGTATATTCCACATCAGGACATCGTGATCTGACAGGACAGAGGATTATTTTTAATCAAGCTATCACAACCTTGAAAAAAAAAAAATGAGCAAACTTTTTTTTTTTTAGAGTGAAATTGGAAAGATGTGCAGTCTTTTACAATATTAGCTGGATCCATGGACTGCATAGAAAATACAGCACATGAAAAAACAAAAATGTTTATTTTGTGGCGTCGCTATCAATTTCAAACAAAAATTGTGTTTTGGTCTAGTCAAACTCTATAAACATACGAACAAAACATTATACTTGTTGTATGTCACATAAATTCTGTCTTTTTACTTTGCTGCTTTTCTCTTTCTCCTTGTTTACAGATGTGTTTTCAGATGCTAATTGTGAACATTAATTTGTCATTTATCTGTGTTATTACATTATTGAATGAAAACTCGGTCAATAGATACTGTATTTTATATTTTAGCACAGTATTGTAACATTAATATTTATAATATGCATATGAACTTTTACCAAATAAGGTTTGTTGAAATCCATCATCAAAATTTCCATTTGTTGCTGTCACTTTCAACATACTGTATCTTTGAAACAATAAATTTGTAATTGCTTAGTAATTTTAAATGTTTCTTTTTTTTCTTTTTTTTTTTTGTGAATTTCTTGTTAAATAAACAACAGAATAGTAATGCCGAATCTACTTTTCACTTTCTCAATCTGAGATCACTGCTGAGATTTGAACTAAAGAATTTTTTGCCTCGGGGTGCCAGCACTTTTTCCATCCCTTTAAAATATTCTATGTAACCTGCAAGTGTTTGTCATGAAATAGAAAAAGTGGGTGGAATGCATTTTAAGAAAAAGAGATTATATATTAAAAAATTATATTCATTATTTGCTATTTGCCATGAATTTGAAAGGAAAAAGTATGTAAGTTAAACATTTTTAGTGCATATTATGCTCATCATGTCTGCTTCTTGGTCAAGTTCACCAAAGAGTAAAGAGCTTTGACCTGTCCTACAGCATCTGAAGTGGCAACCTATTGTTACCTTGCTTTCTGTCATATTTTATTACCCCGCTTTTTAATCCCTCTTTCATCACATAATTTTTTCTTAATTTACACAACAATTTTATGTTTCAGTTGCCTAAAAAGAAATAGTTCTGTTTTTTTTAACCAGTCACTTTAAAAGTTGGTCATAGCTCAGCCATCGTTTTATATGCTGTATTCATTGCATTGTTAGAGAGATCTGCAAATTTTTTTTTTTTCTTGTTTGCATTGTATGACTTATAGGATTTTCTCTTACATGGCAATGAGTCATGTATAAGCAAGCTTTATCATTACCACACTTCATCCTGACAACTTCATGACTTTGAAAAATATGTGTGTAATTGTTCAAAAGTTTGGTGTTGTAAGATCAAATCTGATTCGTTTCAAAGCTTTCTTCATGTGGTAAAACAGAGAAGTAAGAGCTTGTTTGTTGATGAATAGATCTCAGTTGAGTTATTTAATCTGAATTAGACATTTTATTATTGATCTCTGTTTCATCCATGGAATACACAAACAACATAATATGTAACATTCACAGATTCATAGAGAAATATGAAAAAAAACAACAGATGGTAAAATTCTGAAGTATTTCAGGAACAGGAGAAAAGTGCTGAATCGTGATTTTGTGTTGGATCAGGGTTTTATTTTTGTTTTTAGAACTCAAAAGTAGATGTCTCCAAAATGTTCACAATGCTTAGTCATTTTAGAATTATCAATTTTGATTTTTGTGCCTATCAGATTATTACTTTTTTTTTTTTAAACTTTACAGTAGTGCATAAGATCTCTAAAGTTCTATAGTTTAGTTATTTTATGCCGGATTTATACTTCATATGAAGATTTGCTGAAACCATCTCATTCTTTCTAAGTCTCTTGTATGGAACTTCAGTGGGCACATTTCTTTACTGTGATTGGAAATGTCGCAAGCTAGTGAGTTATTTTTGCCTCTGTATGTGTATGTGTGTCTGGAATGCTTGTGATTGGAATGATAATAAAAATAGAACAAATTGTCTTTTTCTTTTCTAATAATGGATGCTATTTAAATTGTGTTCTTTTATCTCTTAACTGTTCTGTCAAAAATGTTTGAAATGAGACTGACTCACCAGGAAATGTCGTCGTGATTTTGTTTTTGTATTGTTGTCCATTGAAAGAAGTCCCTGCCCAAGCGTCATGTCACCAGAGCATGTTATTCTCTTTGTAGTCACCTGACATGAAACTTCTAACACTTTTGGAACGGGAGCTAGAAAAGTTGAGACATTGCCAAAAAGCAGAGTTAATACAAACCATTTGTGCAAGATACATGCACTGTATTAGTGTATTACAGGCGTAGCCAACAACTTGATTAACCAACGTTGAACAATACACCTTGTCACATTTTAAGATACAGCTACCTGCACTGGGTTACAGATATTGGTTATTTCCAACAGTTTGATGAGTAAGCAGAAATAAAAAGGAAAACGACACAAAACAACAACAGCAAAAAGAGGTTGACGTTATGACGAGGGAAAAAATGATATGAAACGAGAAAGCCTTCACGGGTTCTCTTATTACCGACTGTCTCTCAAAATCTGAAACGTCAGAAATTAGACACCCCCCCCCCCCCCACATATACATGTAGTATAAAAACACCAGAACGCATCACTGAAAGAAGTTCAAACTTGGTTCATTTCACTGGCTTGATGACAGCATTTCACCACTCACAGAAATCTAAGCTGTCGTTTCTGTCATACATGAAATATGTACCTGTACATGCAGTTAAAATCTAAGATAGTGAACAATGTTGTTAGCCGCCCAGGGTCCATAATTGTTTTGTTCCATGAATTTATTTTCAGTCAGCCTAGCTGATCTTACACATGCAAAATATGGCAATCGCTGCAATTCATTGTCACCACAACTACAGCTGTATTCACCGCAGTCTATGAACAACTCTCGTTCCTCTTCTCTTTCTCTCTCTCCATCTCTCTCTCTCTCTCTCTCTCTGTGCATAGTGCTTAAGTCAAATGCAATGCAATTTAAAAATGGGAGGCAGGATATTGGCTCAAGATAGAGCTGAGACTGCAGTGAATGGGAACAGTTGCACTATGTTTGTGCAATGGGCACCGATATAATCAATTCCTGATGGTAAGCTATTATTTTGTAATGTACTCCTAGCAAAGAGATATTCAAGATAATCTTTCTTAGTAATCTTAGTAATATCCCATCTTCAGTGCCTGTATGTTCGCAGTTCTGCTGTTAAGATCAAAATTTTTAATGTGGTATTGGTGGTAGGAAAACTCCTCAGGTAGAACGAGTCAGGTGACGGTCTTCAGAGGAAGAGTGGGTTCTTTCTTTAGATGTTTCGGCCTTTAACCTCCTGACATCTTCTAGAACCCCGGCCACACCTGGGTCATGACTCTTGATGTGTGATTTAGAATGGATTTGAAAGAGGTTGGACATATTTTCTGTTTATCATTAGTTCCCTCTTCCCCGATAAAAGTACGAGACAAACAAGACACTAGATGTTATCTATCCACTGGATAATTTTTCATAAACATAGTACAATGTATGTGGTCGGGATATGTAGCAGACATCAATCACTCAAACCAGGGCTTTGACAGGACTAAATGCGTGAAAAATCGTGGAGAGCCGAATTAAACCAGTTTCTTTGAAAACAAAATTAACTTCTGATGAAGCATCGCTATTAACTTCGTGGGGGAAAAAGAATGCTTTTTCCAAAATTTTGTCATCACGCTTTTTTATTCTTGTGAGACCACGATATATTTACTTTGGTCTGGTCAGCTTCAGCGTTTTAAATCTGACTTTCGGAGGGAGATCATAAGCAATTAATGTTGTAGGTCTTGTATATTTTTTAATTATTTCCCCTGAACATTTTTTCGGTCCCCCCCTCCCCTTTTTTCTTTTAATCTACTGGGTAACTTAAAAAAAAAAAAAAAAATGAGATAATTTTTTTCGTCGCAGGTACTGGTCATGATAGGACTACAGGTGTTCCGACTCTTCGGGGACTGGTCACGTGGAGAAACCGCAATAATAATTGTCAATCGTTACCAAGATCGATTTCGTTTGTTGCACACTTTTCCCGCACTGATTTTTATTTAGCCAATGAGCAAGGGGAGCTGCCATATGAGCTATTCATTGATTGGTTGTACCGGCAGCTACACAGATACTTCCAACCAATGAATTTTATCGACCTAATATTTCTGTGACGTCATGTTTTTTACTACACAGCTGACACAGAAAAGCCCATCAGGGGTTTTCCTCATACTCTTACGTGTGTCAGGTAAGCGGTCGCATCAATTTTATTTTGGTGATTCTAGATCTACCATTAAAAGCCTATGTGATGGGTTTATTCTGTCTCTTTCTTTTAACCGGCTCGCACCAACTTAAGTATGGTCTCATAAATTGTCTTTCATTTCAGTTCTATGAACAGTGCGCCATATTTCGATAACTGGCACCTTGACGCAGAGGTCGAATGAGAAGAGTTGGCAAGTCGACCAGTTGTATGAAGAAAGAACCGGACATCTTCCAATGACAAGAAAGAGTTGACAAAGAGGTGAGTCTCGAAAAGTAAATAATAAGTTTATTGTGATACGGTATTGTTGTGAATTGTTCAGACCAGTACTGCCATCATCCCATTCAATCCTAACGTAAGACGTGACCGCATGTAGATCTAGTCTATGTGTCCTCTCATGTAAGCGTAGTTTAACTTACCAAGCCCTTTAGAGAGTCCAACAACGGCTGAATATGAAGTCGGGAAGCAGTCAACATGTAGATCTAGATCTATCAAGACTTTCAGTTTAATTTTTTTGTTGTACATATTTAACATGTGAAAAGTTGCCTAGATATCTAGATCTAGGTCTGTCTATTAGATCTAGTTCTACATTTATTGGTAGAAACCACCGTGAAGAATGACATGCCAATTCCATTTCAAACAAGATTTCATCATCATTTCTTGTTTACTAATGCCTGCCTAGCAGTTCAGTTACACTGGATGGAAAGGTTGCCCTAGGAAGACACATATTATTTGGCAATTTTTTCAATAGTTCAAAGATTTGTTTGTTTGGGTGTTGTGTCTATATCAAGGTGGAGATACATAAGATCTGGAATTTTACTTAAAACTTAGTAATGTGTGTAACAGCATAAAACAAAGTTATATGTCTTATTCCTTGTTTTATGCCCTGGAGATGTAAATCTCAGCAGTACAAATGTTAGATTGGAATTTATTCTCCATAGGCAAAAAATATTTGATCAAGTTGAATAAAAAATATCATATTCATAGCTCTAGTTTATTTCTAGATCTAGTGCTGGTAAAACATATTGGCCTACATGTCATCACGGTGTGAGCTATTGATGCAGACTTTAGTGTTGCTGATTTAAGAGTGGATTAATTCTTTTATAAATATCCTTTCTTGAAAAAAATTCAGGCATTAATTTTGAAGATTTTCATGGTGTCTGTTCATGCTGAAAGGGATTGTTTCTCTGTTGTTATATGAAAGTGCCCCTGAATATGAATAGGCCTATATTTTATCATGGGGTTGGTATTTGATACCTAAAGAATGCTGTATTTATGATAGATTTCAAATATTATCAGCTGAAAATCGTGTTTTGTTTTAAAACAGGACTTAGAAACTAGATATGATAGACCAGATATCTTTATCAACACTACATCTATTCCTGGTTAGTGATAAGAAATAGAGCTGTAGTGCTGAAAACTGATTATAATCACATACAATTGTAGAATTTGGGTCTCCTTGCATGTCTCATTTATCCTGGACTGTGACATAAGATTAGGAGCCATTGTCATTGTAATGTTGGGTTCCTGCAAGTAGTAGTTCAAACCATTCTGAGATATAACTACATGAATTGCCAAAGTTGGTTGATATATTTAGAATCACTTAGCCTTCTAGTACAATTCATTTTTTTTTTTTTTTGGTAATTTTATGGGCTGAAAAAAGTTTTCACCCATGCCATTTTACTATGACCATGAAATCAGGTTATATGCCAAATTTTGATTTCTGAGGTTAGAAACAGAGCAAGATCATTTTATAGCAAACATGTTTAATAGGTTTAGTAATAATGCTTAGAGAGGTATTGTAATAAACATGGAATATTTCATATAGACTATGACTGACGAGTTCCACAGTGTTAATGGGATAGGGGTGAGATACCAGCAGGAAAGTGTTTTTTATTTTCATTGTTGAATTTCATAATGTCCTGTATCATTTCGTTTTACAGACACACGTTTATGTTCTTCTGGAAGAACGCTTTTCCAAAGGACCTTGAGTGCAATATACGGATAACTTGCACGGTTGGTGCTGAGTCCAGCACCACCAAAAGCCATACTGGCTTTATCAAACCCCAGCTTTTGCCACAATATTAGACATTTTCACGTAGCTAGGACGTTACGGTTTTTATGATGCATCGCATCAGAAACCTGTTGCTACGTTACCCAAAGTGCCGTTCCTTCTATGAGCTGCCCGCACTGCATCGCGGCTATGCTACCTCATCAAGTGCTGGGGGGGCCCGGGATACGGCCCAAGGAAGGAAATATGGCACTCAGGCAGCAGCTGAGCCCTTCATGAATGGCAGCTCCTCAGCATATATTGAGGACATGTTTGAGGCTTGGCAAAAAGATCCCAACAGTGTACATAAGGTATTGTTTAAAAATTTCCTTTTCTTCATTCCTTTCATTCTGGAATTGTCCCAAATGTTCCATGTCCAACTCATTTACTGTTAACTGGCAAAGTTCTGTGCTTACTGCTGTGTGTCTTTAAATATTGTGGTTTGAGAGAAATAATTGGATGTCAAATATTTCATTTTGGTGTCATTTAAAAAATAAACGAGTTTAATTTATTTTTATGAAAAAAGTAATACCTACAACTCATCTGTGCTGAGTTATTCATATATTGGAGTTCACCTCTGTGGTTCAAGTGTCAGTGAAACCCAAATTTCTGGATGATTTTCCCTTGACATCTCACTTACTTCACTTGATTGGATGACAGATTGTCTCATTGGTCTATTGCATACAGTTGTATGTCAAGACATTTGTGCCATGCATCTGTGTTTTTGAGGAAGAGCATGTTGTGAAGCAGGAAAAAAAAAGGATATGTGCTCGCTTACTATGTATTGGTTGTGTGAGATATTCTGAATTGTTCTGATAAATATTGTCCCATTGGTATTTGTAGTCATTTTTGACAAATTCCAGTTGTTCTCAGAAATCTTTTTTATGTCTGCTAGTGCTAGAGTCTTTAGTTGATAACTGTTGGCAAAGTGGATTTGAATTTTAGACACATTCATTTCAGGGAATACCCACATATTTGGCAAACTTCTTTACTGAATTGATCTTTTCTGTACTTGCCATCACCGTCATACACAAGATTTGTCATTTTCAGGAAGATTATGTCAGTTTCCTGTCAGTAACATCTGGCATTTATTTTAAATAAGACTTGTCTGCATATGTTCATTCTAAAACTTTAACCGTCAATTCTGCTGAAATGTTATTTGAATAGTGATTTGTGGTTGTTGGGTTATGTCATCTTTTAAGAAGTGTTAGAGGAGCAACATACATCTTTGATAAAGGTAGAAATTTCCGATATTATTATGTGGGATTGATAGGAATAGAACATCCTGTGTGTGCTAAATTGATTCCGTAGTTACGTCTTGTATAATATCAGATCAGTCTTTTATGTTAGAGAACAATTTAACATTTTATTTCAAGTAGTGTGTTTGTTTATGGACATTTCATCCAGAGGATTTGATAAGGTAAATATGCTGCGTTATGTAAGCACTCCTTAGTTCTATCCTTGGTCATTCCAGATGAAGGTTTTGCTTGCCTTTTATGATTCATGCCAAACTTTGCAGATGTGATTGTAATACTTTCAGACTGTTAATTTGCATTTGATATTGATGAAAGGGAAACAGTGTACAAGTAATTTATTGCATTGACTGGAAGTTATCAGTGAAATTGCTAACACAAAAATATCAAATACTTAGGTGGGACATAGATTTTGGCTTTTTCATGAACTCACTTCTCCACTGACCACAGGCTGCTTTATTTCTCCTGGTGCATAATTTCATCTTTTTTACAAATAGCTGCCAGCTCATAACATGAATATTAGAGTAGGAAAATGTTTGCTATTTTCTCATGCAAACTGATCTTCCTGCTTTACTTGACAGTTGTATTTAAGATATTTAAAATTGGACTGGAATTGGAGTTGGACCTCCCTAAATCTTTTGTGTCCACAATTCAGCTCATGTTCTGCTCTTTCAGTTACTCTGTCTTTTAAGTCAGGTTGTCAGACTTTATGCCAGGAAAAGAATTGTGGAGCTGAAATATATTTAGTTAGACATTCGTGCGTTTATTGGGAAATAGTAATAGTCATCTCAGTGTCTCTTACCCTCAACACCCTCCCGTTCCTTGGCGTCTCCACCATGGGGCACACAAGGACGGACAGTTTTGGTGGGGTTAGTGGGATTGAGTAATCCTGTCCCGCCAGGCTGTCCTATGTAACCTTGTGATTGGTCCTCCGCAGTGAATTCTTTGACCTAAATGTACTCAGAGATAGTACATGTGTATAACACTGGTGTCCGCTGGCAGGGTTCGCGACAACACAGACTTCATAAGCTAAGCAAATCTGACTCAGCAGTTCTTAACTCCTCTACAGGACCGTTCGTAGGTAACTCAGAATCGTATACACGTACATGTACATTATTATTAGTATACAGCCGGTGGGGTGTCAAAGTAGTATGATATAGGATCCCAGGGTGTCTGTGGTAATGACTTGTGATAGATATTTAGAAGACAGTGTGACGTAGTATAAAGGCACAGCCATTGATATCTTTTAACACAACACTGTTGCATGTGGATCTGCGTTTCTATGTACATAAATCCGAGAAAAGTTTATTATCATTGACATTATTCTAAAAATGCGATAATAATTGAATTATAAACTCGAGAGGGTGCTTGATCCGAATTGTACATTCGGTAGTATGACGTGTTCAAAACACGTTTTCATTGATTGAGTAACATTCATTTCAATCAACCAAAATATCAACATCGAGGTGCGCACGCTTGCCACACATTTAAGTTGCAGGGCTAAATTTTAAACAATTCCCACGGAGACCGTGGGTTCTTTTCTAGTTAACAAAAAATATATAGCATGTGCTTTCTTTATATGCAGAACGGCAAAAGTAGATCTCCCAAGAAAAAGAACACGAAGAAGTGCCTGTTAGAAAAAATAGTAGTGGATTTTCCTCATATGGCAAGTACTTCAGTGAATAGCAATGTTTGTGAGTCCAGCTTAACTATGCCAGTGTAGTAACTCTGTTATGTAGGTCCCTGTTCAGCCTAAAATCGTTAGTCTTCCTCCATGGGTTTCAGTCAAGAACCAAGCCAGTAGTAGGCCGGCAGATAGGTTAGAACTAAGTCTTTGCATTGGACGCGCTATGATGAGATAGTGAGATAGGGTGTTCACTACAGTATGAAACAGCATACAGACAGTAAACTTATCAAGCAGGCCCAGATGAACCATTTTTATGGAGCGGGTCACAAGGTTGAACTACCAGGACAGAATGCCGAGGATTTTGCCGGCTCACGTGAGGCTGGGGGTTAAGCATGGAATGGCTGCGCCTGATCCGCAACACCACCCTTACGTTAACATGGGCTCGCTGGTACTGATACAGTAAATTTATCACATGACCGTCATTGCAAACGTCTCACATGAGTGGTGCCTGCTCCTCGTGGTTTTATCACGAGACTTAAAGAGATTGGAATCAGTAAGCGGCAGTGAATAGAACATGAATATGCACAATCTACAACCTAAATAATAGGTATCATTGTATATCTACACCTTCAGTTCACAGGTGTTCTAGTCATGACTTAGACCAGTTTATCACGCCACTTCACCTCTCCCCATCCCCATCCCCCCACTTTTTTTTTTTCAAGATATGATTTTGCTTTACTCAGTAGCTAGTCTTTCTTCTTATTGTACTGCAGTGGCATGAATATTGATAATATATAATTTATTATCGTGGTGGTTTTGATTTCAGGACAAAGATTACATGTGTGTTACCTTACCATTCATAGAAAGTAACCTTGGAACTACATAATGGGGTAGAGACGTAATTCTTGTTCTGAGAAATTTTGTCTTTAAGTAGCGCAGTCCCTGCTAAATAAATTTGCATGGTGTGAAGAAAAAGACAGGAAGTGCAATAAGCGGTTTTCTGTCTTTTCAAGACAGGAGAGGCAAACATGGAACGACAAGGCCTTGGGGGGGGGGGGGGGGGAAAGGGGGTCACACTTGCAGTTTTTTTCAAAACGGGGGTTGGTATAAATGTGGGCTTAATTGAAAAACAAATTTAAAAAAAAAATACGAGTAACTCCCGTCAAATTGTTCAGTCAGAAGCGCTGTTAGACCGTTATACAGTGACTTCTCCTTCTCCATGTTTGGATGAGATAATATTATGAGTGTTTAGTTTTGATCTGAAGTGAATCGGCAGACGGCTGAAAGACGTAGAAGATAACGTAATGACTGTTCAGTAGCGTCCGGGCAAAGACACGGCCACATAATTTGTGCCAGAAAGATATGTAAATCAGGATTGTCGGTGGCTGGTGAGGACAGGCAGATGCAAAATATATCTCGGGCTTTACTCTAGTCTGTCTGCAGATGAAGTAATTATTATTGTGTGGAATCAAGAAGGATAGTCGATTTTATCCGGCAGAGGACACATTTCAGCCTAAGTCAGTAGGAGACGCTGAACATTTGTCAGATGTTTTGACTTCAGTCCCAACTGTTGTATCTGTATGACTGCTGAAAGGGAATCGAGGTTCGGTGAAATCAGAAATTAGTTGGCATTGGCCATATTGTTATCTTGATTATGTATGTGTGTGCACCGGTTCGTTTTCGTTAGTTCATCGCTAACACGTCTTTGCGGTGTCTCCAGCAAAAGGCTTGCATAGACCCTGCAGTGTTTCCTTATTGGCCCATTGTTCTCAGTTTTTTTGTTAACTTGTGAACATAATTGGCTCAGTCCTTAAGAATGAAGACATCTGTCGCTTTCATCGAGCTAGTTAGTTCAAAGGCGGCTCTTTGGTTGTTGATGGCGAGCAAATCATTTGATCTGTGATACATGAAAGACGTTTCTTTCCTTCTTTGTTTTAGCCCCTCCCCTCCCCACTTTCGCCTTTCATTTTGCCGTCATGTTTCGCTCACTTGCTAGTATAAGCTGGCATCTAAAGATATAATCTAAAGAGCACAAGAATACAGTCTCATTCGTCTGCAACTATTTGTGGTTCGGCTTGACCTTTCTTATGCTGTGCGCCTTGCCTTTCACCTTCACGAGACGTCCTTGCAGATGCAAGCGTAAAGGTATTGTGCCAGAGTTCGTGGGCGGCGGCTTGCCAGCCTAAGCTTACCAACGCTGCTATGACGAACAAGTGTACACGTGGTAATTGGCCTACTTTCCATGGGGGGGGGGGGGGGGGGATTGATTGAC
>JBCEWB010000012.1:1820448-1830993 GCA_039654565.1 Peronia peronii | reverse complement strand
GTACACATATATATTTGGTATCTAATTAAAGAGAAATCATTCCCTGATTTATTGGTGCAATCTATTTTTATTTTCATATAAAACAGTATTTTGAAAAAAAAAAATTTAAATGTGAATGTATCATTTGTGATGGAGAATAACTTCCCTTTGATTAGTAGAATGTGATTTCTGACTGTGTTTGACCTTAACTATTAACGGATTAAAGAAACAAACAATATAATGAGATTTAAATCTAGTACTGTGACCCAATCTAAAGGATATAATCCTGTGCGGTAAGCACTGCTGGACTTGTCACTCTGATTAAAAGCACAAGTACATAACCTGAAGATGTTTGTTTTTGCCAAATAGCTCTGCCTAGGTTTCAGAGATACAATACAAGCTTCATCGGACTCCTTTCCTGACCAATGTCTTTCCCTAATCCCTCCACTAAGTAACACCACCCTTTCTTTGCATAATAATATTTGACAGGAGTCAATGGTAGGCGAGGGTGCTATACTCACTAAGACATGTCAGTTGCATATAGGTGTCAATTTTATCACCTCTCATCTCATAGACCATTCCCAATAATGTAATTGCTTGGACCAAACTACCTCACACTAGGATGTTTCAACATTTATGTTTTAGAATCTATGTGTAAATTACAAGCTATCAACCCTCTGCCATGTGGATTTGGATCATTCTTATGACATCGGACGGCCTGGGAACCACAAGAAACAAACAAGCAATCTAATGATGGCATAAAGTGAGAGCCCAAGAGAGTTATCTGACAAGTAAATGAACAGATTTATTGTTCACTTCTGCCCTCTTGATTGTTGGTCAGTGCCAAACTTGTTGAGAAGGCCAAGTGGTCGGAACAGTCCAGGTTACTATTCAACGTAGTATAACCAAATAGAGACTATCTGATGTTCAGCCCCAGCATCATTATTTCTTTTGACTGCTAACTTCATATGACTTGAGAAGACTTGACCAGGCCATGTGGCCTTGAGTTTTGCTTTCCTGCTCTGTTTAAAAGGTTTTCATCTTTGTGCATGGAATTTCTCACTGTATTAGATAACGTTGCTTTGCTTTTTGAAGAAGTATCTGTTGAGGTACGGCCAGGCCTATTATGATGGCAAATTCACAAAATGGGAACCAATAAACCCGTAGTCTGCATGATATGACAAGAAATATCAGTGTAGCAATGAGCCAGAATGATTAAACATGAGTATGACATTCGGGGCTTTGTTTTCCCTGTTGTGTAAATATGACTTGCGCATGTTATATTTTCTCTGAATTTTGTTAATCCTTCCACTGCCAGGGTGTTATCTGTCCAAATTGGTGATAATTGTAGTTGAAGGAAAGAGACCTCTAAAGAGCTTTGCCAAAATAAGGTCTAAAAATTTGAAATGATCAACACATTTCTGCTTAAGCACACATGCACATTACACATTTTATCTTAACTCCTCACCTGTGTCACCAGTCCATTCCTGTTGGACGGGTGGAATCTCTTCCTTTGCCCTCTCAGCAGCTGCCTGCTCTTCCTTCTCAACTTCTTCTGGGTCACGATAGAAGAAGAGATCTGGCATGATCTCCCAGGGATGATCACGGGAGATAGTACCTCTCAAACGAAGCACCTCACGAGCCAACAACCACCACATCAGACCAATTGACTGAGCACCCTGAAACATTAAGAATGCTCGCTTTAAGCAATGATCCACTAACACAAGAACCATAATACAGTCAAACTTCTGGATAACGACACCCCTGAATAACGACAACCCCTGAATAGCGACACTGACCTCTGGTCCCGATTTTTTTGCTATATATTATATATTATATAAAATAGCGACATACATTTTAGTAAAACCCCTGTTTAGCGACATCGATATAGCGATAATTGGCAGTTGACACCCACGCCCTATACAAAAATTCCAGCCAAACAGGCAACCTTGTTTCCGACCAGTGCCATCTCGTATTTTTAGCCAATAAAAATGCTTCTTTTCCGACCAATGAGATGTCCTACTCGAGCCTACTCATAGCTAATGAGGTCGCTTTTTTACCGACCAATGAGAACACTTGTTTACCTACCAATGAAATCGCTTTGAGCACTGTTTACAATCAAAACAATGAAAATACATATCGGAGAGTGAAAGCATAACTGGTAAACCCGTTGTCAACAGGAAAAATACACATTCTAACGTGGTTGGGACGTGTCTTATCACAGGCACTGGTCCGCACATCGCATCGTTCTATTCATGGAAGTCTCACCACGCCCCCTTTTTCCGCCATTTTGAAAACCTCGGAATAACAACACCCCTGGATAACGACATAATTTTCCGGTCCCGGGCGATGTCGTTATCCAGAAGTTTGACTGTACTATGATCTCATTCCCTGCAACTTTCACTTCCACTCACAGCAATGTAGGCTACAAAACAGGGATGTCAATTTGCTTTCACGAAAAAGCAGGAAAATGTTTCACAACAGATGTTTAACAATGCAATCATCTGTAAAACTGAGGAATTTATGGAGAAACTAGAGATAAAAATTTAACTCAATTCAGGATGAACAAAGAATTCATGATAGCAGAAAATCCATTTCCCTACTTAAGTAGGAAGTTTGACATCCCTAACAAAAAACCTTCTATTCAGATTATGTACAATCATGCACATTGATGGTTATGCTATTCCTTTGTAGGAATTCATCCTATTCTTGCATTATCTTCGTCTTATAAGGTAAGAAATAAGAAAATGCGCAACAGTAACATAAAACAGAACAAGAATTAAAATTTTTCAATGTACCTTGTTGTTGCATGGAATAGCAATGTCCACATGCAGCAGTGGAGAGTCTGTATTGCAGAATGCAATAACTGGGATGTTGACATAGGAGGCCTCGGTTACCGGCTGATGATCAATGCGAGGATCAGTCACAACCAGGAGACGGGGCTCACGGAAAGCAGCCTATAAGTGAAAGAAAAAAAATGAAAGTGATCCAAACACTTTAAATCCAAGACCCAAAATAAGAACAAAGAACGTGAAACTGTTTTCATCAAAAAGTCTGTAATCCCCCGCCCCTTATTTTATCAGTCAAACGCTGCCTAGTTATGCAAGACACCCCCCCCCCCCCAAAAAAAAAAGAAAAAAATCTATGCCTTCTATGTTAAGAGAAGTTCTCAAGCTTTCACAATCATCCAGCTCAACTATTTTCTAGATCTAGATCGCAAAATGGCTGCCAGTTTTCAGTAGTCGTTCTAAGACCATGGACATATTATTTATTGTTGTTGATACTTTGATGTTTTGATTTTTCATCAAAAACTCATATGAAACCACTGGACTACATATTGCCAGGTGTGAGGATCTAAGTATGCCATGGTGGCAGTTTTTTACTCCTACTGTCAATTTTGGTGATGGAGACAAGTAAATGGATAACTACCTGAATCTGGTTAGTGAATGTTCCTGGGGTGAAGCGCCCAGCAATGGGAGTGGAGCCAGTGGAAGTGGCAAATTTCAGCACAGCTCTCTGTCCATAGGGGCGAGCAGAGATGACACAGATGTCAGCTGGATTCTCAATGGCTGCAATGGCACGGGCAGCGAGCAGTAGTTTCTCCCACGTCTTCTTCACGTTGATGATGTAGATACCTTTTAAAATGCATGAAGACAAATGTTAGAAAAAAAAAAAAAAAATAATTTACAATCATGCAAAGATAAAGCTGTAATCAAAATTGCAAATATTTGTGAGTTTAAAAAAAAAATAAAAATTTTATTTGAGATCAAAATGTTCCAACTGAGCCTAAATTCTATACAAGAATGCAAGAGTTACAAGAAACTACGCAGCTTTTAGTTTCCCATAAATTTAGAAATAGGCAAACCTTTGCAAATGGATTATTCCTGAATATGCATCTTTCTAAAAAGAGAAATTGAAAAAAAAACTTGCTTTATAGAAACTTCTGTATTTCGTGCATTACAGTTACTACATTACAAGCACCAGCAAAGCCATTCTCCATGCTCAGTCAAAATGCATGGAAAGGACTCTCCCATAAATTTTCAATGCCATCATAAACACCATGTAAAAGACGGTACCAGCACTTGTGCTTTTAATTTTGTCTCCAAGGTCTGCAGCATTTTGTAGGAAACTTGACAACAGGATACAAAATAAGAGTTTACAAGAAACATCAACGGGCAAATGTCAGCTCAATTGTCTTTACGCTTGTGTAAGGATACTGACATCTATCTCTGAGCCAAGAGTGACGGTTGAACAGTTTCCACATATGCTGTTTTAAAGATAAAAATAGGTGATGAAAAAGATTTTTAAAAATTACCATCTGGCTTCCTTTTGAATACATATTGCAGCATCTGGAAATCAACATTGGTGGATCCAAGATGGACACCAGCAGCGAGGAATTTCAACATATCCTCTTCTTTCAAAGAGAGCACTTCTAAACCTCCGGACATCTTGAGTGTTTATCTAGGGTAACGGCGTAAACCTGCAGAGGATAGGGGATGAATGAACCGCTAAAGGATAACCAATAAACATATTCTCCTGGACTGACAAGGTAGATTACCACTTGGTTCTAAACTAGTCTAAATCTATTTTTTGACTCAACATAAATAATACTGAGCTAGATCTTGATCTGGACATACAGTTGACTTCACCTGAGTTTTTTTTTCTTTGGAACAAGTACCTCAACAACTAAAATTCTATCAAAATAAAATGGACTGTGTTGATTTCAACTAGTGTTGAAACAAACGTGTTTCAAAAAGTGTTGAAACGTGTACTGATTTGAATTTTCATCCCGATCAGTCACTGCTACATGAAAATAACAACGGGTGTTTTGATTGTTTTTAGCATTGTGATTCTAATCTCACATTAACCAACAGTATTACAAATTGGTCACACACTTGACAAACCGATTCTGTCATTCGGCCCAAGTATCTCACTATAATTTATAATACAGTATAACTACGCAAAGCTTACTAAGAGTAAGAGATAGAGGATGGGAGAGTATGTTTGTGTGTGAGAGAAGAGAGAAAGTTGTGGGACAATGGTCACCCACTAGCTCTAGATCTAAGTCAACCCACCCCTGTCTGAACCCCCTCCGCAGACCGACCACTTTCATTTACAATCACCAAATCATATGATTTGCTATGATCTCATTCATAAGTTCCCGGTATGCACTAATCAACCTTATTTGGTGTCTTTTTGAAGCATTTACGACATTTACATTCACTTTTGTTTCGCTGATCGACCATAATCTGCAGAAATCGACACCCAGATGGGTCCATCCACCATTTTTAACACAACTCTTAGCAGGTCAAAGGTCACGGCTAAGGTTTTCTAACCGTATTGTTGGCCATTTATTTATGGAAACCAGGATAATCCCAATCTTGAAAACGTGGGAAACCATCTCAACATGCCAGACTGGCCATTATCCGGTCATGCTGCATGACAAAGGGGTGGTCGGATTTTGGTGGGATATTTTTATTGTCCTGCTCTTGTCCAACACAGTATTCATTGCAAATTTTCATCCCAATCTCCTCTATAATTATAAATTGTAAATAATAATACTTCATTAAAATTATTGATACTACATTTTCACCCCCACTACCACCATCTGGTAATGTTTTCTGGATTTTTTCTTCTAATAGTATATTTCACCCCATTTACCACAGTCTGAATTTCAGTACTGTATAAGAATCGTTTTCTGAGTTTTTTCTTCTTCCTAATGGTACAAGTCATCCTAATTACCACTATCTGAATGTCAATATAATAGTTTTCTTGACCTTTTCTCCTCCTTAATGGTACATTTACTTAACTATCCTTTGTGTTAATACATTCACGAATGGGCAAACCGAAGACCTCCTTTTCAAAAGAAAGCCTCCTTCATGCATGCGCATATGAAATAGTATCATCTAGAAGGATTTGGGGACAAGCTGAAAGAGAAGCAGGAGAGACAAAAGAGAGAGAGTGACCCACGTGAGAGTGAGATTGAAGATGTTAGAGTAATGGATAATAGTTTCCTACACAGCATTTTATGAGATGAAAGTGGAAATAACATAAAACATTGCTTACACACTCCAAGATAACATTTAAATAAAAAAAAAAAATCTCATATTGCTAATGTAAACAAACAACCGATCAGGCTGAGGAAAGCTGGTGGTCAGCATAAAGCACGGTGGTCGAACTGGGGTTGTGAAGTAGGGTTCACAAAATGTTTGTTTCAGAGCCTTCTACTTGCAATTTCTACTTTACGACTTCCTAATATTTCAGGAGACATGGTTGCCTGATCCTGGACACAAATTCTACGACTCTGACATCACTGCCCAAAATATCACGCCACATTTTTTTTATAGTGCCTTAAGATCTAGATCTTTTTTATACTAGTCTAGATCTTTAAAACCTCAGATGAGGTTTCACTCTCACTTTAGCCATTGGCCAAGAACTCAAATTTAAAATAACAGCGACAAAAAAAAAAAAAAAAAAAAAAAAAAAATTAAAAAATCCCAAATCTATCTTCACGAAGTGACTAAACGTCTAGTGCAGTTTAATACCAAATATTGTACGTCATTATAACTAGAGTCTAGGCCTAAATTATAGTTTTAATTTAAACCTGTAATAGTAGAGCCTTTGCCAATAGGTGGGGGTTTTTTCATATACCTTACAAAATTGCTACCTAGGGCAATAAAAATGATACCTGAGCATTGAAACTTGAGTATGATTAACTATGATGTGCTTAATATGGTGATTCAGCTGTGGGAGTAGACCCATAGCAGTAAAGATGCCAGAAGAACTGTTACAAATATTTATATATCTAATTATAAAATTAATATTTTTCTAGTATGTGAAGCGTGATGCATCGAGACTGTCACTTTTATGCTGTCAAATTCAACAATGAAATCAGTGCATAGAAGGTTGTTAGTGTGTAGTATATGAATTACAACTACACTATTGATGGTGCTACATCAGGAAAGTCGAAATCGTTTACTTTTTAGTCTCTGTGCGCCTGTAAACTTTTCACTTCCGAACATAACCCGCAGGTCATTTCGGAGGTCAATTTTGCTTCGCCGTAAATCCATTGCGAACGCTTGTTTTGGGGCCCCGGAACAAGGCGTACTGTCGTTCGTTCTATGGGCTTTCCCCCATACCGATTTCGAGGCTGTGACCATTCTAAATTTCGAAGTTCACGCCCTTTTCGTGACGTAGCATATGATGTCATCATTTGTTATGTTCGGAAGAACCAATCAGAAAATAAGGATTTATTTACTGCGGAATATGCACTATCGTTGTTATTGATTGGTTGGAAGCCGTGTTTTCTGTTGTGCAAAATGACGAATTTGATGCATTTTGATAGGTTTTCTATTGCCGTCATCACATTTTGAAAACGTTATGTTCGACAGATTTCACACGGAAGTTGTGTTCAAAAGCACAGTTCTGCATATTTTGTACGTTTTGAATGAACCTCGGTTAGTAGTAACATCGCAACTATTTAGGCACGTGTCATGGCTATTTATAGATCTTATAAACACACTAATAAGAGAGTGTATCGCTGAAATTAAGAAAATGACGAGACTGAGATCGTCGTCATTGTTATGTTCCAAGAACTAGCTTTTGACTGGGATTTTAACCCCAGACTACTGTCGGTTGCCATTTTTATATTGAGTGTAGATTCAATTGACACTGTTCAGCAGCAGTTTAAATTTAACCCATTTTAGTCACTAGATCTAATTTAGATCTAGATCTTACTCTGGCCCAACAGTGCCCAAATTTTCAGTTTGATCCTTTCATCTGTTCTAATTCCAGGCCCAGCCATGCGTCCCAAATTTTCCATTTTTACCTTTTCGTTTGTTCTTCTAGGCTCAGCTCTGCTGCCCAAATTTTCATTTTAATACTTTTCAGGCCTAGCAGTGCTGGCTAACTTTTCAATTGAACTATTTTTTTGCTCTGTTAAAATTGCATCCTTCAGTGACTGAAATCGTATAGTAAGTTATAAAAATACAATTCATTTCTCAATTTCAGATACACATGCAACAACCAGAAGCCCTTGAGTTCAAATCAGTGTAGAAGATTTTCCTTTTCCAAAAACGAAGCCATGCAACAAAGAGTATATTTATGAAAGCATAGAAAAGGCCATTAAAGCTGATGAGCCGAAATAAAACTCTTTGAGCTTCTGATGAAAACTGGAGCAAAAAAACAATAACAAAATTGGGCTAAGGAATAAAACAAAGACGCCATAAATTTATATGATGATTTAGAACATGACTCATTCATTGTTGATGTTTTCCACCTGAAAACCTAATCGCGTGTTATATTCATGAGCCGCCGGAAGTCCAGAAGGCTTCTATTTTTTGGGAAGGGATGGCAAACTAGTGCACATCCAAGATGCTCGTTTATTATTTTGCCAGCTTTTCTATTTCCACAGAAAACATGTTCTTTGGCAGTATTATTGTTAAATTATGAATGTCTATATTTCAATGACTGTTTATGCACTTTTCAATGCTTTTTAAATTGATTTAAAGCTGCTGCCCATATTTGTCGTCACAGAACTTTATGTTCGAAAGATGTTCGATGTTTCGTCAAAATTCAAAGTAATTATGAATAAAGCGCCATTGTTTCATTGAAACTACGCATTGCGAGTCTAATCCACCTCTCTGAGTCTTAGTTTATCAAATTTTCAAGACTGAAATTAAATTATGAAATTGGAAAGTTTTCCATTTCTTTTGGACATTATGATTATGATGACACATATGCAGACCTACAGGCATTTAAACATTTTTTTTTCCTGACTTTCTGCATTTTATATGCTCTTCATGTGTATGTTTTAAAACAAAACCACTTAGGAAACATGAAAATAATTTTTGTTTGTTTAATTTCTAAAACTGTGTCATCATAGTTAGGCCTAGATCTAGAATCTAACTAGATCTATGTCCCAAGACTTCAGGTTGTTACATAATGACTAATGTCAACTAGATCTACATGGCTAAGCATGCGAACTCTAGGTCTGCAAACACATTTTTTTGTAGGAGTAGATAGAAAAGAAGTCATGTAAAAAAGATATATTTAAAACTGCATAACAAACCGCTAGTGCAACATTTTAGGTGTCCATCTAATGACGAAGGCTCAGTAAGTCACGTGTACTTATCGAAAATAGGTAGAACTATGAAACAGCATTACTTTTATGCTTGATATGCACTCCATTGCCGCCATCTTACAAGTTTGGCTGCAGAAACTGTTTGCCAGTCTAATGCTATTTTTCTGACACGAAAACAGCGAGAAAAGTGAGGCTATATGTTCCCTACAACTCAGAGATACTTACACACGTTCGAAGCCAAATAGAGGCGAAGCAAAAAAGGATCGAATGTTTAGCACTTCCGGTAGAAGTCGCCGACAAATAGGCTAGAAAAGATGTAGAGTTATAACGGAACGAAACTTACTTACTGGCTAATGATATTGGAGACAATGGAGTGATAATTCGGCCTTCCTGTACCGACCATAGCATTATTTAATTAAAATATTCGTTCAATGCATCACGATACGGAAATTTTGATAGATTTTGAGCATAATGTAGATATTATCTAGCCATGTGCATTAGAATTTGCACATCTAGGTAATTTAGGCGGTTCATAGATGCAGAACTCCTACGCCCATCATTAATTTATAAATCGTGTCTGTCTGTATGTTATGCCGCCTGCTTCTGTATTTCAAGGGGGTCACCGTGGCTATGTGGTTTGGTAACTGCTTCGTGGTGAAAACAACTCACAGCGGTGAGGTTGTGGCCGGGATCGACTCCCATTGGAGGATGGAAGGACACGAAGATCGAAACCTGCATTTTTTCAATGACTCAACGGTCCCCTGGCTTCTTCTGTGTGGGGAAGCTCGACGTCTAGCCTTCTCGGATAAAGACAAATATATTTCGGAGGTCCCGTATGTACGTTATGCATGTTAAAGAACTTTTGGCAGTTCAAAGTCGACGAAGAATAGGCGGAGTGCCGCTGTCCAGACAAGATTTCCAAATTCCAATTTCAGCCCACAAAAATTCTTAGCAAAAACAGGCAGCTTGTTATAGCCGAGGTAACCCTACGTTCTTAGGATTGAAAGGCTTAAGAAACAACTATATTTCAAGCTCATTGCAATAATGAATAAAGAGAATATGTTATTATTTTTGTTTTTATTGTTGTTGTTCTTGTTCATTTTTTCAGTTACTAACACTAAGACATGGATTTAGTTGAAAAATAAGTTCTTTGTTTTCTTTAGCCTTCCAATCCTAAGAAAGTACGATTATCTCGGCTTTTTTAAGAGGTTGCCTGTTTTTGCTGAGAATTTTTGTGGGTAGATATTTGGAATTTGGAAATTTTACCCGGACAACGGTACGCAGCCTACTCTTTCATTGATTTTGAACTGCCAAGGGTTCTTTAACGTGCGTAACGTCTACACGGGACCTCCGAAATATATTCACCCTTATTCGAGAAGGCTAGAAGTCGGGCTTCCCTACCCGGAGGAAGCCAGGGGACCGTTGAGTCACTGAAAAAGTGCAGGTCTTTCGATCTTCGTGTCCTTCCATCCCCCGATGAGAGG
>JBCEWB010000012.1:1774634-1785236 GCA_039654565.1 Peronia peronii | reverse complement strand
CCGGGCTCTTTTACGACGCTAAAGTCGTTAGTGTTTTATATTTATTATATTTTTTTTTCACTTCTCTAACAATAACGATCTAGAAAACCGAAAAGGAAGTGAAATGTTAAATAAAAAAGTCGTCAAAAGACATTAATTATAAGGTGAAGTCGGAGTATGGAGGTAACCATTTTAGTGGCATTACAAACGCGAATCATTTAGGATCAGAATCGCTGGAAATGTAAGTTTTCTTTTCAAAGATACATTAACTATCTGGAGTGTATTTTCTCTCTGTCTTTTGTTCGCCTGTTTTCTTTGTGACTTTATTTTCATCTTTTTTTCGTTTGAAACCTCAACACAGAAATCGCTACAGTTATAAACAGACGTTCAGTTTCTTTCCATAAACAGCGCATTCGTCGACTTACATTGATAAACAGCTTTGAAACCACTCGGCCTGAAAGGATTGTTGAATGGCACAAAAAAGCCGCTTTGTTTGTGATATCTGAAGAGATCTGAGGGTAATGCGGGGATGACCCATCGAACGTGCTATGATTATGTCTTGCATTTCCCTGTGTTTTATCAACTTGTCAAGTTGAGCAGTATTTGGTGGGTAGCACAGACTGATGTAAACAAAATAACCGAAGTTATTATTTAGCAACACCAACTATCATTGCCAATCTATTGTTGTCAATAACTATTACCAAATAGCTAACATGGGCAACAAAATTATGTTATTTGTGAGCTAATCACAGTACTCCTTGCCATGATCATTGATCACACCGATTCACATAGGGAATGTGTGTACTAGTAAAATACTTTAAACCACCGAACGACCAGAAATCACTGACATATTGAAGACATGAAATGATCTTGTGGTTATGATTTATGCATTGTCCTTGAATCTAGTCGACCTAAGGCAGCAAAGTATTTCCATGTATTAATAAATATCTACGAAAAGAAAATTTGAGGGATTGTCTGCGGCGAAGTCGGTTGAATGGGCAGTTAACAGGAAATGGCATTCTGGCAAACGTTTGCTTTAGAATTGTTTCTGATTTTAAGGTATGTGCAATCTCTAACAGAAACCAGAAGTAGAGAATGACACACAATGTGTAATATTGCAGAGGAGCTTTGATTTCGATCAATAAACCATTTTATAAAATCTTCCAAGTATAAACTTGTTTTGAGTGTAGCTGAAATGCACTTTTTGCCATCGGTTTGGTAACTGAAATGATCCTACCGTGCAGTGTAGAGTGTCATGCAGTTGTCCATCACATTGTTTGTGTATGCAATGGTCGGGGCTCTGCGATTGCTACATCAAAGGCCGCTCTAAGAGCTCTCAGATTGTTTTATTGGTGTATCGCGTCAATACCAAGTGTTCTGTTGTAGATGCTGTGTGACATATCGATCACAGAAAAGTTTACATTTAATCATATTAAGGAAAATGTTCAGTCTCGTGTAGGTAATCTTAATACCTTTTGAATTGTGTGGTGCATTTAGGAAAAAAGAAAATTAAGAAATAGGGGGGGGGGGGGGGAATGATAACGTCCCTTTCTTCGGCAAATGGAAGGGAGAAGAGAAGGTCGGGGCACTATATATAGCGTTTATGTCAAGGATTTATCAGTTTTCTCTAGTTGAGGAAAAAAACGCACATTATATCATTTACCAATAAGTTTAAAGCATTCCTGTCGTTAGTATTCTTTTCTACTACGCTGAATTAATATTACCTCATCTCCAGCTAACTACAGAGGTTTGTGTTTTGTTTTGTTTTTGTTTTTATGTTTCGCTTCCACCACAGGAGACTGTGGGAGAAGTACATGTATTTTACATTTACAGGTCATTAGGTGTGTGCCGTCGGTATGACCTTTTGTTAACCCGTAAGTTATGTTTACGTAATGTATTGCAGGTCCCCAGTGTGTATATTACTTGTTAAAAAAGAGTGTGGCTCTAGACAAAATAGACACATGGGTTTTTCATGATAACATTGACTCACACCTAAGGCTCTGATTGCCTTGGGAATACGAATTCATTAATATTTTCCGTCAGATTCATTCCATGAAAGCGCAGTTCTGCCATTTGGACGCCACTCACGTAACAAGCATGTGACAGTTATTGCTAGAGGCCCAGTCTTCTGGACAGAAGAACCATTTTTAGTCCAAGATTGAGAGCGAAAATTGAAACTAGGAAATACGGATACAAAATTCACCACCCAATGCCCACATTCTCCTCGACCACTAAATGAGTTTTTAATGCCCTAATGATGACAGCGGCAAACAACTCTGCCCATAATCCCATTTTGTTATCGCGATGACCCCATCCATTAACTTTTCCTCCGATATCGTCTTCAATCAGTACTCTGAACAAGAAGAGGAAACCTCTGCCGAAACTTCGGCATCCTTTCCTCTCCCTCAGCTTCTTGGAGACCCCAAGAGAAAGGCATGTTTTATTCCCCCCCCCCCCCCTTTCTTTGTGTTATTCTGGCCGTGGGGGCGACCTCTCCAGTCTCCTTATGTTCCGTCTTGTCCATCTGGTGTCGTAACGTTCGTAACGAGCTTTGAAATATTCATCACTCCTTAACGACCATTACGCCACCATGTCTTCCCGGCGATTCGAAAGGCCAGCGAAGGACGTCGCCAATGGGGGTCTCCCCCTCCAAGAGCTATAGTTCCCCGGGGAGCGACAAATTTGGCTTCCAGAAGCTGCAGAAACAATGCTAGCGGTTCCTGCCTGGCCTGAGAACGCGGGGAGCGATTAATTTTGTTCCGAAGTTAACTCCAAGTGACGCCACAAACGAGACCGAGCCCATTGTCTGGCCGCCAGTCTGTACTCTAGGCCTTGTTTCAAGAGCGGGTGTATTCTCTTTGCTGCCGCTCTCCTCGGGATGCACAGCGCTGGGTCTTTCGGGGCGTAGGCGAGTAGTCGCCCTTTCTGCCCCTTTCCGCCAACTTTGGTCAGTCTAGCGATGCTAATGTGGAGCATCGAGGGAGAAGACATGACAAATGGCGTTATTATTCTTGCCTCGTCAACATTGTTGTCAGCGTCGCTGTCGCCGAGGCAGCATCTCCTCCCCAGCTCCTCCCCTTTCTCTTCTCTCCTGTAATCATCTGAAAACACTGACTGCTAGCGCGAGGTCAGACACAATCGTAACACTATCTGCCATATAGCCATTCTCCGCTCTAGTTTTTCCATTTCTTCATCTCGGGGTGATGTGCATCTAATGTAGACGTTACCTGGAGAGGGGCAGGTCCGGCGTCAGAATGAAAGTCGCACCGAAATTTATGTCCAAATTAGTAATACAAAATGTCAGCAACACAACGTGGACCGAACTATAACTCAAAGACGATGTGAATTTAATAATCTAACCTATACATGTTAAATTTCAGTCACTGTTCAGGATGTAAACAAAACAAAGGAAGATGGAGAGAAATCAGAAGCAACAGTCATCATTTCTTACCACATCTCCAGATGTCGCTTTTGACATTTTTATAGCTGTAAAAATGAAACTACGAGCTGTTATCTCATGGTCACTGATATTTATCCTTAAATATGAATATCATCGATTGATCGTGATTAAAATATATAAAAAAAATTCATTTACATTCTACACGATTACGTAATATGAATTTTGATTTATTTTCATAGCTGATCGAGAAAGTGATTTGATCTGATACATAAAATGGCTTACATGACTATTTAAAAAGAGAGAGAGAGAGAGCGAGGGAGAGAAAAACTACAGCAGTTTTGTTACTGTAGGCTTTTAATTAAAAGATAAATTCAGTTCATCAGCAAATCAGCCTGATTTGGACAACACTGGTAGTGAGAGGCAGATGAAGAATTTAAACCCTGCAGAGACGGAATTTGTAGAAATGGAAATGATGAACGCTGTCTTGTCATTGCTATCATTAAAAATAGTTATATTATCATCGTCGTTGTCGTTGTCATTATCTTTCATTATTGTGATCGTCATCGTCATCATTGTCATCATCATTATCATGGTCATAATAAGTGCTCCATTATCCAAAATGTTTTGATAGTAATGATAGCATTTAATAACTAAAGGGAATCAGTGCATGATCTCTGAGCCCTACCAACATTTCTTTCTTTCTTTTCTTTCTCTCTTTTTTCTCTCTTTTCTCTTTCTCTCTTTATTTGTTTGTTTCTTTCTCGCTTTCTTTCTTTCTTTTCTTTCTTTCCTTCTATCTTTCTTTCTTTCTTTTTTTTTTTTTTTCGGCCACTTTTGTTCAGAAAGTGAGGGCCAGTTAATGGACTCTAGCGAAAGAGAGGAGGGAGGGAGGAGACAGGGACAAGAATGGGAAGGGGGGGGGGTGGCAGAAGCGGTGTCTGATGGGGAACCACAATAATAAGCGCGATCCAGTCTGGCTATTGTAGTAATGAGCATCGAGTGGCCGCTTGCTGGGCTGTGAGCTGGTAATGAACTAACCACTCACTCTCACACACCCAGCAGCTCAGTGACCCGGGGTGGTTGGGGGTGGGGGTGGAGGAAAAATGGATTGAAAAAAATGAGCAATGGGAACGGAAACGGTACTGGGTGGTCAGATTCTAATTCCAATTTTGAGAAAACTGAAGTTTTTAATTGCATCGTCCGTGTTTATGTATCTGTGAAACTAAAGTTTTTATTTATTTATTTATTTATTTACTTGTTTATTTATGTTTAGTGCTTTATATTGGGCGGCGAAGGAATAGGGACGTTATCTTTGTAAATATAGCAGGTGCATAAGATTAAAAAAAAAAAACCAAAAAAGTATCTCAGTACCATATTCATTAAACTCCCTCAAATGAGGCCTTTTGCTCGATGACAACAGCTGTGTCCAGCTGCAGCTGCCGGCTGCTGCTGCTGTTGTTGTTTGTTGTTGCAGTATTCCATTTCATGTTATTGACAAAGTCACTTTAATTAACTCGAAGACCTGAGATCTTCTTGCATCGCTGCTTTCTGTCGTCTGTTTGTTTTCCAGTGTTGTAAAAGTCGTATTATCGAAGTTTTCATTAAAGAGAAATAATGTTATTTTCACTAATTTGTTTTGTTCATCCATATCATCAGCGGATTTTATAGGGCTAAAAAAGAAGAGAAAGGAAAAAGCGTAAAGGGGAAAAAAAGGGGTGGGAGTGGGGGAAGGGGGGGGGGGGTGGTTATGTGGGGATCGAGGCAAGTTATAGAGTGTATATATGGAATCATTAACACTCCCACAAAATCTGTCTCATTTTTCTCTTCCATAATTAAACAAACTGTCGTACAGTTCATTGATGTCGTTCTCACATTGTCACGCAGATGTGCATGTATTGTGTGGCAGATGATAAAAGGTGGACCTTTTGTTGTTGCTTTGTTGTTTGCTTTTGTTGTTATGTTACTGAGTTTTGTTTTTTGTTGTTGTTGGTGTTGACGTGTTTATATAGTGTATATCATGAAGTTTATGACATAATAAATCAAATAAGATGGGTGCGAGTAATGCGATTTTGTTCGGTTGAAAAATAAAAGTGAAGAGAATTTTATTGACACAGATAAATAAATAAATAAATAAGAGTTGTATAAATTGAGTGTGTAAATTGAGTGAACAAAACTATTAATGTTCTTTTCAGTATTACTATTTCACAAAATTGGTTTATAAAGAATCTAAGTATTGAAACAATTAACTGTCATCTGTTGACATCAGTGGGCTGTTATAATGTATTGTGTTCGTCATCTGACACTTTGGTGGTCTTTCTCTTGTCTTCTTAACATGTCCTTTTGCCCTCACTCGGCAATAACCAGTAGAATATCTAATGTGTTCATCTTTGTGACCATTTACTTTCCATGCGACATACATGGGAATGGTGAAATCACTTCTGGTGTTGTTACACTGAATGGTTTACATTCACCACTATAATTATGTGCGTACTCAAAGCCTCTAGTCCATGCTTTACTCAGCCCAGATCTTTCTCTCTCTCTCTCTCTCTCTCTCTGTCTGTCTCCCTCTTTCTCTTTTTCTCTTTCTTTCTCTCTCTCTGTCTTTCTCGCTATTCCTCTTCTCGTTCTATCTGTCTCTTCTCTCTCATCCCACTTTTTTTCTTCTCTCTTTCGCATTATTTCATTTTTCTTTCTTTCTTCTTTGTTTCTTTTTTCTTTCTTTCTTTTCTTTTCTTTCTGTATTTCTCTTTCTTCTCTATTTCTCATTTTCTTTTATTTTGTTCCTTATTTTTCTTTTAATAATGGCTCATTAGTTCTATGTGAGAGGATCTTCCAAATGACCACAACTCCTCGTTGATTCCTGCAATCAATAATGACAAATTGAAGAAAATATCTGACACTCGGTTAAGATATAAATGGTAAAGGCATGACAGCACATCAGAAAGACGCACACATTTGACGCAGTTTCCCACAAAAAGAATGGTTTATCTTTGCTTTATAACACGTCCCTCCTCAGCATCACGTGCCATTAAACACATGGGCTTCGCTGCATTAGCTCTCACTACCTCTCGCACCACCAGATCATTCTGATAGGCCACATTTAACACAATAACCCATCATAAATCAAAACTGCTGTTAGATTTTCCAGTTGTAGTGTTTCCTTTTTCCAGGACTTTCTCTTCGGGACCCTTCATAGCTACCAATGAATCGGGAAATTGGTTTCTCATCTTTTGCCACGTATCTTTTGATAACCAGTATCATTTTAACCAATATATACTGGACGGACGGCAAGACGTTTAGTGGTAATAGTGGTGGTGTAAATTAATTAACCAATTAATCAATCATCCTGTTGTCAGTTCTCCCCTGAAAAACTCCCTTCCTCGACGAAGAAGAAGAGGGGGGACAACTCCTCCCTCCTTTCCTTTCCCTCGTAAAGACCGCAGGGTCTACCCCTGAAGCCTCCTCCACCACAGGATCTTCGAACGGTACATTAGACAAGAAAGCAAAACTCATTAAGCTCGTGGCCAGCGTACCCGTTCACGCCAAAAGTTTAGGTCGGCTGATTTCGCTTCCCCACTAGACGTCTCACCCGGCTTCCTTCAGGAGGTTCCTCGTCTTTAATGAACGGCCATCTGTGGCGGGCTCAGCTTCATTTTCGCCAATTTGAACGTTGTGAAGTGTAGACTGGGCCTGGTCTTTGAGGGCTGAGGATCCGAGCCATTGGGCTGATGGGGATCAAAACAAAAGTGGTTTCATCCTTGACTAGGTTTTTTTTTTTTTTTTTACGATGAGACGTCCGAATACTGTGTGAAAGATGATGATATAAACTATCACCAGTACTCCTTTTTTTTTGACTGTTTTAGGTTCAAAAGATAAAATATGCCCAATTTTTGTGAGACCACAAATTCTTTATGCGTGGTGAAACTTTTTCTTCAACGATCTAAGCGGCGAAAGTTTTTGTTTCTATTGCGCTCTTGGTTCATTATCTAGCAGAATGATCTGGATGAAACAAGCATGCTGTTTTGAAAGGCGATGAGTGCAATGGAGTGGTTCAAGTGATGTGGTAGAGAAGATTTGTAGAGGAATAATAATTTTATTTTTCCGACACACAGTCAGTATTTCTCTCCCTGCTGTTTCTTCACTAACCACTTATCTCCTAGCTCTTGCGTGAACTGTCTTTGTTCAGAGACGATGGATGGTCACTTAGCTATGATTCACATGCAATCAATTTTATTTTGTCCCATGTTGTTTTCAGTGGTTGTTATAGTTGTTGCTGCAGCTCATCAACTGGCTTTTTTTTTTTCTTTTTTTTTTCAGTCCAATGAAACTTTGAATTTAAGGTGAGACAAAGTGGCACAACTTTAAAAGAAATCAGTGTGCTTCGTTTGCGAACAAATAAGAAATAAGCAGGATTTACTATGATTTTTCAAAAAGTTCGGATTGAAATCCTCGGTAAATATTTCAGTAATATCATAAGGATGAGATTATAAATAGATTTTCTTTAAAAAGTACTGTTGTCTGCCAATGTATTTTCGTTCGAATATTTATGGACTACTGATAAGAATTTCTGTTCGTACAAACCTATAAGAAAAAGACACATCATACACTTCTCTTCATTAAGGATACTTTTCATTCTGCTTCAGTAACTAAGTCACTGAGTCATCTTGGGCTTCTATATGTCCCAGTTTATCCAATTTTTCTCCATGAGACATGGTTGGCCTGATTCTTCAGTACCAAGGCAGTGACCTAGTTGTGTTTGCCCATTTCGGGAACGGAACGGAAGTTTTGGATTCTGCTTCCTTGTAGCTTCAGCACGGTTCTGGCTGGGAAACGCCACGAAAGGAAACGCTTTGTTCTTTCTCGAAATCGTGCGAAGATTCGCTGAGAGGCTGCAGATAAGCCCGGTCTTCGTCTTAGACCTTAGACTGCTTGATTCTGCCATGAGTTTTGAATTCATCACCTTGAAAGCCTTGTTTGTCAATATAATGTAATCGACAAGGAAACAGCGCCACGCTCATTCTGATTTGTAGTAAAATTATGTTCAGAATTGTCAGCGACGGAATCGTTATGTATTTTTGCCACAAAACATTAGCCCAACTCATGATTCAAAAGCCGGGATGGAAGGGGAAAAAAAAGGGGAAAGGGGGGGGGGGTGTTGTTGGAGAGCCCATATCTCACTGAGGCCTTAGGAGACCACAGCAATAGCCTCAAATGGCCATTTGTCAATGTCCGGAGATCCGGGGGTGGATGAAGGTCAGCATGAATAGAGTCAATCAGATTGCCCAGTTTGATCCTAGTCCTCACGAACCCCATGCGGTGTTCTGCTTCTAGCTGCCTCTGTGGTTCTCTGTTTTGGTAACCCCAAGACGCCAAGCACCAGGATTACCATCTGATGACGAGAATGTGTTAAAAGAAAAAGAAGGAGAAGAAGAAAAGAAAAAAAGATAAGAGAGAAAAGGAAAAAGGTGATTTAATTTGCAGGATTTCTTTTAACTTCTCTCTCTCTCTCTCTCTCTGGACCTTTATTGAGCTCAACAGAATTTTGAATGGCACAGAAATGAAAAATATCTCATTTATTTGTGGTTATCAAATGTCAAAATATGTGTTGCGATTTAAACTTCAAATTTGCTTGATCTTTACACCTCAATGATATGCTTTAGGTTTGTTTCGATAAAGTTTTGTAGTTGGTTTGTTTTGCTTTTTTTTTTTTTTTTAAATTTACTTTATTTTTAGTTTTTGGAACGGATCAGTGAAGAATTGGTGATAGGGCGACTGCCGTGAAATGAACTCCCCCGTGTGATTTTCTGTCACAGCTGTTTTGTTTTTTTTTGTCTGTTTTCCCGATGATTGTCGTTTTTTTTCCTTTGTATTTTTTTTTTCTACTGAATACTTCATGGCTAATATTTATTATAATTCAAGGAATATTTGCCCATTATGAATGTATTTTGTTGAGTTACTTTGTCCCCCTTTTACTATTAAAATCATATTGGATTTGGATTTTTGAAATCGGGCCAACATCAGGATTGTGTTTGCCTTGTCTGTCTATTCCCTCCTCCTCCCTGTCTATCATGTTCATGGACATTGTCATATTGGGCGTTTGATGACTTCAGTCTGACCACGTTCACAACAGACATCTCTGCGCTTTTCTCACTTTCTTTATCCTTTTTCCTTTCCTTAATGAGGTGTCTCTTTTTTTTTTTTTTTTGTGAGCCTAGTCGGGCCTAATTCACAAGTCTTGTCGGGCCTAATTCGCAAGTCTAGTCCGGCCTTATTCAGGCGAAGTTAGTTCCCTCTTTCCATCTCTCCACTCTTCCCCCCCCCCCACCCCCCCTCCTTTCCCCCTCGTCCCCACAATTTTTTTTTGTTTTTAATCTTTTTTTTTTTTTTTCCAAAATACCAGTTTAACCTAAGTGTCTGCTGTCTGACTGTGATCGAAGGAAAAGGAATTAATTCATTCCTTTCCAACTTCTCGCCACACGCTTTATTTTTCTTCGATAGCTTCTCTAGCGAGATTTTCAATCACGATACATATACGGAGCCAAATTATAGAGACATTGTGCGAGATTTTGCAACAAAAAGTCCAACAACACTAAACTTTAGTTACATTTTTCTTAAAATAGAGTTCCGCATAGCTACAGAAAACGCCGAGAAAAGAGCCATCTGTTAATAGCACTGACAACAAATTAGGTTCCTTCACGGCCAAGAAATTCATGCTTAAATGGAACATGTTCCGGTACAACAACATCATGGCTAAGTCCATAGGTTTTTGCTCATTTTCTCAAAATCAGTTCGATGTGGCCTAATCTTGGTGGTGTTCTCACGTCTTCCTGCTGACCCATTGTGTTTTTGTTCGTACTTGTTTTGGACATATCAGATTGCCCTGCTTTGCTGATTGGAAACGGAACGTAGTAAACAATTGTGTTGTCAGTAGTTAGAATTAGCCATGACTTTTCATGACCCCGAAAGTTCGATCGCTCCTGGCTCAGTAGTGTGTTCAGTCACGTGGTGAAGTGGTAATGGAGATGTAGGTCAGGGTGCCATGCCCCGCTGTTGACTTGGAACATGAGCAGTAAAATCTCTGCTGGATATCCTGGATGATGCACCAATTATGCAGATATCACCCCACTTGAAAATGTAATCAGGAGGAGCATTGGGGGGGGGGGGGGGGGGGGGGGGGGGGGGGGGGGGGGGGGGGGGGGGGGGGGGGGGGGGGGGGGGGGGGG
>JBCEWB010000012.1:1760998-1773734 GCA_039654565.1 Peronia peronii | reverse complement strand
TTTATTTTTCCCCTCCCCCCCCCCCCCCCCCCCCCCCCCATCCCAATTTCTTCTGCCCGTTTTCCTCACTCGCTCTCTCTCCCTCCTTACTGTGGTCTTTCCAATGCTTTCAATGATAGTACAGTTATGTACAAAGGGATGGTATGTTCACTTTTGTTTTCACTCTACACCTGGTGAATTATGCATCGGACCTGCCCCAGATCTTTTTGTTCCGCACGCGACCGATGGTTTGTTCTCGTGGCCACGGGCTCGACATTCCACTTTAACTTTTCATGGACAAGCTGGCAACTCACTGTTTCCTAACGACCAGAGCCTACCTTATTAATTGTCAGTGAGTGGCACAATCTATGGGCCACTCGTCAGTGAAGTGTCCTAATTTTCTTTGTTGTAGATTTTGATAATAAAAAATGCTTGAAACTTGCTGGGTTTTTTTTTCGGGGGGGGGGAGGGGGGGGGGGGGGGAGACAAAACAGTTCTCTTGGGGAAACCATTCACAGCATTTATACTGAAGTGTTTTGTCACCGTATCATTTATTCAGTACGAGTCTTTAGTTTTCCCTTTCTCGAGATGTTGTTTTCCTTTGTTTTCCCTATAGAAACTGTAAGCTTGTCTCGAGACAGCCACCACATTATTCACGACGTCAACAGTGGCTGCAATTTCCCGTGTCTTTTTCAGTCCCAAAGGATTGAGACCAGAACATTATTACTATAGCAGTATTTTGACTTTCAATAATTAATTCGTCTGATCTACCTGTTTATCAATTTATTTTTCTTTTTTTTCCCCGATTTATAGGACATTCTAGACCCTTTGTCTTCTCTAGCTTTTGTGGTCATGTTGCTAAGTTGTTGTCAATAATAGGCTGATGTTATGACTGTTGCTACTGTTGTTCTTTCTGTTTCTCTTCTTCTTCTTCTTCGTCTTCTTCTTCTTCTTCTTCTGGCAATTTGATTTCTTCTTTCATATTGAATTTTCTCCTTCTCCTTCTTCTTCTTCTTCTTCTTCATCATCTTCTTCTTCTTCTTCAATGTGTGTTTTAAATGCCACGTTTTTTTTTCTTTAAATGCTTCCCAAATATGCCAGCGAGATTGTTTATTTGAAACGTAAACTTACCCATTTATTATACCGAATTTTCATTTTATTGTATTATTAGTATTATTATTGTTAACGGTTTATTTTGTTAATTTTTTTGTTTTATTTTGTTAATAACAGGCAAACCTCTTTTCTTTTTCTTTTTTTTTCTAATGCCAGCTATAGAAATCTGTTTTCCCTACGAACAGATCACACACACACACACACACACACACACACACACAGAGTCCTTCTAAAATCATGGCTTTAAGTAGTGAGAGATACGGGCGCTGCTCACAAGTGGGATGACTCCGCCAGACTGCAAGGCCGTGGAGACTGCGCTGTCCTCATTAGAGCCTGGTAGGGACCTATCCATAATGGATGAGATAAGATCTTCTAGCCCTGAAGAAGATCCGAATCTATCCCATGGGGGCGCCACTTGTACCAGAGTGTCATGCCAGTTTAACTACGCTTTAATCACGTAAATTGACTCGCATCGCGGCAAAAATGCTGGTCACTCAATTATGTATGCGCCTTGATAGCGCACAGTGCGGTATGCCTATAGACTATCGCTGCTGAACGGGGACGCTCAGAGTCATGTCTCGACCATCAAACGGTCCGCCTTATTCCATCGTACGAAATTGACCCGTCTTTTATTCCGGACCTGGGCGTGTAAATGGTTTTGTGGTGTAATGACGTAGATTGCCGAGTCGTGGTTTTTCAGATGGACTGTTGAGTAAAGTGCGACCTATTTTATACAGAGTTAAGTCACTCACTATCTGACTCGTTATTGCCAGTGTCATTACTATCATAATCGGTGCATCAAGATTTTACTTCTTTGCTATCTCATTTATATAGAGTTAAGTCACCATCCGCCCGATCATTTCGTTGGCGTTGTCATCGTTTACTAAAATATAATCAATGCATCAAGATTTTACTTCCTTACTAAATAGTTTATCAAAAGTTAAATCACTATTTGAGTGTCATTGCCGTCATGGTTGTGGTTACTATTGTGCTGAGTGTATCAAGATTACATTTCCAATAATCTAACAGTCAGCCTCCAAGCTATGATAATGTACTGCACTACCTGGCGGCGGTTCTGCACCAATAGTGCGATGCTTTATTTTCATACATGTATAACTGTTTGTATACTATGTGGCTTTAGGAAATGAGTTGCTCAGACCACGGGGGGAAGTTGGACATGGAAGTATTCGGAGACAATAATTTCTGAAGAAGAACCTTTATGAGACATTTTATTTCTCCTTCCTTCATTCATTCCTTACCTCTTTTTTTTTTTTTTTCATGTGTGTGCATCATTTGATCCCTTGAAATACCACCCATCAAACAAAGCTATCATACAACTTCACCACAGTAAATGTTTTAGATTCTGAAAAAAAAATGCGCGCACACACATACAACAATGATAATATATAAACATAAAAAAAGGGCGACAAAATACCGATGTTGGCAAGGGTTTCAAGACAACATTGCGCTGATGGAGGTTATCTCGATGCGCTGACGATATATTATTATCCATGTATTAATTGGAAGAAGCGGTAGGAAAAATACTATTAACTGGAAATCAGTGAGAAAATCAGTAGGAATATAAAATACAGATAGATAGATAGATAAGTAAATAATGAATAAATAAATAACCTTACGCAGGCTAGAAAGTATTTTTTTCCATCTTTAAAAAAAAAAAAAAAAGGGGGGGGGGGTCTTATTGTTAATTGTGTCGATCCCTTGATAGACTACCTCTTGATGGTATCTAGTTTATTTTCCTCTTCCTGGGGTTCAGACAACAGTGCCAACAGCGACAACAACAACAATAATACATTCCAAATCTAAGACAGATCAAAAGTGAATGAATATAAAAAGGAAATGTTATTCTCTCGGCTGTTTGAAGATTGGTTAACAGGAGCGAAAGAGGAGAAGCGGGGAGCTTTTTTTTCTTCTTCTTCTTTTTTTCTGTCGATAATGATCGACTCTGTTCTAAGGGCCCATACCAAAGGAGTCTCTCATTAACTGCTCGACAACAAAGTCTCTCCTCCCTGCGATCCAGGTTGGTGACTCAGCCATCTTAAGTGGCGATCGCCGGCCTCTACTTTGATATCATCTGCTGTTCCTCTCAGTACAAGAATCTTTGATAGCTGACCACATTTTCTTACACTGCGAAGATCACTATCGTTTTGTATTCAGAGCAGGCTTATTTGCCTCGTATGTGTACATACATACATCCATACCAACAGTTAGATGGGCCCTGGTGAGTAATGGACGCAATAAAGATTTCAAAATGTTTTATGTGGTTTGCTTGGTACAAGGCACAGGTCTTCCCGAGCTGGAAAGCTGCTTTCCTGACTAATCCGGGCCAAAGATATGCTAACGTACTTTGACAAAACGAACGCTCTTTTCACGACTGTTAATTGTTTTCCCACTCATTCAGATGATAAATATCCTCAGTGTTAAAAGAGACGATTGCATCACTTCCATACACTATGTATTGAAAGAGAGATCGCCAGACTAATTTGCGATTTCCTCGAAACAAGAGTTTCCGTAGTTGACAAACACATTAATGTAGGATATGTGACTTTGAGCTAGAAGCAAAGAAGTAGTAACTACTAAAAGACCAGAAGAAAAGATGATCCTCGTTTGTTCTCAGATTATGTTGCTTACGACTTTTGTCAGATCGCTGGCTCTGATTCACAAACTTCTATATTTTTTTTTTAATGTTCTTTTGTCATTGACAGTGTACTGTTTTTAGTTTGTTATCGCCAGTTAGATAGGCAGGAAGATGGAACCGGTGTATTATTTTAACTCTGCTTGGAGAGAAGGTAGAAAAGGTTCTCAGGTGGTGATCAGATCGAGTGAGTTAACGTAGGCAGTGACGGGAACCTTTCTTAATTTCGTAAATTAACTTTGACCCATCCTTCATCATGACAAAATCATCTGTATTAGAATTTTTTTCCCAGTTACTCCTCATTCTCCCTGTATCTCCCCCCCCCCCCCCCAAACCATAGCTATCTCCCACCCTTATCCCACTCATTAAAATTTGATGTCAAATATGATAGAGAAAAACGATAAATTATAATAATGTGAGAGCTAACAGGCGCTGTATATACATACAGCTGCCTTTGTTCTTGTTGTTTTATGTTAATGAGACCTAATCAAGTTTGTATAATAAAATTTCATTGCTGATTTGTTTCGGCGTCGTAATGAAGAAAATTATGGTCGATTGGATTTTAGATGATATCTGAAAGAAAACTTTATTGCTAAAATGTTCATATTGGGAAACTAGATCTGTACCATTACTTTTGTCTAATACGGGTCTAGAAATGAAAATGGGTACACTTCTCAACATGCCAGTTTGTGTTTTCTCTTTTTGAGTTTAAATCTTATGAGACACAGGCGTGAACTGTTCGCCAGACTACTATGCTTTTGATTTTATTACTGCTTGGTATAGGGGAGAAACAAGCTTATCTGTAAGCTCAATCACACGGCTTGTGGAATATCAACACAAGCTGTGGCCTCAGGGAAGAGACATAAAAGAATGAGAAACAAAGCCAGTGACGAAAACAAGTAAACCAAAGTAAAATTAATCATTTATAGTTTTCCTTGTATTCCATTGTCTCTCGAAGTTCTTCTCAGGAGCTGGCTTGCAGAGGAATGTGACTCACTGACGCCTGGTATCATTGTCTGAGTACAACTGAAGTTTTGCGGCATTATCTGGCCTTCAGCTCGGTTTCTATTCGATTATGTCATCAAATTCTGTGTACATAATGGAATTAGGAAGTATTCCTCCACCAAAAGTGTCAAACTTTTCCGAATATTCAATAAAGATTGCACGTAGGGATAAATACATGAATGGATGGATGATGGGTAGATGAGTGGCTTGGATGGGTGGATGGATGGATGGATGGATGGATGGATGGATGGATGGATAAATGAATGAATGAATAAATGGATGGGTGGATGGATGGACGGATAGATGGATGGCTGGATGGATGGATAGAGAGCGGGTGAGAGATGGATGGATGGATGGATGCTTATAAGGAGGAACAGAACTGATATATAATGGCTGAATGGATGCACAGATGGATGGATGGATTTAAGTTAATAATTTTAAACATCGTAAAACGAATGTATACATAGCTAAAGGGTACTTCTTGGCAACAATAATAGTGATGTGCTAGAAATTCTTGTCTGTTCACTGAAAAACAAAAATTAACAAAACAAAACAATCAAATACGAGTTTTTATCGCTATAAGACACGTGTAAAATCAAATAATATGTTCATAATTGAGGAATCTCCCGAAAGGTTAAATCAGTATGGGTGAAGGAGCGGAGGGAAAATGAGGATTATTCTAATGTCATTAATGGAAGAAAAATAATCATAGTTGTTGCACAGTTTTATGGGATAATTAGATATGCGGACCCTTCCAGCTGATTTCGTGAGGTCCACCAAATGTGACAGCTTAAGAATGGCAGTGTCGTAAATTAGCAACAGTTTCATGCACTACTGACCCCGTTGAAGCCCCGCTGATTAAGGCACCTCAGATTATTGAGTACTGTGACAACAATGCAATTTTGGAAATCAACGTCATTAGAAGAAAGTGTCAAGATACAATAATTCTGGCCCATCATTTTTTACAAAATATTTTCCTTTTTATATGAAAGGAAACATATTATGAGTAAGCACAGTGAGCAACGCGGAATTTGTATTATGATGGGGTAAAATGGGGTATAGCAAAGCAAACGCGTCAAGATGACGCTTTATGTGGGTGAGTGTAGCATAATAATGAGGTGTACCTTAGATGGTGTGTGGAGGTCACATGGTAAAGGAATGCGAAATAGCATACAGATGGTGTGCTGGATAGGGCATGGGATGTGGTATATGGAGCAAATGAGGGTATGGTTGTAAGCAAGTTACTGTATGCTGAATTGCATAGAAAGTGAGTGAAAGTAGAGCATGATTCGGTTATAGAATGAGGATTAGCATAGTCAGCCCATGAGAGAAAGTATCGTATATTCAGAATATTGGCATATTTTAGCACGTAAAATACAGCACTTTCAGTGTGCGATGTATGATAATAAATACAATTCGTTTTCCCTCCCAGACTCTTTCAAGTCTGCTCCCCTTCCCTCTCTCTCCCTCTCTCTTTTACTGTCTTTATCCTTCTCTCTCACTCTCTCACGGATCACCCTACCGTCTTTGTTCTTGTCTCTCCTTGAAATTCTTTCTCTCCCTCTTTCTCTCTCTCTCTTCTCTCCCACTGAGGAATGAGTTATGAGATTCTATATCTTTGCTTGCTATTGTTCTGACAGCCCAGTATTTTAATCTGTGCCTGGCTTCTCACACACCGTGCCAAACTGTCAATGGACAGTCACGAACATTAACCCCGCCGATGGACGGGATAGCTGGCCAGTTGACACCTTATCGGGACAACTGCCGGCCTGGCGGTTGAAAAACATTCCCTCCGCTCAATTACCTTTCTAAAAGATGTCCCAGGGAGTCTCCTGCTGATCCTGCAGTAGGGGAGCCCTATCTGTAGGGCCCAGCGGCTCCCGTGTCGTGCTGGACTGCAGTTCGAGAGGGCGAAAATGGCCGACAGATAAAACCTCCCGTCGTTATATCAAGTCCTGCTGGTATCGATTGCACCAAGGTTCCAACAACTATCGTCCTCGTAACTCCGCACCATTAGCGCAAGTGGCAGCAGTTAGCCCAGGGGCTTCCCTAGACGGCTTTTGTTGGGCGCTAGCTATACCGAAAAAGTTTTGGGTTACTCTGTAGTAACGGTTAAAGAGGACAATCAGGTTGAGCTTAATAGCACAGCCGCTTATATTAATTAATGCTCGCTTATATTAATTAACAGTTGTATTAGACTTGAGATAATAGTGATGACGACGATGAATACCATGGTTTAGCCTTCGGACTATTGAATAAGTGAACCGCACACAATCAATTGTTTTCATACAATTTAATTATTGTGATACATGACACCATCACGAAGACATATAATTGTGTAAAAGCAGTTTTATTGTTGCTCCACTACAACCTTCACCACTACAATCTTAGAGTTGTTTGTTGCTGCTAGGCGTCACTGCTATCTTTACAATTGCATTCTTTAAAAAAGCCGTCCTTCATATATACCAACCTCAAAATACTGCTCCTCAGAATCATATAACTAATCTGTGAGGCAAAACCATTATATTGTAACTTTCTCTCCGAATGTTCACACTTGGCGATCTCCATGATCTAAGCAACGTGGAGAAACTTACGTGAAACGGTGTATCGATCATTCAAATTTCACTTTTGATGATATGAGCTTTCTGGGCAACGCCACAAATTATGACGAAGGGGATCCATTATTCATTGTGGCAAAACCTTTTAATGTCATGACACCTTTTAGACACGTTTCTCTCCTTCTCTGGCAGTCTTTCCTCGGCGCTGTAGCGCGGCCAAGGAGCAAAATGGAGCTCTCCACAGCACGTGCTTTGAGCAGGATTACAGGATTACGTTTTAAAACACAGCATTTCATAAAAAGTTGTCGAACACGCTGCCCCCTACAATACAAACCCTCGACACTGCTAGTCTCTTTTCTCTTCGACTTCAGCGGGCGATTGTTGTTGAGTTTAGCAGGCCCATGTCGGCAGAGTCACTGCTCAACGTTCGAACCACTTCAACCTTGGCACAGACAATAACGTTTGGAGACACTGAAAAAAAAAAAAAAATGAAACCGTTCACTGTCACCGTGAATTGATCGCCATTCGACCGGAACCTGATTAAAATCTCCTCCTTCTCTCCTTCGCTCCCGCATTTTTGTTATTTACTTTTTTTTTTTAAACAGTGAAAAATTAAAACAACAAAACGGTTTTATCACTTTCTTGCTTTTTTTTTCGTTGTGAATTGCTAATGTAACAAGAGAACGAACGAGAGAGAGAGAGAGAGAGAGAGGGAGAGAGAGAAGAACAGAGAGAAAGAGATGTTTGCGATAGGAGACATGAGACGGAATAGTACACCGGTACGCTCACCGAATATACTGAAGTCTTTTTGGCCGCCTCTGCCTGTTCCTCATACGCCATGTTGAAATTGTTGTTAAGTAAAAGCGATAGGCGCGTGACGCGGCGCCCGGCGGACGGCCATTTTAAGCCTGTTCACCACTCACCTTCTATTGTTCAACCCCGTGGCTTTTTATTTTTGCGGATTGTCCTCTACCTCTTCAGAGGCCTTTCTTCGACTTTTCATTTCATTCCAGTATTACAGTTATTATCTTCATTACCCAGCTCAAAGTCGCAGGGAGTAAATTAAACCACTCCAGCCGAAGTGAAGGTTGAAGAAATAATGAACCTTAGGTTGGACTATACACCTGCTGGAAGAAAGAAACGCAGAAGAAAAAAAAAAATTGTAGTGAAAAGCGTTCTCCTCGCCCTCCCGTGGAGTTCGGTTCTAGGTGTCAGACAGAGGGCTTGGGCAAGGGAAAGCATAGGGCGGAGTGCAGGGAAGAATGGTGAGCGAATTTCTCGTAATTAATTATTGTTTGCCGAATACTTTTGTTCCTTGTGCAGTTCTCTTTGGAGACAGAACATATTCCAGACCGACGGTCATTGCGGAGTCTCTGGAGCCGTGCGGCATCGTTAATCCCAGAGTGAATGAAAAGTCAACTAGTCATGGCTCAGTGAACCCACAAGTGTTTGATGTCTTAATGTTCAGGGTGGATTTTACTATTATGATTTCCTTTTTCAATCTGGCAGCCTCTGAGCTTCCGAGTTCTTTCTTCCCTTCCCGGGGGAGAATCTATTGGTTTGTCTGTGAGCTTGGGGAACAGAAAAGCCAGTACTCCATGCTAGGCCAGTGCTCACCTGTTTTGTGGGCGGTGTACTTTTACGTCACTGTGTTTCACGTGTGCACTACAGATCTGAATGCTTTCAAAGGTGATCAGTAAATACAGGAATAGGTACATGGAGAAAGGGAGCAGCGCGGACTGCACTGATAATGTGGCTTTTATGGGACTTACTCCGAACTATAACAGCGTTAACGGAGAATGCAAGAATTAATTTACCTTTGTGGTGCCGCTGTTACCGAGCAGAATAAACATGGCCTCGGAGTGTTAATGTATTCCACGAAAGAAAAGTTAAAGAAACCATTTGGAGACTAATGCAGAGGAAGATAAGACAAAGAACGGGCTGATCCGTAGTGGCGAAAGCATTAACTAAAGCTTCAAAAACTGTCGCCTTCTAGTGCTACCTAAGAAAAGCCGCTATCGCAGCATTGGCAAAGTGGCCATTAAACATCTCTGTCAATGGCGTGAGCATCTCCCAGCGCGATCTGCTCCAGTGGTCACGTAAAGATGCTCGAAAGCTGCCTTACAACACGACAGATCTTGATTTTTGCTTCTTTCTTCGTCCCTTCCTCATTGTCATTACTTTCATTATAATCTTTTTCTCTTTCTTTTTCATAATTGTGGATGGGAGGGGCTGTGGAACTGGAATGAAAGGAGCTGAATCACATACCTTTTTATTTACAAAACCCGACTTTCTTTGGCTATTTATTATTATTATTATTATTGTTATTTGGCTTTCCTTTTACAATCTGGCATTTCCTGTACTGGTCTGTGTGAGTGATGAGAGTAAGCCCACATTACAAAACCGATGCTTGATGCAGACAACTGCGAGATCTTTGATTTTTTTATTTATTTATTTTTTATTATCATCATTATTATGATTTTGCGTATGAAGTAAGCCAACCTCTGTCTTGAGAGATCAGACAAATGGCTGCAGGTCTGAGTCATTCTCCGGCCTCTACGGACTGTTAGATACCCAGGAGCAATATTCAAAAGGAACTTGGCATCTTCTTACCTGTCACACGGTTGTCTAGCGATGAAGAGTTTTCTGTTTTCTGCTGTTATTATGGCTGCCATTGTGGTGGTTTTTCATGTGTTATCTTTGTGTTGTTTTCCCACAGAACAAGATGCTTCCTTACAGAAATGGAATGGGCAAAATGCGACGAGCATAATCTGTGAAATATTGTGTTATGGTTGGGCTTTGTAGGTAACTAGTCCTGTTAAGAAAATTCCAGACTTAGCTAGCAGCGCCATCTATTGTAAGGATTAGGTAGCATCCCTATCGCGTATGCAAATATTTGGGTATGAGGGTTGTTGTGTTGTTTTTGTTGTTGCTTTAAAAGGAAGTGGATCTTTGTATCGACTACTTCTAGAGCATGAGAATATTTCAAAGAATAGTTGTGGATTACCATTCATCTATTTATGGCTGGAGAAATTTTGCGTTTTTTTTTTTTTAAATGATATTGAAGATCTTGTTGACTTTGTGTGTTTGAGATGGAATATGCCACTACAACAGCTTAAATGGCGTAAACCAGAATGTCTGTTTTGTTGCTCTCTTACCACTGTTTTTGACGTACACTGTGCGAAATTACTAGTTTCATGAGACAGCATCCATTGTTAGATTTTGCTGAGGCTGCATAAACTTCATATGTTTACAGTCTCTGAGCTACTGTATCGGATTTCCTCTTAGTTTACGTGATTGGCAATCTCATTTTAGGTCGACCGTGCATTTTCCACTCTGGTGACAGAAGCGTGTTATCATATGTGTGATATCTTAATTTAGTTTCTTTTTTTATAAAGTTTGCCGAATGAACAAAATAAAATAATACATAGAACAGTGTTCTTCATAGACCTCATTTTATCAAACGGATTCGGTTGTTGTTAAAATTCTTCAAGTATACATCTTTAATGACGAGCAGCATTAAATGTTCGTGAGTATGTGTGTGTTTTCTTTTGCGTTTTTGTTGAGGGATGGGAAAGATTAGTGAGAGGAGGAGAGGGAAATGGAAAGGCCCGTATGGAAAAGGGTGGGGGCATGATCTGCACACAGTACAAAATGATTACTTCATATTCCTGGTCACAGGGCGGGCAAGAAATTGGGCTGCATTTTAGACAAACATTTCCCGGTTTTTGTTTTACGTTTCTTGATATTTCCTCGGACTCAAATGAAGTTATGTTTCAGTGTTTGATGGGCCCGATGATTTAAATAAGTGACCCCCTAATCCAGAATCTGATCTGCAATCAGCAAGGCCACACGACAGGAGGACTGGGAACTTCTACGGACAAACAAGCCCAGGGCGAGAAAACAATGCAGCTGATCCTAGTCAAGTTTGGGAGTACCACAGAGCTATCTCAGCCTCAGCCCTGAGCTGTCTGTCCCTCCCAAAATGATGCCTGAGCGCAGAATATCACCACCTTTGTCGACGCCATCAGCATTATCCGGTAGAGGAGGAGGGGGAGAAAAGGAAAGGGAGACTGGCTGGGAATTAAGAGTGGCACTCCGCCATTGACCCAAAACGTCCTTTCAGGAGGAAAGATGGCTCCCCGCCGCGCATGCCCACAACAGCGGATATTAATTTGAAGCGGAAGTCGGTCCCGTGCATTATGGGCCAGGGCGATTCTGAGTTGTGCGAGGAAATGGCAGAGATTGCAATGGCTTGGCACGTCGACGAGCTTGCCAGTGGATAAAACAGCCGTAGAATGAATTATCCCGAGTGATTCCAGTGGCATCGAGTTTCATTGCCATGTCGCCATCACCCGTAATCAACACCAACTTGATCGATACATGCTTTAAACTTTCCATTTCTTTCTCCATCCCCCTTTTTTTTTCTTTACAGTTTTCGGTATCCCCTTCTCTCTCTCTCCCCCCCCCCCTCGCTCTCTCTCTCCGCTCTCTCTTTCTCCCCTTTCTCTCTCTGTCTCTGTCTCTCTCTCTCTCGCTCTCTCTCTCCCCTTTGGAAATGCGTCTGATTTGGTATGAAATTGTAAGTGGATTTTTGTTACAAATATTGTTCTCTCCGTTTGCCTCCGTTGAGTTGAGCAGATGGAATGGGAAAAGAAAAAGAAAGAGAGAGAGAGGGAGAACATTTGCCGTTGCCGTTGTTTTGGATTTCAGTCTTGACCTCTGAGAAGATATTAAACTGAAGTCAAGTGTGTTAAGTCACTAGTATCAATTTTATTTGTGTTATGTTACATGTATATAATCTGTCTATTTCTTTCTCCATTTGCACGTGGCGTTCATTGTTCTTTCTTTGCAGCACGATGGTCAGATTACTACAATAGACAAAAGACAGATAAAAAGAATGGTAAACATTTGTACAGATAGATAAAGATGAGCAGATGGATATATATATGAATAAATTGTCACGTGGATGTATCGACGTGTGTAGAATCGGCAAACAAGCATGTCAGTAGCGACAAATAGATAGATGTATTGGCTGTGTTTCGATTCCATCCACCTCTTTGTTGAAAGCAATCAGTGGCATGGAATTGATCCTCTCTCTGAGCTGATTTAGAAACCCTCAGCGCTGTTGAGACCTATCGACTCATTTCACGTCCTTGTAGTTCTGAAATGCTGGCATTGTTCGCTCACACAGCTCCATGTTTTTTATCATTCTGTTGACCCAGAACTGTTTATTGTGATAATATTACCACTAGCCATCTGACCACATGATTTCATTAATCAACCTGTTTTACTTGTGTAGTGAACCGTAAAGCCGAAATTGGCGAAAGAATAATTTCTTTTTCAGTTGAATAGTTGTGTGTGTGTGTGTGTGTGTGTGTGTGTGTGTGTGTGTGTGTGTGTGTGTGTGTGTGTGTGTGTGTGTGTG
>JBCEWB010000012.1:1736072-1752994 GCA_039654565.1 Peronia peronii | reverse complement strand
AAAAAAACATCACACTTTTCATAGCAGTATCCTCAAGGATGCAGCACATTCAGGTAATGCCACGTTATAAAATAAGGGCAGAAATCTTTTGAGAAAAAACAACTCTTTGTTAGTCCCCTTTATGATATTTCTAACAGTCGTTCCTTGATTAGTGTCCATGTACACTTTCATAACCATCCTCGTCTCTTCACTTTAAAAAAAGGAGGGGGGGGGGGATAATCATAATAATAACAAAAAGACAGAAAACTACACGTATGTCAAACTTTCGCTTGCTACTGTTTGTTTCATTCATAACAAACATGTTCCTAATGATACTGTCTTAGTCAGTTTCACTATATCTTTAACCCTAGTTTCACTGGCTGCTGCTGTTTTCCCCAGTTCTCTCATTTTTGCTTTGGCATTAAAGAAAGAGAAAACCAAACTGAAAGCCTTTTGCTATGGTATTCGAAAATTGGAAATAGAAACAGCAAAAGCATCATTCCTGGTGAATTTTAAATGGATACTACAATTAATAAAACAGTCAATGTGTATATACCTATATATATATATATATAATATATGTAATACATATATAAGACGTCACTGTGATCACACAAATTGATTATGTTATTTCATTATGCAGCTGGCTGTTTTTAAAGAGTGTCATTAAAAAAAACTTTAAAAAATACCAACATATTAACACAATCAGGTATATTAGTCGCCATATCTTGCAAGTTCCTATCATTTACCCTGCATAGTAATTATAGTGGAAACATAAAAGTAACAACGTGTATCCTTCTCTTTGCTTCACAACACTGCATATTGACTGCTAATGTCGACTTGTGCATACTAATGGCCTGCGGGTTTGGTGTCATATGCTTTACTCATATTGATGTTTTTATGTGTACAGTAACGCATGTTGTCAACATTTGTATTGTAACATGCTTGAAAACATGACCACATCAACTGTATATATAACAGAAAAAATAGTGTGCTTTCTCAGAGTGATTTTTTTGTAACCAAGATGAATTATTATTGTGACAAATGATGTACAGTTTATATTACTAACGGGTAATTACCGCACTGGAGCACACATATATAATGAAGACAAAGTAAAATTACTACCTGAGATTTCCGGCGAATTTGATCATAAGTAGTTGCTGTCTTTTCTTCACTTCAATAATAGGGCCAAAATGTGTTCAAAAGAAATGTCCATGATAAACTCCCAAATTGATCGTTGAGCATGACTGCTAAGTTATGATGATGAATGCAAAAAGCATGATCAGTCGGGGATGAATTCAGAACCTCCCAAAAACTTGAATGGTGGAGCCAGACCCTCCACTATAGGCACAGGTCAGTTTCTAACCTACGGCCTTCATCTTGCTCTCCACAGCCCCACCCATTTCCTATGGAGGAAACGCCTCTGCCTACAGTCAGCCCGGGGTCAACACCTCCGTACCTCTCGCTGTCTTGCCACAGGTGTACAACACACAGGTTTCCGGTAAGTACACGACACTACTCTGATTTCCACTGCCACCAGAACAGTTTTCTGGCCATAGACTCAAGTCAGAAGCGCACAGGCCCTTTGGGCTTTCATGCTTTTGAGCTATGGCTGGTAGGCTGGGAACAATTAGTTATGTACAGATCAGTGAACAGAATTCATGTCCGTTTTGATGCCCTTTAGTATATAGACTATAAGTAAACAAACCAGAAACATTTTATAACTTCTCAAAGCTTCTGGGCACTTAAGGACTACAACTAACATTTCAAAAAAGAAGATGAAATAACTACAGCAAGACCTCCATAAACTGTCTACAGGTCCTGACACCGATGAGTGTAAAGATGTCTGAATACGAAAACATCTTGGCAGTTCCTTAAATGGTATTTTTGTTTCGGAGGCAGTACTCTTTCCTTCTCTTTTTGAATTGTCAAAGTAATGAGAGAAGAAAAGGATGGCACCACTCAAACACCAGTCACTTACAACATTACTGTAACCGGACATGTCCTATCCGTTTGCTTTTCGTTGTTTGTTTTGTTGTCAGTGGAAAGTCCTAGCGACCAAAAGTTTGCGTGCTGCCCTTGTATTTGTCTGCCAACTGTAAGGTCTTGCCTTTACACATCACACTATTTAAACCTCCTATTTAACGAATTCTAGGCAATGACTGAAGATGGGAGAGTAATGAAATCCTATATTATGTACAAAAGATTAACAACTTGAGAGAAGTCATTGTCATTTTTGGTCTCTGGATGCAGATGTTGTTTATACCATTCCTGCTTGTTTCTCTCTGAATGTACTGTTATGCTTGTATTTCTTTATTTCAAAACCATTATTTTGGTGAAGCTCTGTGAGGGAAAAAGAACAAAATCCAGTTTTTAACATTGTCAAGTTTACGGTTCATGAATTTAGTCTTGCGTTTTAACCGTCCCACCTAAAAAAGATCGGAAGGAACAGCCACTGTTGTCCAAAAAAAAAAAAAAAAAAAATGGTTTGAATCAATAACCGCAACAAACAAACAAACAAAAACAAACAAACAAACAAATAAACAAACAAACAAATAAAACAGCATAGGTATAAAGGTCTTTATAACAAAATGTCACTTTTCTACCAGTGTAAAATATAGATATATGTAGTTTTTCCCTTTAGGTCTTTAAAATCCTGAAATCATGTTCATGTTCGATGTTCAGCGTATAGAAAAGCTAATTTCAAAGAAAACCGAACAAAAATAACACAAATGGGCTTTCAGTTGCTTGTATCTATGGTTTTAAGAGAACCCGTTGAAATGAATCGAGCTGTTGCACCTATTGTGCTGAAAACGTGAGGTTCTGAGTTCAACTTTACTCCTGCAGATGGCAAGAATTAGGCTCGCAGGCGGATTTAAAATCAGATATGCTTTGAAAATAACGGGAGACCGTTAGACAATTTCCTTCTCATTTATGTATCGCCATATGTTGATTTGCAGATCTAAGATGCTTCAAGATGAGTTTCCAAAGATGGCAAATCTAGCTTTTCTGCCCGCCTTGTTTTATTTAGCCGGGAGACTGATTAGATTAATTTTTTATTTTATTTTTTTAAAGTGGGAGCCACCTAAGATCAATGCAGGGGATTTAAGATCATTCGAAAGAAGGACAAATGCACGTTAACTTGTGGGATCTTTATTTGAATTGTGTTCTGTATTGCTTTTATATATTATTTTTGTGAAGAAAAGGAGTTGGAGTAAAATATCAAAGTTGAATACGAACATTGTGGAGCCAGCTGTTCAGAACATCCCAACTGAGTATTAATATCCAGATTGAAATGCAGGGACATTGAAAGATAAAACTTTTGCATCACTTGACAAAGAGGGCCTTCGAGGATCAATAAGATCGTTGGCTAACCGATATGTCCTAAGCTGCCGTGAATGAAGAAGCTAGCAACACAAAATGCAAAGCTGCAACAGATAGTGATTTTAATGTAAGATACAAAATGATCCTACCTGTGATTGATTCGGAAAGGAAACAAATTACAAGGCCTTCTTTCAGCTGTTGCAGTATAAAAGCCTGTTTGAAAATGTTTGCAAGTTTAAAAAAAAAAAAAAAAAAAGACGCGGCATAAGAAAATACGCACAGGTATATGGGTCTAAAAATCGACCATGCCATAAGCAGAATAGAGAATTAAAACAATTATAGCAGTATATCATTGGAAACTGATTCGTTTTCCATGGAAAAGAAAGGCTGATGGACTGGCAGTGATAGCTCCTCAGCAAATCACAATCTGATGTTAGCAAGAAATTTTATGACAAGACTACTATTATTCGTTCTATAGTATGTGTTGCTTAAAATAATAATAATAAAAATAAATCCCCCCCCCCCCCCCCACATTTCTCTCTCTCTCTCTTAATCCTTGTTATAAACAATTCAGCAGCTTATTTTAATTATATGTGGAATAACCTTTGAGATAGGAAAAGGAGAGTAGAAAGGAAGGGAAGGAAAGATAGATGGGGCTAAGAGAGAGATGGAAAGGGAGAGAGAGAGAAAGAAAGATAGTTAAGAGAGAGAATCGGAGACAGGGGGAGTGAAAACAGCTTGTCATTTGTTTTCACTGTTCAGCACTCATCCTTCAGTGTTGTCATCATTCTCTTAGCCAGCTCATCATCCACTCAATGAAGGACCGCGATGTATTGCACGCCATCATAATGAGCTCCATCTATTTCATACGAAGGAAGCGCGGTAACTGTGAACTCAATGCCGTAGCCGTGTCGAAAGCCAAGGTGTGACAGATCTTGATTAAGCTGGTGATTTGATGTTTGAGTGATGTGATGCTTGATTGCAGCATGTTCATATTCGCGTTACTGAACACTACACATAATCATAGGCACACTTTCAGCCCACATACATAGCGAAAAATGGAGGTCAATTTGTATTGATCACATTCATGTCAAAATAGAGTTTGGATGAAATTTTAAAACAGCTAACTAAATTCGGCCAAAAATGAACAACAAATAATAGAAATGGACACACAAACATAAAAATAAAAACTGAAAAGAACAAAATGCATACAAACATATACAAAGCAATCATGACATCCTGGTAAGATCCATCAAATTCACAGCATTTGCCCTAATTGACCCGGATTCAAATAAATAAATACTCTATTGTCAAAGTCCGTAAACAGAATTCTGAATTGGCTGGCTACCAGAGCAAGGCCTTTTCCACGTGCCCAAATAGTTGAAAACATTTTCTGTTGTTTCTTTTTGTTGTTTATGTGAGTCTGTTTACATCCAGCCTGGTTTTACTGTGGGGCAGGTCCAAGATAATATTAAAACAAAGCCGTACTTCATCATTATTTCAAGAGTTTATGCCTATGTGTACATTTTGGGAGATAATTCCAATGAATATTGCCATTCCCAGTTCTTGCCTTTCTGTCTTTCATTATCTTAGGGACTAGAAGGAACTGCCTTTAGTCATGTGCTGAAAGTTTTTGTATTCTGTGACTACGTTATATGTGACAGTGGAAGAGCCTGTAAGTGTGAAAAAATAAAAATAACAATTTGCAAAAATTGCTGCCGTAACCCATTACTTCTAAAATCCCATATACGTATGTATTTCTCTATCATATACATAGTGATGTAAGGAAGACTGTGATGCTATTGATCATGGCCAGAAATCAGGAGATTGATTGAACTCGCGACCTGTACATTAGGAAATGTCTGTTTGGCGTGTCAAACGATGACCTGGTTATCTGACCTGGAATTTCACTCTGTTCACTTTTTTGGCATTTTCTTATGGCGGAATAAATCCACTAGTTTGTTCAAGGCGGAGGGCATGGCGTACTATCGATGTCGTGTAGGAGGCCCTGTGATGCTGAATAGTATACCTCTCTTTAGTCGGTATGAGAAAGGTAACAGTCAGTCATGTCATAAACACAAAGCATCTCGTCATGTTGTGACTGTGTGTTTAGTCTCTCTAAGCCTGGCTATGAAATTGGACAGATCGTCAAGAGCAACGAGTTGGGGGACACAAACATTAATGTATGCTATTATAGATATAACCGCTCAAACGATGTGATCAGGACCTGGCTTTTTCATTTGATGTGAGATAGATGACAGTGTGTGTATCTGAGCGTACGTGGGTGAGCGTGAGATTGAGGGGGGGGGGGGGAGAGGAGGGGGGAGGGACGCAAGTGCCGTTGAATAAAACTATAGCTTTTTTGATTGACAGCCAGCTGCTGCCAGCATTTTGTCGCCGCTTCTCTCAACAATGCATAATACAGCGTGTGCAAGAGAGTTGATCTTTGTGGGGAAAAAAGCAGTCAGCGGTCAACAGAGACTAGCAATAGGGAAGCAGTGTTGTGATTATGATAATTCTCTTATAAGAAAACGAAAGTTAATAGCCTGGTTACGGCTATTACAAATTCTCTGTCCCCTGATGTTGTTTTCGTTTCTGTTGTTATTTTGATGCTTTCTGTTGATGTTTTGTTGTCGTCGTTGTTGTTGTCATCCTGAAATTTGTGTCGATAATGATGACAGCGATTTTAATTTTTTTTTTTTTTTTGGTGCCCGGAAGAAGAATCAGTTTCAGTATCAAAACTTGACATGTCATACAAACATTTCTTTCATATTTATGAGGATGTTATTTTGTTTATTACTTGTATGAACGCAGTGGGTTGCGTTTCAGTTCGGATTCTTTTTATCTGTATGTTCATGAAAAGTGACTGAGCTGTGATATTGACGATGATATCGAACAAGACAAATCTGCCCGGCGTTCAGATTGGTTTCTGGTTTTATATAATGACGTTAGGATAGAGTCAACAACGACCATAATAAGCAAATCATTGTTCATAATGGGGACGGGGGAAGGAGAGGGAGAGAGGAGAGCAGCTTTTCTGCTGTCAGATATGACAAGACAATAATAACATTGATTATAAGGTATATCCGCTGAACCGCCTTTGTGTTCACGGCGAGTTGAATGAAGAGCATGAGGAAGATCATTATCGGCCATCAACTGCAGCCCTGTTTTGGAGACACCTCAATATTACCTATTGCAACACTATGCGAGTTCATCAGTACGATATATACCTGATATATTGTTGCTTTTATCCTCACACCTTTTAAATTGTTCTCGTCGTTTTTTTGTATTTGTTCGGGAAGCGTTAAGAGTTGGGAGAGAAAACGATCATATATAAAAGAGTGACATGAATAGATTATAAAGATTAGCGATAACTCAGCGGGTAAAAATGATATATCACGTCATTGTCGCCGCTATTGCCACTTGTGCTGCAGAATGGTCACGCTTGATAGTAGACCAATAATTGTTGTTTCACAACCACCTGGCGATGTTTCATTAGCGCACGGGCCTGGCAGGTGAGCAAAATATCACAAAGTTGGCAATCATCTCCGCTGGACCAGATCATGACAGCCAACAATGAGACGCACTTTGTTTTACCCCCACAAGGACGCCTGTATGAAATCTATTGCACTCTATACATCCAAATATAAGTGGACGTGTCGTTACGCCCAACCTACACGATATCCCGGCTCAAACACAGTGTTGGATATAACTGTCAATGAAGATATATGTGCGCGCAGTTCAGATGATTAGTCTATGGCGCATTCACGAGTACTCTGTTTTTGGTATTTTTGTCACGATTTTTTTTTCAAGCCAGAAATGAGTAGAAATGAAGAAATTGAATTGATGTACCAAAAACATCAAAGCATATACCACTTTATCTTCCTGGGATGCCTTTGTTAAGACACTGAAATCATTGCATTGTTTCTGGTATAGGCAGTTATCGCTATTTTATTTTTCCTCATCGACGGTTTGGTGCGTCACAAGATTGTACAGGGTTATCATATTATATTGTTATTGTATTTTAGTTCCTTCATGCAAAAAAACTGACCACGTAGAGACCGGCTGAAAAACCAGTTTAAGTATTAAAAGTTTGGCGAGTCACTAAATACATGGTGCTTTTATTATCAGTTCAGAAGAAGATTAATTAAAATATTTTTAGGTGGATTGTTGCCGTTGGTATAAATGGATCAAGATAAGGAAATAACATGACTGACTAGGGTGATTTTTGAAAAAAAAAATACAGTGTTAAGTGACATTTTCTCGAAATTGGCATTGCACATTATGGGATTCAACCTGAAGTGACAATTCAGCGTTAGCACTGCATTAGTATGTCGGCACGAACGAAGCCAGCCTTCATAACGTCCGCCATGTATCACGTTAATAGTTGTACATGTATTTGTTTTCTTTTAACATCCTTTATGTTGTGATATGGCTCATCAAGCCCACATTGGCTGTCTGTTCCTGTGCACCAGTTAGAAGCATGGTATAGATCTAGAGGTTGCACGAATACTCAACATTCTTATGTCTAGCAGCTTGTCAGTATGATAAATGTATCATTTTATTCCCAACGCGATGTCTTATTCTTTAATGCTCCCACAACCATTTGACATTTATAGTCGCGTTATGAACCAGGTTTCAATTTCCTTCTTTTGATGAGCAGACTTCTTCACACAAACACGTTTTATCTTTACAAAGTGTAATCCAGACCATAGTAATGTAAGACAGTAGTGTTGGGAATTGTATTTCATAACATTTTATTTGCAACATCTAAGTCGTTGTACCGCAATGTTATCAAGGCCATCAGAGATTAAAAAAAATATTTTGTAAAATATTATAGCAGCCGAGCTATGAACAAGAGTGTGGTTGTTCAAAACAATTGAAGAAAGATCTAGAAATTGTGGTACATGCCGATCTCATATGCATCATATTATGAAAAAATAGAGCCACGTTTTGTCGCGTCCATTACGTATATTATTATACAATAGCGGTTTTTTATTTCATTGTTGCTGCTGATGGGATGTTTTGTCTCTTTCTTTCCTATTGTCTTTTGCATTTCAATTCTTGTGTTCATCCCGAGAGAGGGTTCTAAAATTTATATCTTTTGTGACAAACGGGCTGCCCAGCCAAGCGGGATCTTCGCCTGTCCTTTGAACAACTTTGATGCACATGAACAAAGCTTTATCAGTAATGTCTGAATTCGCTCAACCAAGACCAGTGTAAAAATGTTCAAGTTTTGTCATTAGATATTTTCATACTTTAATTTTTTATCTCTCTTATTTTAAACTTTAATTTTAAAAAAAAACTACTAAAAGAAATGATGAAATGGGTCTCTGCAGAGGAATGAAAAGGCGCCGGGAATAACTTGTTCTAAAACATCAAAAGCCAAAAGTATATTATAAATCGACAAAATGAAACAACGAAATGAGGGGGTGGAAATTAAAGTGGGAGGGGAGAGAACGGATGGGGTTGGCGAAGAGAGAATGAGAGATTGGAAAAGGGGGTCGGAGAGGGGGGCGAGAACAAGGAAAATAAATGTCAGTTTACTATGTCCATCAGAATTTGTCCAAGACACATCATCAACCCAATGTCAAACAATGGCTATCTGATGGTTGTTGACAACGCTGCTAAAAAATATTGGGAAGAGGACGGGAGAAGGGGATGAGGGGAGGGGGAGGGAGAGGGAGAAAATGTATGGATGGGGGATGTGAGGGCAAGTAAAAGATGAACAGGATTTGGAGGGGAGGGGGGGCAGGTAAGGATGAAGAGGGATATATCGATTAATTCTTTCTATGAGAGACACTACAATGACACTGTAATCGAGGGGTAAACGAGGGAAGAGTGGGAGCCGTGGGAGGGGATGGGGAGGAGGGGGGGGGGGGGGAGATTCTGGGGAAATACAGAGCCTTTCTCCATTTCCCCTAACCCAACTATTTAAAGATGTCGCCGGTCCCACCCGCTAATAAATCATACTGCTATTGTATGTTAGCCATACTGTGTACAGATACAATAATGTTTGGAGTTGTATGTGTGTTTCTGTGTGTGCTTTATGTGTGTGTACTTTTTATTTCTTTGCTGACGATGACAGATAACGTTCTGGGCACCATACCGAGGCCTCCGCCGAGTGAAAAAAAAAAAGAGTTTTTGAGTGTCGAAAAATCATTTTGGCAGGCGCGCACCTGATGCCAATGAAAGTGTAGCAAACGGTCCTCTCCGTCCATTGTAGTGACAACTATACGGCACTGGCAAGTTTGCGCACGCTCATAATCGGTTAGTCGAGATGATCAGCGGGGTATGATGACTTAATTGGCTGCCGTGTATGCGGTTGTTGATTTTTGCCAATATCAATGCGCCTGTTGGTGGCAGCTAAAGCAACAGTAGGTCTTTTCATGGTAGTTGCTTTTTTTTTTTTTTATGACGAGTATATACTGAGATCTCATAATATGTTATGTTATTGGCCTCGTGATAATGAAAACATTAGGCTGCATTTCCATCGTTATTACAATCACGCGCCTTTTTGATTCGTCCGCAGTGTTATTTATTTATTTTGCCTTCTCTTTCCTTATCGGTTTTTGTTTCCTTCATTGTTTAAACAATCTTATTTATTCACACACATATCTTGATCTTCTTTTCAAGCGCTTTGTTTCAACTTCTCTCCACGTTGTTCGTCCCTTCCCTCCACCCTCTCCCCCTCCATTCTGTGGCTGCAACAATGGTGATTCACCCTTAGAGTAAAATCTCAGCAAACAAACAACAAACCAAACTACGCTGTGGCTTTGTTTCGTCGTCTTCGTTGTTGTTGTTCTTGTTGTTATGGTTTTAATCCCTTCCTATGTTTGTCTCATAATTAGACATGACTCCATACTATCCCCGCGTTTTTGTCAAACAAATCATCATTTGCGTAAAATAATAATGATGACGATGATAAATTTCCTGATCATGATTTTCTAATGTCGTTACAAGGAGTCAAATAAATCAAAGCACCCATCGAGGAACCTCTTCCAGATTCCTCTTTTTCTTTTTTAATGACTGTAGGATGACTGCATGTCATACTCTCTCGGGTGCAAAGAAGTTCCTCAAGCTGTGTCTCTACTGGGTGATAGCGTCCGAGTAAACAAGTCCATTGACTAACAAAATACAAGACACCGGCAGCTCCTCGGCCTGGCTGGCTGGCAAAAGCATTCACTCCCACGCCAAATTGCCAGTAAATCACCATTTGAGTTTTCTCCCCTCTCTGGCCTCAACACTCCACTAGAAAACATCACTTTTGAGCAAGACCCTCTCAACCTCTTTTAACCCTCCACACACCCACTGATGTGCCAAGTTTTTAACCGTTCAAGTGTAAGAGAGCACGGGTCGTATAATTTCAGGTTTTATGCGAGTGAATTTAAAAAAAAAAAAAAAAAAATTCTGAAAACTCATTACAGCGTCGGCACTTAAAAGAGGATACTTTATTTCGTTTTATTTCATTCTTTTTGTAAACAGAACTGTTGTGCTGTGGCCGGAGATTATAACAGATCTAAGATATTTATTTTGATGTTACCGAAGTGGGTGTTGTGTTTCAAGGCGTCAAAAAAATTGAAGTTGCAGCATTAACCCTCTGCTAAGGGTTAAGCCCAGCATCTGGCACAAAGCACTCATCAAATGACCTTGACCCGGAAGCTAATTTCATTTCATTGCCATCCCTGCTGTAGCACATGCTCAGCAACGCCAGCTTCTCAAGTACTTCTTGATCTATGGCCTGTGTTGGTGGTAGCCCATTTTCTAATGTGACATCTTCCGCCCGCTTAGAGCACGAATGTTTGATACTTTTACGCATGCATTCCAAAGAATTGAGTACGCTCAGCGTTGGGAGCGGTGTCAATGGGGATTTAAATGTTTGGTAAACACAAAGGTGCGTTACGCGTCGTTAAAGGGCGATATCAATCGCTCTTGAAACCAGATATTGAACGCGGGGCTCGTTCCCCCGGGCTGGCCTCGAAACCGATCAAGTTTTGGTTTTCTCGTCGCTAGAAACCTCCTCCGCGGAGTTAAGTAAGCAGAAAAGCTAATGTGCATGACGCGTTTACAAATTGGTATATCGTTCACGCTTACGCGGGAGTTCGGTGTCATCCGGTGTGAAGAACCTGGTTGGAATGGCCGCACCATGCCCGGCACGAAGTGGACCGTTGTAACAAGGCGGCGTTTCCCGCGGAGACGAACTTGTCTCTTTTTTAACGAATAATTACATTGTTTTTGATGTGAACCTGATACCTGAAGATGGTAATTATGTATTGCATTATTTTCCCGCCAGGAACCCGGCGTTAATTAAGCTCCCGTATGTTAGGAGGGTTTTCTTTAGTTGTTGTTTCTTTTTTGCCTCTGTGATCATTGTCTTGAACTTGGCATCCCCCCGTTACAGATGAGCAGTGTGTATAATCCAAGCGATCTAGAAGGATCGTTTTTCCTTCCTTGTTTTTCCTCGAAGAAATCAGTGATGTAGTCTTTAATTATTTATAAGATTGGTTACTGTATGAGATAAGAAAACAAGCTGAATCCATCGACCTTGAGCAAACAGAGAGAGAAAGAGCGAGAGAGAGAGAGAGAGAGAGAGAGCATCGATTAGGAGTTTGGAAGGAATTGCTCTAGAGAGTTAATTGGCAGGATCAAAGAGAACGATTTGTGTGTGTGTGTGTGGTTTGCTTTTTCTGTAACTCAGAATTTAAAGCCAGAACATGGACTATTTATTTATGTATCTATTTGTTTATTTATTTATGCATTAACTATTCACTTATTTATTTACCTGTTTATTATTTATTTATTTACTTATTATTCATTTATTTATTATTTATTTATGTATTTATTTATTCATTCATTCATTTATTCATTTATGCATTTATTTATTTTATCGGGAATAAGAAAATACAAGTGTTTAGGCCTAGAGGCTTAGAAACTTTTGTATCGGAGATTAAGATCAAAATTCAACATTTAGAACATTCCAGTTTATGGGAATGCCGACTTTCGGGGAAAAAAGGAATCCCTTTTATTCATACAGCAATAAGAACGGCATTTAAACAGTATGACCTTGACATAGTTAGAAGAGAAAACCAATTAAGCATCAGAAAAACAGAAACAAAAAAGAATGAATTCAAGTTATATAAGGAGCGTTCATTTAATTATGCCACCACGCTGAAATAATTTTTATTCTCTCAAGTGAAAAGGACGCTCATTTAGATGTGGTCAGTTGAACAATTATAAAATATTTAACAGAAATATGGTCATAGTTTAAAATGCAGTCGGTATTAAAGCAATTTCATGATCCCTCAAAGGGATATGCCATAGATCCACCTTCATTTACATGTTTCTGATGATTTTTTTCCTTTGTCATTAATTGTCCCAATAAAATTCATCCACATGCAGGTTGATGGAAGTGGGTCTGTATATGGCCTTTGCATATGTCAATATTCTTTATTTTATTTCGCCATAATATTGATGAACTGGCCAAACGTCTATAGACACGTGTGTCACTGATGTCTTTATGCTTTTCACTCATGTGACCTCAGTATATGTAACAATTGCCAGCAGGTCATTTTCATCGCCGACTAAAATGTAACAATGACGATACAGATCTGTTGGAACCAAAGTGGAAATAAATATTTTTTTTTACGAGTAACGAATTTATCTCATATATTATCAAATCGTTCTCCTCTCTAATCGTTTATTCAAAGTTAGGCAGACATTCTTGATTTTCCCACCAACAAAGAAACGCATCAAACATTTACCTTAAACGTTCTGAATCTTCCATCGGTTCATTTCCCCTTGCGTCTCTCTTACTTGCACAACACCAAAATGTAACTATATGAGACGAAAGTCACCGGTAACGACAGTTCTGTTCTCTGTTTGATCAGAGAAGAGTATTTCAGCTCCACACACTGCAAGACACCACAGAAGAATGATGCCCATTACTAACATTTTCATATCTTCTGTTTTATCTATCCCCATCATGATTATGCGAAACGGTGATGCTCTCGAAACAAGAGAGTGTAAATATTATTGCTCATGAACATCTTCGTCTTGAGTGCTACCGTCATTCAAACTGGATGTAGGTCTGGCTGTGTGTATGTATGAGTCCGTATCTGTTTGTGTGAGCATGTGCATGTAAATTATCTTCCTGTCATCTTTAGCATCTTCTAAGCCATACAGGCCCTTAAAGTCAAACCTTTGAAATCTTTTAAATCTGATCACTGAACATGTTGCACATAAACTTTTCTCGCAAAGCACCCGACACACTGAACAGCAGATGAGATACGCAATTCTGTTTTAGATAGCAGAATCTGAGTAGAATAAGTTGCGTTCTTATATCTATCTTAAGTCTTTTCAATTGTACCCGTATTTTGAAACATTGAATGTAAATGCAAATCTCACTTTGTAATCCCGCTACATTTATTGTTTGCAGTTCTCAGACATGTAAGACTAATGCGAAACATTTGTGAAAGAAACACCACATTAAAATGCATAGTTTTCAGCTTTGTAACGGTGTTGCGGTTCATATCCGTCTCAACCATCCTCATCTAATTTATTCCCCCTTAATAGTCGAGAACAGTGCTCGGTAGCGTAACGCTCTTTCAGCGGAAATAAATCGTAGCAATAATGTTACCATGGATTTCACTGGTAACAAAGATCAGGGGGTTAAGTACACGTTCCTCATCTCAACTAATGGGCGGGAGAGAAGAGCGGATTTTTAGAAGCCAGACCAAGGAAAGCAATGATTATTCAACAGGACTGTCGAATGATTTGGTGGGAATCATAAAACGCATCAATTATCTAAGTCTGTGGCCATAAGAAGTAGATTCAGACTGATGAATATTCCCAAGATTATTGAGGATTACTGCCAACTCTCTCTCTCTCTCTTTCTCTCTCTCTCTCTCTCTGTGTGTGTGTGTGTGTGTGTGTGTGTGTGTGTATCTCTCCATCGTTCCCTCTTGCCAACTTTCTCATCTTCTGTCTTGGTCTTTCTTTCTCTTTCATTTTTTTTTTTCGGAATTTTTCTTGGGACACTACTACAACGATATCGATTTATATTCCCGGAGCGGGTATTGTCACTTAAGTAACAATACTCTGAAGAGCCGTCAGTGTTTCTTGAACCCCATACATGCACGGGGATAATAAACCGAATGTGGTTAAGTGGAAATCAGTTCACTCATATAAATGGGCATGTCTCGAGGGTAGCTGATGTATATCCTTGCGCTTTGTGCACTCTGAATCGGCTATTACTGTATACAAGGAGCTGTGAGTAAATGGAGTAACTTAAAGAGGGGAAGGGGAAATTAAAAAGGAATGAGGGCAGAGAAGAAGGAGGAAGAGCAGAGAATAAAGATCGCGAGAAGCTGAGAAATTAGCAGAGCTCATTGTTCACCAGCGATCCAGAGAGGCTATTGATTGACTAGTTCTGTCATTGATGTTGTTATCTTGCATCCTGTCCTGTTCCCCCCTCCCTCTTCCACTTCTCTCTATTGATGGAGCTGAAAGCGTAAGGGTGGATGTATCCTTAGGGGAATAAGAGACCAGATGAATGACTGAATCAGTCATTGAGTGGGAGTGAGGAGATCGGTGTGTATGACTGAATGAATGAATGAATGAATGAATGAATGAACGAATGAATGAATGAATGAATGACCAGATGCAAAGTTAGTCATTTAACTCATCAAGCAAATGAATAGAACCAATTTATCAAATCATTAATCTCCGTGAGGAACGTTAAATAAATGAAATAAAGAAAAAGCAACAACAGTTTTGTCAAACACCGTCATAAGTACTTGTTTGTAAACTGTCAATGATTTTCTCATTTGGTATAAGAGCAGGAAGACCATTTGACAATTAATAGTCCCTTTCACAAGTCAGCAATCGAGAGAATGAGGTCTTTAGTGACTAACAGCAAACAGAAAACATGATTTTAATTTACCGTCACACACAGCCGGAGTGGTCCGAGGTTAGAACAGCTTTAGACGCCCGAGAGCGAGAGACAAAAAGCGCGAGTACTCACTGTGATTTAAACCGCAAAATCAATGGATGCTGTTATTCTGCTGTCATGGCTGGGCATTGTGAGACCCTGGGAGAGAATTTTAAAATCTCGAAAGTCATGTTGGCTGGGTAAACATGTATGTTTAGGCGCCAGCCAGACCGATAACGACAAACAAATGAAGAACTACACATCCAAGACAACGGGGAATGTGTGCTCAAGTGATCGGAATGAAAATAGTGGTCTGTGTCGCCGGGGATCCCCCTGGCGCTGGGGACCTCTCGGCAGATCGATTCCCGCTTTCCCGGGCCCGGGCGTCTCTGGAGACGCTGTCTATCGTAAACCATTGTCTGAGATTGAATTCTGCCGGAATGGATGGCATGGCCGATCGTGAAAATAAGTGCATGGGTCTCCCAGATCTGTGTCAATACTCCCTGGTCGCGAGTTACCTGCCCCTGTGCGAGAGCCCTCGCGGTCTTATCGACTTCCGGAAAACCCGCCATTACCGGAATCGGTCCCCAGGGAATGCTGCAAATCTATTGGCCTATCGCTCTAGCCAATCGCCACCCTCGTTAATTAGTGGCCCGGGCGTTTGTTTTCGCGGACGTCGGGGTCCCTCTACCTAAATTGGGATGTCCATTAATTGACAATAAAAAGCAATTGTCTTCTTCTCTGGGCACAAACTCGAGTCCAGAAAATCGCGCCCAAGACATAATGGAATCGGAATAAGTGTATTTTCAGAGGACGCCTCTCTGAAAGCCTGACTCCCGCACATGGGCAGGAAGACTCGGATGCTTTTTATCCAATTTGCTCTGCCGGTCGCCGATGAAACGAGCATATTATAAGACGCCAAGAAACTTAATCAGTGCGGTGCCCACGGGCACCATCAGGCTATTAAAGCACCCTAGATGTCGCCGGCTATTTCCATTATGACGGATCTATTGGCAAAACAAGAAGGAAAGGGTGGGAGAATTGATAGAGATAGTCCAGGGAGACAGCCGTGTGTGTGTGCGCGCGGTGTTTACCGTCCCTCTGGAATAGTGTGTGTCCACTTTCTAGGATTGAGCTATCATCAGTGAATCGGCAAGTTGTGAGACCGACATTGAAAAGAGAAGGATTTCTTGAAACTGTTGAAAAAAAAAAAAAACTAGATGTATAAAGGGAAATGGGTGACGCCCTTTTATTGAGTTTTCAGTATTGTATGGTTGTGAGTGCTTTGACTTACTCACGAATGTAAATGAGAAGAAGTTTGCGGAAATTTGTATTGTGAAGAAGATAAAAGAAAGTTATGTTAAGTAACGAAAAATGAGCATTTATGTACAGTGTATATCAATCTGTTGACAGTAAGTGCAATTTTCAATAAAAAGCTGCGAAATTTTGTATCCAATGCTGCTATACGACATGAATTTCTCCATGTATTATTTTTTAAAATTGATTTTTTGTTTTTGGCGTAATTGCCTCTATCGTTTGCTCGTCACTCAACAAAGAAGCAGAAAAAAAAATGCTTCTCGGGAAATAAGAACAATATTGGCTCATTAATGTTGGCCTCTTTTGCTCTTTTCTCAAAACACAGATATTAACGTTTCAAGCAACCTATTGGTTTCATTCATTCATTCATTCA
>JBCEWB010000012.1:1691351-1704460 GCA_039654565.1 Peronia peronii | reverse complement strand
TGCCCCAATATGACCCTAAACTAAGTTTTGACACCATAAATAACCCTGTAGATAAAGTAGTTTTTGAAATTTTAAGATTCTAAGATTAGTGTTTATTTTCAAGATGGCCATCGTTTCCATGGAAACCATCATTTAAAAAAAAAAATTTGAGAGTGAAAAACACCTTTCCCAGTCATACACCACAACATGTCAAAGTTTCTTTTCTTAGTCTGATAAAATATCAAATCTGAAATTTGCACCCGCTTACCCCCTTTTTTCTTTTTCTTTTTTTTTTTTTTTAAATTTTTGTTTATTTATACCACCTGGCTTTTTTTTTTTTCAAATTAGTTTCATATTTTGTCTTTTTCCAGATAACAAATGGTACTATGTGATACCACAGAAGTAAAGGGAATAGGAGATTGCACTAGATTTTACACCATCCACTTGGGATGGAAAACAAGGCCATTCATCACATCCATTCTCAATCAGAAATGCACGGCTCAACTCAGATGTTTTAGTTTATCAGCAGAGTCTCCCTATATTATGTTTTAATTCCTGTTCCTTTTGTTTTTCTGTTATTTATTTTTTGTATCAGTCACTTTGTAGATTTTTTTTGGGGATTTTTTTTTAACAAACTGAAGATATGGTTGTATTGAATCTGTCTTCTTGCATCTTTAAAGAGCTCTTGGTAATACAGTGAACTTGTGGAATTTTGAGTATGCAATGATCAATTTTTCTTGCATTTATCTAGTTCAGTGTATACAGGGATGTCAAACTTTCTACTTTTGTAGGAAATCAGGACTTTTTGGCTGATTGAGAAATTTTCTGCGGCCAATAACTTTTTTTTTGTTTTTTTTTTTGTGTATTTAATAGACACTTTTATTTTGCATGTTGTTGCAGTGTAGAAATGGAGAGAATAACATGTCTTGAATTTCCTACTCTGTCATGAAAGTTGTTTGACATCCCTTTTTACAGCTTGAATGTACGTACATGAGCACATTTCTACGTATCACTGATTAAAATGCTAAAATAATTTCTTAATTACTCCATTATTCTCCATTTCGAAGTTGGAATTGTACAGTTCACCTGAATTTTGATGGATAACATAGTGAAATTTTTAAATGAAAGACTATACGTCAGGAAAGCGATATCTATAAATACGATACAGACATGGATGCATCATTTGTTAAAATAACCATGTGTTACTTCATTTTTTTGTTATGTTGTACCAAATGTTTCCAATAGTGGTATTTTATGAACAAAAGACAAAGCCTGTGTTAAATCTGATCCTGAAGGCTGATGGCTTTTGCATTAACCTTAGCCCTCTTTGTTGTATGAGAAAAAAACTAAAAAACCAAACAAATTTTAGTTCTTGTCATGTCACAAGCCAACTTGTGTGAAATTACTGTGAGTTGCTGGTTGAGTAACAGGATTTGTTTTCATTTCTATGATGCTATGTAGTGTCTGTGGGGTGAAAGCTGTAGACGGATGAGACAGAAATGACTGTATTAGGCACATATAACTAACATGATGTGTACCTTTGATATTTTACACATAATTAGTTTTTTGTTATACGTAGGCAGAGAGGTACAATTATATATGTTCCAATTTAGAAATTATGAGAAGTGTTTTAATCTGAAAGTCTTTTGTGGGACATTTCAGTCTATCACTTAACATTTGTGCAGACAGTTTCATTACTAGAAAATAATGTCCTATTTATGTATTATGTTTTCAAGAAAACCTGCCAGTTACTTCCTGCGTTTGTCTACTAATTGTTTGTCACACTATTACACCATCTGTTAAGAGATACTTTCTTCACTAGAGACAACTGTTTATGTAGCATGTACGGTATCTAAGAAAAACCATCACCAGATTCCTTCACCAGATGGCCTTTGACAAAAAAGACTGGTTGTGACAACATTCCATTTGAAGGGAGTGTTAATATGTCATGTATGGAAAAACCATGAATAAATTTCTCCATGCTCTTTGACAAGAATGTCTATTCTAGTGTTCCACCATGCAAAAATTTCCGACACCAAAGTAGGACTGGGCAGTGAGTTGTTACACACGCCATGTATTTAACATCTAACTTGGTAGTAGCAAACATAAGTACCATTGTCATTAATTCCATGTCTATTGATTCTTAGGCTGTTATGTTTTTCTTCTTATGATCTCTTAAACTGTATGCCAAACAACATTGGAAAGATTGTTTGTTTGCTTGTTTTTTTTTTTCAAATTATGAAAGATGGTCAGGTGGTGAGATGTTTCAGCAATGGTGAATATTATAATCATGCATCAAATATAGTTCCAGCTGAATTTAAATGAACTATTGCATATGTACTATTTACCTGGCTTGTGTTGTTACATCATTTATTGTGCCGTGACCCCCTTGCTTCATTATGGCCGTCAACTGTGATATTGGGAGAGTGTATGATACACATTGGAAGAAAGAGTTAAGCATTTGATCGACATCATCCAAAACCTATGAAAACAAACCACTGTGGCACTATAAAACCAGTCATGTACCTAAATCGGATGTATCCACTGAATTGATTTCAAAAGCAAATTTACTTAAGCCAAACTTTTAGGTCAAAATTTGTAAAAGATGAGTAGATTTGTTCTGACCAAGCAAACAGCTGAAAGTCCCCCATAGGTCCCGACATTTTGTCCTTGGGAAAGACAATTTACACACATTTCCTGACTCCACCTAGATTTGAATGGGTACCCGACTATAGACAGTGAACGCTATTGTTAGATTGATAAGAATTTAAGCGCCTAACAGGCAGCCGTCTTGTATGCTTCCTACAAAGCTGAGAACGTTTATGAGTGTAAACCCATTTTTATTGCTCTTCTGTAAAATTTTGGTTTATTTTTTTGCAGATGGCTAATATCATCATGATACCAATGAAAAGTGGCAATCATTTTGTCAATTACAGTACCATTAATGTGTCTTGATGTCGCGAAACCTGTCTGGGGGTACACAATGTACCCTTTTTGCACACTGCATGATGTCAAAGTCACATGCTATATCAGCCTAATAATGTGCATTTGCTGTATATCCTGACCTTTGACTCGTCCAAATCTGAGTTCATTGAAAGTGCTAATGAGATTAATAGTTCCAACTTTTGCATCTAATATGTTCTTCCAATGGAAGATCGTTTCGCAGATTATCTGCCCCTCCTTAAAGAGGGACTCATGTAAGGGGAGATCATTTTGACCAGCCGAATTACTTCCCTTTCCCAGCCAAAGAGGTCTAAAGCAAACATTGTAAAGAGGAAAAAAATCCCTTTACACCTTGTCATTTGAAAGAGTGATCGGCAAAAAAATTTGATAAAATTATAACAATAAGAAGAAAACATTCTCTGTAAATCACAATTTTAAAAAAAATTTTTCATGGTGTAAGTCTCAAGTAAAAAACGCAGAAGTGATTTTTTTTTTTTCTCTTTACACTGTTTATCCAGTCCCTCTTGTGTCTGGTAAAGGGAAGTAATAGGGCTGAGCACAACAATCTCCCATTGTTTCCCCATTTTTTTTTCCCTACAATAGCTCGTCTCAGCAATGTACTTGTCTAAGGTCCTTTCCAAAGAAAAATGTAAGAATTAAGAACAAAAACACAAAACACCCACACATTTTTTTTTTCCAAATTTAAAAGGAAGAAAAAAGACAAAAACTCAAAGAGAATTGTTATAGATCTGGTTTTCTTCTTATTTATTTGTTATGTTGATATAGACATTTTAAAAAAAAAAAAAAAAAGACAAAATACACTCAACTGATTTGATGAAATGGTAAAACAACAATTGGAAAAAAAACAAAACAAAAGAAAACACAAAAGTTTTTGTTTTATACAGAAGCGAAGACAGAGAAGGGAACAAAAAAATGCATACCCGCTTAACGGTTTCTAAATAAAATTCTTTGTAGCAGATCTACAAAACATAACATACAACCTGAATGCTAATAAATAAATGCATCGACCAGGTCAAGCTGCAGAGTTTGGTCACGGACTACATGTACTTTGCTAAGTTCTGATCATAAACTATAACAAACCTAAAACTCTCATAAAAGTATAAATATAAAAATTAGTTGTGATCATCAACAAATGATTCACCTACTTTGATAGATAAACCACAAGAAAAAAAAAAAAAATGTTCATTTCATGAAACTTGAAATCTTTCTTAAAAAATCTAAGGAAAATTCTGGTCTGAAACAAAAAAAAAACAACAACCCAAATTGTCCTTCCAGTTGAAATGTTCATCTCATTATATTTGTCTGTGTCAGTGTCAATGCAGACTTTATCCACTAAACACATTTCAGGTCACTGGAACATGACTTGACAATTCCACATAATGAATTAAAAATTCAAAATGATGCTCGGATGTTGGAAAACAAAAGAATACGGTAAATGGTAATTTTAAAAAATTTAACAAATTTAAACATAAATGAACTAATTATTTTGTATCATCTAGCAACCACTTCCTAGACAAGTGTGTTTTGTTACTTTTCTTATAAATCAAGCGATGCTTCATCGTAATGCCGACCACTCACTTCATACAAAGTCACATTATGTAACAACACAACAAAATTAATTTCGTAACAATAATAATAATGCGATAACTGTATCTACTTTGTAATTAATTATTTGAAATTTCATGACACCTGTTTGAAAGCCATGGGCTTTTGAAGCACACAGCTCATTTATAGCATACATATATTTAAAAATGCTGAATATTTTTTTGTTGTTTTGCTTTTTGAAACTGGAAATCAGAACAAAAAAAGAAAAAAAATTAAATGAAAATAAGGGGAAGAAACATGAAAAATAACATGAAAAAATAAAAGCAACAGGTATGACTGGCTCCAGTGTGGTAATAAAACACATGAAAAATATAAATGCATATTACTGAGGAAATCATTTGTAGTAAGATTGAAGTATGGCAACTGGAAAGCGTTAAAGCTCCTTGAAAAATAACGTTTTCAGGTCGTCTGGTATCAGATAAGTTTGCACGAAAATCATGCAACAACCGATAATAAAAAACACACAAATTCTGAGAACAGAAAAAAAAAAAAATTATGCTATCTACAACAAGTTTTCTTTCAACTGGGCGAGATGTTTTTCCAAGAGCATATGTAGGCCTGCTCACTCTTCAGGACAAATACACTGCGACTATCTCACCCTGTTTACCCATACATTCAAGATACTCATTTGACGGTGAAGATGTGGACCTGACTACATATGTAGCCTATTGGAAAATGCATCCTGCTCTCATCGCTACACTCACACCTACCGCAGAATAGTTTTTTTTTTTTTTGTGTGTTTATTTTAATGATGACAAAAGACACAAGTAATGGACAACGTACATTTATGCACAGACTTTCAGTCACAAAGATATCAGAGAAAATTATTCCCGTGTAAACAACAATGAACAACGAGGATGTATTTTTATCAAAACTCCTTTTCTGAAGATGGACAAAGAAGTTCCACCTCCAAGGAATCACAATGAAAAGTTTGCGACTTCCTTTCACAAAGATTTCAGATGGCAGAGGCAAATTTAAAAACATACATATAATATGAACATTCAAACAGATTTTTAAAAAAAAAAAAAAAGTTAACTGACATGAAAGATGACGCCATGAATGATCTCCAGTCTACTAGCAATGTGCTTGTGGTTAAATTAGAAATCCCATGAGGAATGGAAAAAGGTATATCATGGAGAGGGATGATGAAATCAGCCATATGCCAAGACAAGACACTAAATTTCACGGGACCATGATTTTAAAAAAAAAAAAAAAAAAATCCATTACAAATTTCGACTGAAATGATGAATGATTTTCCTTCTCCTACACCTGTTGGAAGAGAAGCTTCTAAAAAATGTCTAGTTTTTATTACGTTTGCCTCTGAAATAAATGTTTGATTTTGGTATGTGGCCGATTTCATCATGCTGCCAATGATACAGTACTAATTAGTAATTAGATCCATTTTTTTTCCTTTCTTTCTCTTGTTGCATCACCCGCTATGTCTTCAAAGTTACCCGTCGGCTGCTCCTTTGCAGGAAATTACCATACAGAAATACACCTAAAGTTCATTTCATTTAAACCACGCACAGATGTACTAATTTTGTTTTCCTCAAAAATAAAAGTTTTCTTCAAAACTTGGATCATTATACTATGTACTACTATAGTCATTATTTCCACTCCTCATGTCATGTATATTATGACAGTCTTTCACATGTTGTGTCATTCAGTGTCGTTTTCCTCTTCTTTCTCAATTATCACGCATCAAACTACAGCCTCCATTGGAGTCTGATCCAATATACATTGTCTTTCATCACCTTCTATTGGCAGGGACATTAAACACAAAATTAAAATAAAAAAAAAAATTCCTTCGTCTTGGCAATATCAATTCATATCATATTTTTCTCACACATATACCGGGTCTCACAGCTTTAATGGAAAAAAAAAAAAAAAAAATACAAGCTGTCAAGACAATAAATTTTGTTGATCTAAAATCCGAAGGAAATGAAACATGATATTTATTGAACTGATGTGTTGAAAATGGTAACTTTTTACAGATATACTACATAATGTATTTTTTTTCTCTCATTTTTATTCTTTATATTATAATGTAGGTAAGAGTATTTACAGTGTCTGGACTACTATGGAAACAAGAATCACAAACTGGTAAGATCGGAGAATGCACAGCAAGAGTCATCTAACTTATTTACAGTGCGGATTCTATCTATTTGACAGTTACGTTACAAGCACCAGAAAAATACATATATATATATATATGTATAAACACAATCTGATTGATAACTGACCAGGTATATGCCTGGTATTCAGTATTTGCCAAATTCCCTCAAGTCTAGCCAGAATAATAAATCGTTGGCACAAAAAGAACCTTAAAGTGCTAACAGGCGGTATTAACAGTATCATGAAAGATTAATGGATAATGTCTCCCACTGCAGATAAACGCAAGCTTTTACTAAATCAAACTGGCCATCCCTTCCTGTGCATTCTTCTCATCTTCCAGAGCATGTAAAAGCAAATGCACTGAACCATAAAAACTTTCTGAAATCAAAATGCAACACACAGTGTAAACAACACCATTCAAATGGTAACAAACAATGTACACAGTACATGTAAACAAATACCATTCATAAACAAGAGACACATGATATAGATGAATGCTTCAGGACCTCACATCTGTGATCTGAATGGGTAATTATGACGTAGGAACCACATATTGATCTAACATTTTTTCCAAGCTTGTGAGCCTTGCCAAAATGGGACAAACTACATCACACATATCAACTGATCATGGAACTTGTAACACATTTCTAGTCCTGGCCACATCAAAAACTGCAGTCAATACCATTTTAGCAAGGGCTAAGCAATGGAAGTTATATTATCATTTGTAACATAGCAATTTAAAAACAACGTTGAAAACAAAAAAAGTATTTATCTAAATTTTGATGAAGAGATAGCAAATGATAGTAATGTCAAAGGATGGTGAACTGAAATACCTAGCAAATTACAGCGACTTTTACTGACTGGAGTATATAACTGTTTTCTAATGGAGACACCGACTGGATTGTCCTTTGAACACAACTGAGAATAAATCTATGCCATTTCCAAAAACTCTAAAATCACCACCTGGAGAATTTCAATTCACCTGAAGATAAATATCTAAACAATGGACTTTGGTGACTGCTTCAGTTCCTTAACTCATTTGCTATGGGAGATCTTTACTGTGTGGACAGGAGCTTACTGTGTAGGCTTTTATATGATCAGAGGTGATGATGTGAATATTTGCTTGATACGCTCTCAACCTATGTTTGAAATGCGTCTTGTTACAGATATCAAAGTAAAGGAAAATGAATGCACTGAACAAATGCATGGGCATGAGTCGGCTTTTGGCAGCATCCGACATTCCTGCGAGCAGACTGATCGGCTCACTGTAGTGAATGAGTTAAATCTATTTCAATAAAGATGTTATGATGAACATCATTTTCAAATATCACCTCACTGCAACTAATGAACTTCCAGCGGTGCACACTACATGAAATTATGCACTATGGGTGATATTTCATTCAGATTTAATTGCCACATTTGATTATGCTTCAGTTATTGAAATCCTAGTTATCTGTCACCGCCACATTTGGGAAGAGTTGGCCCCCTCTCCTCCACCCACAAAAAAAAAAAAAAAGAAATTGAAAACCACACAATTCATTACCAGTTGTTACTATTTCTTTATTTTTTGCAAAGAAAAAATTCTGACTCATTCATTAAACGCATAACAGCCAACAAATTATTGGAGATTTTGTTCATTTTTACTGAAGAGACTAATTCCTTCCTGTCGCAAGTCTTGAGGCTGAGGTCCAATGAGACACTGAACGTCTAGACTTAGGTTATCATTTGAAACTGACAATGGTAAAAGCTAAAGTAAAATACGTATAATGAGCCGGCCATAACTCATATAAATTAAAACCCTAAAATTTCTGTTATTGTCTGAGAACAGATGTGACAGAATATTTCCGTTAAACTGAACTTTTTTTTTCTTTTTAGCTTCAATAAAATATTGAAATCAAAACAGAGATGAGTAACATTCAGCAAAGTGTAGGTTCAGAGTCTTTAACTCTCCAAATTTACTTAGGGGTGATTTTTTATTATTATTATTATTTTTTCTTTTTCCTCAAATACCCAGGAAAACAACACCCAGCTCTGCACACTCAGAAATGAAAATAAAAAAAAAATGGACTGGCCATTATGCCCAAATTTGGAGAGATCAGAAAATGACCAACTCGCTAAATGCTGCATGTGGTTGTTTCTGTTTTTTAAAAATGCGTTCAATCAACATTTAAAAGAACAACATGTACTTCTAATCATCAACACTATCAACAAAATCAAAGGTCTTTGAATCAATGTGGTGCTTTCTGATCCAAAGAACAACTAAAGCCATGAAGGTAAAGTACATCCATGATCATCTACCTTAAATCATTAACGCTTGAGAAAATGGTTTAAAAAAAAAAGTTGGCACATTTTTTTATGCATTTATTTGTTTTCCTCAAATATGTGCCTCAGCTATAAAAATAACTTCAAATTTTCTCAGAAAATGTAAAATAGTGAGGCAATGACAGGACTTAATGACATTAAGACACAAAACAAAATTAAAAAAAACTTGGATTTTTGCTCAGGTGCGAGTCTAGTTTATGATTATCAAATCGGGACTTGTGCTCCACATTTATGTCTCAAAGGTGATATCTTATGCATTCACATAGCACGGCTTCAATGTTTCAAATATTTGTTCAAATGAAAACAATCATATTCTCCTCAAGAAGAGCTGGAAGAAAGAAAGACTTGCAAGAGGCCCCACCTTGGGCAACTGTAGTTTGGTATGGAAAGTCAAATGGAAAATGAGGAAATGAGAAACTTCAAGAGGCTGAAACATCACATTCAAATCTCTGTTTCAAAACATTCATCAAAGTGGACCAAAAACAAAACTTCATGCTTAACGTTGACAATTTCATTTTAACTCATAATAGCTTTTTGGAACCGGGAAAACAAAAAATTTAGTCAAAACTCTGAGAAACAGTGGAATGGCCACATGGGGGGGGGGAGAGAATATCTAACTTAATGTAAATGTATCTAGGGAAAAGTAGATAAAAAAAATTAATTACTCAAAATCAATTCATGTGGCTTTATATGTGAAAGTTTGCTAATTTTAAGGTTCCAAAACATACCAAAATCGTATTTACTAACCAAAGAGAATGGGTCCGGCCTGTCTTCATATGATTCCTGATAGTGACTTTACCAAAGAAAAAAATTACTACTCAAAAACAACAAAAAGTATCATTTGGAATAAAAAAAAAAGGTACCAAAGGAATAAATGAACAATTTGGGACTAATGCTGTTTTGTGATGTGTAACAGAACGTCTTGGTTTCACTTAAAAAACAAAACAAAACAAAATAAAAATGAGATTATAAAAGCAAGTTCAACATGCCATGAGTAAAGAATGAAAACAAAAGTCACCTACAATGCTATCTTTTATTTACATTTGCAGAATTACACACATCAGAACCATTATGGAAAAACTGATGTCCTCAAGAAGTGAAATGATGTCGGGCATAATATCTAAAAACTTGTGCTAAATTTTGCGCCTGTAGAAGTTCTGAAATCATGAAATGAATAATAGTTTGTGCAAAAAAAAGTAGCGACAGACTCAAGTGACAAGTGATCTATCAACCTTTTCACGTCATCTGTCACATCACACATGGCATGGATCAATCATTTCATAGATTATCTTTAAAGCAAAACCGGTCCGAAAACTCAAATCTCAGATTCCATCACTATCCTCGTGGTCATGTAATTTCACAGTGTGCAGTGGATTGATTTTGGGGTTTGCAAACATAACATTGTCATATTCTAAACCCTTTTTGGAAATGCAATCAGCTTGACTATGAGGAAATGATATTAATCAGAAGTGGTGACTTTATAAAAAAGTACACATATTGCTATCCCTCTTTGAATTAAGTCATCCTTTTGGTAACCCTTTAAAACTGTCCACCTAACTCTACATATGCCTTTAACTCAGAAATTTTCATAAACACCAAAACACGACTAAGAAGAAAAAACTTCACTTCAATACCCACACAAAATCTACATGTCTATCTTTACACTGTTTCTGCTTGTTATGTTTCTCCCCTCCCCCCCCCCCCCTCCCCCCCAAATAAAGTTAAAAAAAAAATTTCAAATATCGCTACAGGCAACAGTTATGAAACTAATCACTTCAATAAAGTGTAGACAACACCAGCTGCAGAGATGTGATACAGATGATACTCACTAAGTCTTAACAAGTTTAATTCCACAGGCCATCTGAAAACTTATGGGAGAGCGACGAGAGAAACATCACAACATAGATCAATACTACAGATGTTAGAGGTTTTTGAACTAGAAGAACATAAAATGTCTTCTGCAAATTTAATATCCACTGCTGACCAGACCATCCACATTTGCCCCTTATGCATCAGCAAATGTCCTGCAACCAGTCGAAATGAGACATAAGTCGCTGGGCTAGAAATCGGGCTTTGAATGAGATGAGGGGGGGTCAGATATTGAATTTTTTTTTATTGCAGAAATCAAAAGTACATTCATTCTGAACAAGACGATATCTGTCTTACTCTCCTTTTATAAATATTACATCATTAAAATTGGGTTTTTGTGAGGTAGGCTTGCAGATTTATGCGTTCGATCGTTCATTCCAACTCAAATTTTCTCAGAATTTCCGTCATTGCTGAGGGGTCCAGTCTTGTCTCTTTAAATTGCAATATCTCTGGCTAAAATAAAGCTAGCTCAGAACTTTTTTCACCACCTGAAAAGGTATGAAATAAGCTTTCACATGATACCAAAAACTCCATATGTTGAAAAATTGACATGCGTCTCATTTTGACTGGTTGCGAGACAAATAGTCTTGATAATATTTGTTTGAACTTTAAGCAGCAGTCATACACCACATAAAACTCAAGCACCAGTCACACCGTACAATGTTTCAGCTTGCAGAATCACACACAGATCTACCAGTCAGACAAACGCAATGATAGTCACATAATTATGCTTTACCAGCATTTCAAAAATGGACATAAAGAAACCCAACAAAACAACTAAAAATTCTATCAACCTTTATGTCGTCTCCTCGGTCCTAAATCTACAAGTCGCTGCTAACTCTAAAAATCTTCTTTCTATTGTATAAATGTCTACAGTACGAGTATCAATACAAGTCCATGTATTAAAAATGCCGTTTTATGTTTCTCATGATGTTCATGAAAACTACCTTTTCTTGGAAGAAAATGATTTACATTTATAAAAATGATGAGGGCGCTAGTGCTCCTGATTGGTTGAGATCAAATTTCTATGGCTCATCTGGTACGATGATTCTAAAAGTACATTAATAAAACCAACTGATTATAATTCCAAGTTGTAACTTGGAATATGCTGAATTTTTTCTAGCAGAAAACCAGCTTCTTGGGGCTACTGAATATTGTATTAAACTGCCATTCAATGCCAGGTATAACGATATATGAAGCTGACACTATCACATTTATGAACGTGTCATTGTTAATAACTGGCCATGTATAAAATAATTATCAAATGAACTATAAATCTACATCGTGTACTGGTCAAAGTATCAATTTTCAGTGCTATAACAGGACATGAGTTTTTCCATTCATTTATATATTTATTTTATTTTTCATGGATCCAGGACAAGACATTCACAAAACTGATTATCGTGGCTCCCGGCGGTCTCTGCCTGTGCCGGCTTCCAGACCCATGTAGCTCCGAGCGAGAATAACAGAGTGGTCGTCATCACATTGCAGAGGTTGTCGAGGGAAGCAGATACCACAGACAAGTAGTTCCAGACAACATCATTCTCATGGAAAAAGTTAATTTGATTACTTTTCAAAAAAAAAAAAAAAATTATATATATATATATATTTATTTATTTATTTATATAAGTATATATACTGACATTTAAAAGACAGAACAAAAGGAGTGAACAACAAGAACAAAATTTTAAGGACTGACAAAAATTGCAGTAGTTGTCAGTCACAGAAGATTTCAGTTTGTCTCAGCATGCAACCTCGTACAAACAAATAATAAAAATAAAAAACAAACAAAACAAAAACAACAGTAACCCCCCCCCCCCCCAAAAAAAAACCAGATAAAAATCTGAGAACAATTTTTTTTTCCATGATGACTTGATTGACAATACAACGCCACTAGCATCTGGCAGCTTCAAGATACTTCTACTGTGTCATAGTTTCTGTTAAATGATGGGTTTAATGTCCAGGGAGAAGGGTGATCCGTTGGGCGTCCGCGGAGTATGCGGCGAGTGGGGGTAGTGGAAAGGGGGGAAACCAATATATGACATGGGCACGGCCAGTGGGGAGGGAGGGAGGGGATAGGGCAGGCGGAGAGGGGGAGGCGAGAACAAGAAGGAATCGACGGAGTGAGGCGTCAACCGCCGTGGCTGGGACAGTGGCGACGAGGTGGATGGTTGGAGCGGCGACGACGGCCCTGAGGTGACCAGGCTGAGCGGCTGAGTCTCCAAGTCTTTCCCGCTTGCGTCCTCACCCTCCTC
>JBCEWB010000012.1:1672837-1691251 GCA_039654565.1 Peronia peronii | reverse complement strand
GGCGACGACGGCCCTGAGGTGACCAGGCTGAGCGGCTGAGTCTCCAAGTCTTTCCCGCTTGCGTCCTCACCCTCCTCAAGCTCCTCGTCGATGATGGGTGACAACGGAGATCCCATCCCGATCTTGTCACTGGGAATACTGACATTGAGTTGTGAGTCTCGTCTACCTCGCTTGGCAGGGCCGGGACTATCCACAGGGTTGGTAGAATCCGATTCACAGCCCGACAAAATGGAAGTGTCTCCTGTTCTGGATGTGTCTCCCGTTCGACTCCTCAACAAAGAATCCTCCTCATCATCGTCATCCTCGCCCCCTCCCTCCCCGTCGCCCTGTTTATAACGGATGCACTTCTTCTTTCGCCTGGGGAAAATAGAAGAAAAATCAAAATTTTATTTCCACCCTACAGTAACTATTTGGATAATACTAACTTGGACTTCGTCTGTAAAGTGCATTTCCAATATCACAAAATAATATCATCACACAAAATATATTGTATATGTGAATTCTCATGTTGTCATGTCATTTGATTCACTAAAACCTAATTTCAGTGGTAAGATAGACGCACAAATTAAAAACAACAGAGGATCTGGTAAATTATCAAATCTTAGCCTCCTGAGCATCAGTGTACATTTGTCTATAGCACTGGAAATAGTGCCAAGTGTAATAAATTATTCACAGTCATGTATCAAGTAAACTGAGATATTCACATGAATTAAATATACACAACAAAATGATCTTTTCATTTCAAAATTGGCTTCAAAAACAACCTCACGTGTAAACAGGTGCCTGAGATATATGACTTAATCATGAAAAATAAAATATATAGCCTAATATATCCCTCAGTGCATATATAAATTGTTAAAACATATCCTAACAGAATCATGTGGAGATTGCAATAAGTAAAATAAATACAAAATCATCCATCACATTTCAAGCAAATCACTACTGCTAAACAAGACTTCCAACTAATGGTGCAGAAAACTACTGGAAGCGACTACAATACAAAAAAACAGCAGGCATGAATACTTGGAGAACATCACCACAAGCAAACATATCCATGGATATATATCTCCACATTGTGTGACTGCAAGGAAACAAAAAAAGCTCAAGCATGATGCAGAGGCAAGAGGAAATGGGAAAATTTTGCGCAGATTCTGAAAGCCAAGTGTAAGTAATACATCTCGTGAGAGAGAAAAAAGGCTGCCAAGGCTAAAAAGTTATGCTAAAAGCAGAGATCCCAAAGGGAAGAGAGAGCATTCTTAAAGATATGATATCAAGCAAGATGAAAGCCAATACATGTCTGTACTGCACTAAACTTTAAGAGGCCAACATTATATGCAAGAAACAGGAACCAAAGATGGATGGGAAACACATAACGATATATCAACAACAAACATAAAAAAAAAGTGCATGTTGACAACAAAAACAAAAAAGTGCACGCTGACAGGCTTGCCAAATAATTGAGCGTTTCTTTTTGATAGGTCTTCTTTATAAAGGAAGAGTAAAGCCAGGGAATCAGGAGATTTCACAGCGATAAGAAAAGTATGCATGGAAGCAGAGGAAGATGCGTAGGTGATACAAGACAAGTTGGGCAGAAAGACACATCAGACAAAAAATTTGTAGGATGGGAACTATTTGGTGAATCCGAATTCTCAGTGGGGAATCCATGGAATATAAAAAAGTTTTGGAGATTTCTTCTGATAAAGAATCTTGACAGAAATCTGCCTGCCTATTAATACTGGCTTTACAAAGAAATATTACCAGCAAAAGCTCTCTATATGTCTAATCAATTTGACATAGAAATGGAAGGAATTCAAATCTCTTTTAATTTAATTTTTTTTTCTCTCTGTCTCTCTTTCTTTTCCTCCACTCTGTGTCCAATCATTAAGATATCGTTCTCATGCCATCATATACTAAAGATTGCCAACACTGATTTACCCACTAGAAGTGCCAGGAGAAGCAAATGCTGACATGCGATTCCTGTAGCGATATTTCTTCATGTTTCTACAATGGCATTTTAGATCTAATGCCAATGGCATTGATATACAGTGTACTTTCTTCCCATATTGCATACTTTGTACAGTGAGCAAGTCTTTGACCACACCGGTCCATTGACACTTCTAGGGTTAATGCAAGAAGGTTTTCATATTTTTGGCATGATGAAAATATCATAGGAAAATAACAGCACAATAGTTTTTATCACTCTCTCCAGAATACTTGGTATAGGCATGAAGTCTTCCATGTCATATTTTTCATTTCATGACACATTTTGACTTTCAATAGCTATGTTGACAGATGAAAGGTCTAACACATGTAGATAAAAACACTATCATATATATGTTCCTTTATATGTAAATCTAAGAGCTAAGTGGATGAACCATCTGAGATTACTTATGCTCTATCTCAAGCTAAACAGATGGACAAATGTGGGAATTTATTCATGAACTGACAGATACGTATAAAAGTCAGACAAACAGACAGACAGATAAATGTGGCTAGATTGGAGAGACTGACATATACAATAAAGTAAAAAGTGTGAAAGGAATAACACAGAGATGGAACAAAATTACATGAAGACTGCAGGCAGTGGATAAGCAGAGCAAGCCATAGCATTGAGTAGCATGCAGGAGGTGTTGGAGCATAAGGGTCTGGTACAGGCATACAGTCGTAGATATACATGACCATATATATATACATTTACACACATCAGCTCTAGAGAAATGATAATGATCGACAGAACAAATCGCTATAGCAGACTAAACATCCACTGCATGTCTTCATGGATTTCTGATCCTAAATTCTCAGTCCAAAAGATTCAAAAGGAACTATGATCGAGGTATGTTTTCTTTCACTTGAGTAATGATTCTTGAATAAACTGCTCATACTAAATCCATGAACTTTTCATTTCCCTAATGTTTTGCAACAAAACGCTTGAGAATAGTTAAATTATTTCTATACCACCTGTCTCTCCCAAATTTTTTCTCCTCTATTCAAATATAAAATGAAACCAGTTTTGTTGCCTTGAATTCTTCAGTATTTTACTCTGTTCTGTTCTGAGAGGCTTACAAGTGACAATTTCAACACTGGAGGATCAACAAAAGAAGAAAGAAACTCTTCCGTGTAATAAACTGATGTAACATTTCAAGCAAGAACCAGTTTGAAAAAGACAAAACAAACAAAAAAAACAACACGAAAACAAATAGAATAGTCAAATAAAATCTGCGGGAAAAACAAGATTGAAGGCAAAAGAAACCAGTATGTAAGAGGGTGTCGGTAGATCTGCAAAAAAAAAAATCATGCTGTAAGGAGTTCTGAGATAGGGCATGCATTTAGCATAGAACATAGCAGTGTCTAGGTGACATTCTCCGTATGAGTGAGTAGGGTCTGTGATTGAAGCATTCGGGTACATACTATAAGTGAGACAGAGAGAGCAACATGCAAGTTCCCCATGCACACCGTTGGGCCTTTTGTTTCTTAATCAAAGTACAGTAATCTCACTCCCTGAGGTACTGACAAAGAGATCTTGTAGTTCTGATCAAAGCAAAAAAAAAAAAAAAAAAAAATGACGCATAGTCCACATTATCCATCAACGTTGTATGCATAATTGACTGAATGAAGCTTCTAATGCTATCAATGGTCTGATGCTAATCCCATCAAGCACTGCCCGGAAACATGGATGTCTTTTTCTCTGGCTAGACTTCATGGGAAAAAACATCAAAATTGTCCCCTCTTCATGCTGGTATTCAGACTTTTTTTTTCATACCTGATAAATTCAGCAGTTCACCACTGGTATGCTGTATTGCACATAGATCTATCTTTCTGATCTACAAACGTATCCCCACATGCATTTGGCTACATTCTTTGCACTCAATGATAATTATTTATCCTGAAATCTATTCCAACAATTACATGAACTTTGAGCTGGCTATGATTGTTGCTATTTGGTTGAACTCTTTTTCTAAGTTCTCACCAATTTCCCTCCACCAATCAACCACCATAAAAAAATAAACTATAATAATTTCAGATTTTCTGCTGAGCCCCAGGAACCAGGCCAAGAACCAACCACCCCGGGGTACATCCATGCGAAATATGTACAAGCTACAGACACTGCAAGGACGGGAATACTGGACTTAGCAAACAGTGATAATAACGATGATGATGATGGTAACAGCCGAGACACGATGGTGATGACGATGCTGATAATAACTGTAGTAGTGATAATAATAATAATAGTAATAATAGGGAAGATGATAATACTGGCATACAGTAGCAGGCAGGCAGAGAGAAGGGGGGCATGATGCTCTAGGTTTGCAGGAGAGTACCTTGACAAGTAAGAAGTTTTTCTGGTCTGTGTCGACCATTGCCTGGTCAGACTTTTCATGTAACGATCTGAAATATGAACAGTCGGGTTAGCCATGACGGATCATCAACTCAAACAGAGCTAGATAAAACCCACAGAAGAATTCATCTCTACAACGGCAATGAAAAGATTTTAGTTCAACAAACAAAGAAATGGAGACAGAGAGAAAGAAAAACTGCAGTTAAAGACAAGTCTGGCAGGATTTTGACAAATACAAAACGACTTTTATCTTCAGCACTTATATAAGTCGATATTCTGGCAGATTTTAAGTAGGTGTGGTATGTAGGAATGAATCTTGTTTCTGACAAAATCTTTCAAAATGCTCAAAACAGTTCTCTGTTGAGCTGTTACAGTACTTTGCCAAGCACACTTCAACAGCATAGACAAAGAAAACCTACTTAAAGAGCAGTGTTTTTCAATTTTATATCTGCTGAATTTCCAAACTTATTTGTGATTTCTGCTTTCCATTTTCATATAAAATCTCTTACACTTGGTGTCTGGTCGGGAGGTTTCAAATCTACTGCTGAAATGTCACAAATAACAAGAGCTAAATCTGATGGGGGAGGAAGGAGAGGAGGAATGGAAGATTCAAAAACATATAGAAAACACAGGAAATGGAAACACAGATACATGTAATTTGGCTATGGACAGAATGTCTTCTTGGCTCAAAAAGATTTGCTGATTAAATTATACACACTATAACTTAGTGCTCTACAGACTTTCATCACAAACTGAACTCTGCGTATTTGATAATCATATTGACTTATTGAGTTAGTTGTAAGATGCAAGTTTCTGGCTTGATAGTCAAAACATTTCTTGTCTACAATTACAACAAGGTAGATGGAAAACAAGTGGAGGGATGGGGAATCAGAAGGAGGAATGAAAGAGTCTGAGGCAAAAAAAAAAAAATGTACAGACCACACAAACTGACGACACACTTTAAGATGTGCTACCACTGCACCCGTTAGTTTTGTGTGACACGCCATGTGAGCAGTCCATAGTAAAACTGGCAGGACATTCTGTCTCATGAAAGCTCTGAATTGTAAAGCGAGAGCCCGGCCAACTGTTTTACAAGTCCCCACCACAATGGGAGAACCAGAGCTAGACAGCAGTGTCTGCCAAGGCTCGAGATGTGTTTGTTACCAACTAAGTGCTAAGCTGGTAGAGAAAATGTATGAGAATCCGCAGCTGCATTGCCTAGATCTATGTGGCTTAGCCGACTAATGCTGCAATTGTGAATGGAAAAAAAAACAACAACTGATGTTTCTACAAATGCACTGGTGTTATTAAAACAAAACTAGAATTCTATTGAAAAATAAGAAGAAATAAAAAGTAAACAACTACTGCATTGTAATTTGCATCCCTCCACAGAAGTAAAATTTCAGTCCTGCTAGAAACAAAACTCTACAGTGATGGAACGAATCGATAGAACATGGAGACAAAAGATGCATATTAACATTAAAACAAACAAAGAAATAAAACATTTACTTTATTATGACAAGGATTTAAAACATAAAATAATAACAGTTTAAAAAATATGGAGATGACTGATTATTAAATAATTTTTTTCCCGAACAAGTTCGTATTTCCAATCAAGGCTAATCATTAAACAGCACTTGTTTATATCACTGGCTGCTGATCAGAATCTGCCAACCCAGTCTGATTCAACGTGAAAAGAAAAACATAAAACTTCCCCTCGAATGAAAAGGTCAAACTTTGTACAGAGAAAATTATCTTTCAATCCCAATTATAGAAGGAAAAAAAAATGCTTCAGATCTAATTTATAGATTTATAGATTCCTGGCCCATACATAGCCGCATATGTACAGACATGGAAACAAACAAACAAAAAAAATCACGTAAATAAAATTGAAAAAAAAAAAAAAATGGTGCAGAAAAAAAGTTGAATTATAAATGCTGTAGACATATTTTTTTCTTTTTGTTTTGTTGTGGGGAAGATTGAAGACTGTTCTTTTTATATCTGCTGAACTGAAGCTGATTTGAATAAAAATAAATGAGCTTTTGACTGATGGCTGCAGCTCTGGGGATGATTTCGGCATTGATTTGAAAGGCTGGGCCAACGTTCTAGCTCAGCGCCTCCTCTGGGGATATTAGTGAGGGCACAAAAGGAAATGAGGTTGCCTTGTTTACACAGGGACAAAACCAGTTCTCATTTTTATTTGCCCAACCCCTCAAGGGAGACAAGCATGTTTTCCCCTTCCATCTCATTACAGCAATCAAAAAACAACACTCCCCCTATATTTCCTTGTGCAGTGATGCTTTTAAAGTTGTTACACCGCCCAGTTCCTGAGCTAGATAACTCAAGGGCAAAAGCCAAACAAATAAAATGGGGAGTGACAGAGATTTTCCGTATACCATTCCTGTATAAAAAGCAGCCTTTTTTCCTAAGCGGAAACGACACCGATAATTATTGTTCACCTTCTTTGTCACAGAAGTTGATCTGTCAACCCACAATTAACACAAAAAGGAGACTCAGAGGTTTGTTCTCTTTTTTTTCTTAAAGGGTCGACGCATTCCACTCTTTAAGCCATGCCCCTAAACCATCCCTAACTTTAAAGCAATCATCTCAATTCCATTGTAATTTAAAAAAAAAAAAAAAAAAAAGGAAAAAATGCATTATTTATTCTTGTTTGTTCCTCATGATTTGAATATGTGCATGCAACTTTCAGGACGTCCCACTAAAAGCTCTGGAGATGTTGTGAGGGTGAGATCAATGAACAGAAACGGGAGGGTCGAGATCCAGGAATGGGGACGATGATTGGAGGAGGATTTAAAATTCCAAGTGTTTGTTTGTGGTAGCCTGAAGGCAGATCTGCTCCGCCCATTGTATGCAGATTCTGGTGGTGACAAGTGGGTGGAAGAAAGGCCGGCACATTTCTAAGTCCTGTCCCTGTTTGTGCGGCCGGGGAGTAAAATGCTTGGTGTTAAGTGCTGAACTGATGGTCGCATTTTTTTTTTTGGTCCCTGACAAGTCACTCAATTCAGGTATGGCTGGTTAAGCTTTCTGTCATATAGGAACAATCCCCCTCCCCTCCTCCCTAATCCTACATCTTCCTTTAAGAAAAAAAAAAAAATACTGCATTTCCAACCACAACAGGATTTTTTTTTTGGTCTCTTTTTTTTGTTTTTGATGTCATGCATTTCCCTCAAACTGGCCAGAGGCAAAGACTGGGGTGAGGGTTTTGTTTCAGGAATCCCCTGGTGGATCTGGTCTTTTTTGTCAAAAGTCCTATGGACAAATACCTGATCTTTTCAGTCACGAATGCCCTGGTGCATCGAGTCTTTTATGTAACAAAGCCAGTGACACGTCTGATCACCGACAAAGAAACCTGTCCACGCTTGAGGATGTGATTTAAATGTACACCTTACATTTGACAAATGACGCCATTGGTGTAGATGGATTGAAAAAAAAAAAAAAAAAGCCAAAGAAAAGTTTAGCTTTCACTTTGTATTTTGAGCTGAACTTTGGCTGAGAGGATTGTTGAAGATGTGATGGTTCTTTACATTCCATTTATTCTGAGAACTCTTTAAATCATTGTCCTAATCATAAGACGAGAACAGCCTGCATTCACAATGCAAAAAGTTTAGCCCTGATTTAGAAAGGGTTGCATCCCTTCAAAAAAAAAAAAATGTATGACTTGGCTTAATTTCATTTGGTATAAATGTAAGTCTTGTAAGTTGCTCCTCATTTAAACAAAAAAAAGAGTAATGAAAAAAAAAAAACGACTTGCAGATATTTGTTCCAAAAGAAAAAAAAAAAATAAAAAAAAATAAAACAAATTATGTTGAGTGACTAAATTCTGTGCTGAAATTTTGTCTGAAACTGGATGCTATGGTTAAATTTCAGTTTTTATTACATTTGGCCACTGGTATAAATTTTATCAAATGTCTTATTTCAGAATTCAACCTGGAGCTAGGCCTAGCTCAGTGTGATACAGTTTTGGTTCACATTTGATGCTGCGTTTTCAAATAATCACAATAAGTCGGGATGGCTTTCTCTGTTGCTTCAATGTTTTTCATATGAAACAGAAACAAAATTCCACTTGTCAGGGGGGAGAAATTAAAAAAAAAAAAAAAAAAAAAAATCTGTTTAACAACAATTTTCTATAAACGTTTAGACATGCAAGTATCTGGAAATCAAATGTTCTGGGACTACCACTTACAAATCACATCCTGACAAAAAAATTACCTGTGTTTACTATGAGTTAATGTTGTGATCCACCTGCAAAACTCTGTCACAAGTGTGTCTTCAGACACTGACTGATGCTAGAGTGATGTGCTGTAGTTTGTGTACAAATCTACTGCTATCATGTTTGTACTATATTACAACTTGTCTAAAAATGTATTACTACGTGTATTACAACTCATGTACAAACATACTACTGTAACATACTGTACTGTATCACAGCAACTTATGTTAACCTACTCAAGTCTGTATAAAGACCAAGTTTGTTTGACCAGTCTCCTGTCAACTGATGACAGGGTCAATAAAGTTCAAATGGTTTACAACAGTATACCAATTTATTTGTCTTTGATGTTGGATCACATACAATTAGAACTGTTTCACATCAGTGTCTGGTGTGAAAGAGATATATATATATCCAACTGAATGTTAGATAGATATAAATACACATAACTGGATTCTGACCACTTTCATCAAACAGTTTGCAAGGGTAAATATATGCCTAAAATGGGTCAAAATGTTACCTCACCAACAAAAACAAAAAACTGCACGTTTCGTTAATGAAACAAACAAACAAAAAAGTCCTCCATAATCCTCCCGCAACTTCCCAAATGAGATGCCCAGTGTGGATCCCTGAAAGAAGTCAACTTGTAATAGATAAGAACCCCTCGATTATGTCATTTCAATTGTTACAATGAGCCATTTTTTTTTTTTTCAGCCAGGTCAGTTACTTCCATTTTCTTATACACAAGATATGACACAAGCATTGTAAAGAAAGGAAAAAAAACAAAACAAAACAAGAAATCCCTTTTTCTCATGTTATCTGCAATATGAGTAATGGAAAATGTGCTCAACATATTATGCAAACTTTTTTTCTCCCCATCATAAAAAGTTTTTCATGATTTTTTTTCGTTACGTTCCAAATTACCAGATAAAAAGCAATTTTTGGCAATGCTTGTGTTATACTTCTTGTACTTAGCAAACTGAGTTGGCTGAAAAATGGCTCATTTTCACTGGAGTCACTGATAATGAACATGTAGTGGCCGTGACTTTTACTTGCCTGCAGGGTTTGCACCATCTGGACTGTTGTTCCATTCCGTAGCGGGCCCGACACTTTTTCTCATTCGGACACTCCCCTGAGAAGGGAAAATCTGCTGGAGTTAGAATCTCAGTTATAGCAAAAAAAAAAAAAAAAAAATCTATCAGCCAAGATTTGCAAATGATGGAGAAAAAAAATAATAAATCATTAAGACCTTCAAGAAATGCACATGCAAATATATTTATAATTTACAAATGATAAAAAAACAAAACAAAATATGACAAAACAAAACAATTCAACAACAAAAAAATAATACATATTGTCTGACGTTTCAATGCAGGTAACATTATAGTTTGAGTCTGAAATAGGAATAATAACACCAAAAATACAGTAAACAGAAATTCAGAATTTGCATGCATCCCAAAAAAAAAAATAAATAAATAAAAAATTGGGCTGTATGAAATTTTGCACAATCCACTTAGATTCAATTTGCTGATAAAGTATCTAATATAAATTGCTATACTAAACAAAAATGTAACTCATTTCACTCATTATATGTTTGTATGACACTCTGTGGAGTAATCACGGACTGAACATTGTAGTACACTTTGACATAACAAATTTTATCCATAATTTCACAACATATCCAGACTAATGTCAACATGACTGGAAAGAACTTGCCAACCTGCTTATGTGTAATAAAACCTAGTTATCATCTGCATTGCAGCATAAGCAAAATGCTTTCAATCTTTTTAAAGACATTCGAGAAATCATATCCAAATCTTGGATCTGACTGGTCAAATTTTTAGCATTGAATAACAGCTGTGTGGGTTTAGAGCAGCTTATTATGAAGCATAAGAGAAACAAGGTGGAGTTATGTAGAATGTGGCAATAAAACTGTTGAAGCAGTTCAAATATTAGTGCTTGTGACTGATTTACATGAAATCTAGTAGCGAACCAGTAAAGAATTTTAAATTACAATACCTGACATGCATTTCGATGATCTAGTAGTAAAAATGGTTAAAATTTAAAATTACAGTACTTGTGATGGAATTATATACCTACAGAATCTGGATAGAAAAAAGTTCAAGAAGTTCAAATTATGGCCCTTGTGATGGATTTACGCGGAATCTGGCTGTAAAATGGTTAATGAAGTTCAAATTAGACAACTTGTGATGGATTTCCACAGAATCTGGCTGTAAGATGGTTAAAAAAAAAGCTCAACTTGTGACTACCAACCTGGTTTGTTCTCTGAATCCACACACATGCCCCCAAGGGGCCCCCCAGCTCCCATACCACTGACGCCCCCCATGGGGCTCATTCCTGGACCTCCGCCCATGGCTCCACCACTACTCCCCCCTCCACCACTGCCTTCCTTTTTCCGCTTCTTCTTCTTCTGGTGCGCTGCATAGTTGTCCCGGGCGCTCCAGCCTGGGTACAGTTGTAAGTGGAGCTCCTTCTCCTTTCTGGCCATCTCGTAGTACTTGGCCTGCTCGGAGCGATCTAAGGCATGCCACTGGAGAGAACAGAGCAGGGGACAGACATTATAGGTACAGTCCTCCACAGTATATAACATGTAGCATGCCTAAGTTTATCTACTTGTCTATCTCCCATCTTTATATCATTTCAAATTTCTGCATCTAATGACATTACCTTCTTTGTCAAATGTTCTAGGTCTAAACTTATGGATGCTTGTTCTTGAAGTTCAATATTTCTAATTTATAGACCTATCTTCATCAACTCTTCCCATCAAGTTAACAATAATTCACTCAAAGAGTTTTTTTCATTCAGTTTCAAATTTCTTCAGAACAAGATCTGTTCCTGATTCAACAAAGATTTCTTAAATAACTTGAATATTTATATGTATTTTTTACTATGATACTTAGACTGACCAAAAAAACAAACAAAAAAACCCCAATAAATTCAAATGAAATAAATAAATATGAAACATCCTAAAGAGAAAACTACCAATGCCTAATTAACTTATTCACTGCTAAATATCTATTCACAGGAAAAAAAAAACCGAACATAATGTAACATTTAAAAAAAAATTATCACATAACATTTCATTAACATTAAAAAAAAAATTTCAATCAGCAAAACTACATATTCTACTAAGTGTTTAATTTTTTGCCTCCCATCCCTCTAACAAAATACAAAAATTATGTATGTAATTTTTGCCTCCCCTCCCTCTAGCAAAATGCAAAAAAAAAATATGTGTAAGTCATTCATTTTTACATTTCATCTGTACATCAATGAGCTAAACATTCTCCTAGCAAACTGCCTATGTGATAAATTTTCTTTTGAAACTAGCAACAAAGCATGCAATGAATAGAAACAGGCTAAAAGATGTGAATGTTTACCTAATGGGAAGGGAACAAAATAATTAGGCTACATTATGCTGAGATTAGGGGTGGCGGAATAGGTGATTTCAAACTTTTGTTACAAAAGAATTACACAGTGATGTTAAGTGTTGATTATCCTTGAGCATTATGTTTATCAAGATGACAATCTTTCCATTTCATATGATGTTAAAAAAAAAAAAAAAAAAAAGATCTTTATCAAGATCAAGCCCATTCTCATAGGCAGCCATGAAAATGATTCGACTAAAACCACAATTCTGGATTAGTAGTGAAGGGAATTCTTGCTGAAAGTAGATCTATAGTTAGGAATGGGTCTTAGTCAGTAATTAAAATGTGTTAAGATTCTGAGTGCAAAGAAATCATTTATAACTTCAACATGATACTGATTCTCTTCTTTTGTTATTCCCTAACTTTCTTGAATTTTCAGCTCTTTCAATTTTATTGTCAATCTTTCAAAAAAAAAAAATTTTGTTAAATTACCCTGATTTTTACGATCTACCATTTTTTACTTTTTGTTTTCATTTTCCTTCAATTTTCTGTGCAGGTTTTTAAAAAAACATGACGATGGTCCTTCACTTCCCCTATATTATTTCTTTTTTAGGTCTTGTTTTGCATTTTAAATTTTCAATTCACGATGTTAATTTAATAGATTATTGCAATTTAAACTGACCATTATGCTGGCTATTACATCTGTTTTTTGTTACCACAACAGACTGCTGTCGTGAAAATAAATTGTTCTCGTTAAAAACAGTTTGTGGTTTCAGTGGAGTTTTACTGTTACAGTTAACTTGATGTAGCTAAACTGCTGTTGCTACAGTAAATTGCTGCCCTTACAACAGACTCTCCATATTACAATAGATTGTCGTAGTTATAGTTGTTGTAGCAGTTGTTACTCACCCTCCGGCCGAGAATCTGGTTAATTGCCGCTGACTCCTTCAAGGTGCACTCAGAGATAACTTTGGGTCTCATTTCTTTCATAAATAACATAAAGGCGTTTAAGGGTTTCTTTACATAAGGCTTTTTTCTGCTCTCCTCGCCTGAGCCACTGCCGTGATGCGAGGACTTACAACTAGAGTTTTCGTCACCGTGCGACGAGTTTAGCTGCCTGCAAAAAGGACCAAAACAGAAAAGGGGAAGACGATAACCATATACTCAAAGATAATCACATTAACATTTTTGATCAAGAAGTTAGCGCCCTTTTTGCCCTGTCCTGACCTAGGCCCTCTGCAGGGGAGACTACCAGGAAAGGTCATAAGATGGGAAAGGGAGGTAAGAAGGGTTTGTCAGAGGGGGAGGTATACAAAACAAGCTGGCCGAAGCAATGCTGACTTACCCTCCGGCCCAGAATTTGGTTGATAGCCGAGGATTCCCTCAGAGTACACTCAGCTATGACTTTGGGTCGCTGCTCTTTCATAAATAACATAAAAGCGTTTAGGGGTTTCTTTATATGATTTTTTTTCTTCTGTGGGGGCTCTGTGGTATGGCCAGAGGAATTACTGGAGAAGAAACAAGGGGACACTGATGGAGACAAAAACATCATGACAGAGAGAGTCAACGACTGAGAGAGACAGATACGTCACGTCACGCCACACGCAGCTGACTTCGGCATGCAATGATATCATGGTGACCATTATAAGCACTGCTTGTCAGGGAAGGACACTTTATACTTACAGCTATTCTACTTTCTTTTATTAACATTATGACCAAAAAAAAAAAAAAAAAAAAAGAAAAGAAAAAAGAAAAAAAAAAAAAAAAAGAAAAACAAATTTTTCTTTTACTATCCGATTCAGGCATGGGAATGAATTGGCAAATTCTGACATTGGGCTTTAAGAAATGCATGGATATTTAAAAAGTCTCATTTCAACAACACACATGGGTCAAACAAACAAAATGGATAAAGGTCATTAATGAAATGATAAATGGAAAAAGCTCCACTGCCTACATCTATGTCAACCACATGAAAAATGAATTTCTTCATTGTTAAATTCTGCCATGTATCAATGGCAACAGGTAAACTTTTCATTAATTTGCTTATTCAAATGTTCCAATTCTTAAACCCACATCTCAAAATTACATAAAAACATACATACATATCGATGGTTTCAGGCACAAACCATCCGTCCAAAAACACAAATTTTACAGGAGACCGAAAAAACTTAGTGATGGTTGAGAGCGATCTCTAACTTAGATGGTTTGATCACATGACAATTTGACTAATTTCTATCGGTCTGAGGGCTTAGATATTCTTAGACATGATGGATCATGTGTTTGTGAGTTATTTTGAGGCATAAAAGTAATGCTCCAAATTCCGGAGTTAGACAGTTTGTGCCCTAGACCATCGATATGTTAAATGTTGATCAATTCCTATTTTCCATCACACTAATCTTATCTGAATGACAATGTAAACATATTACTCCATTCAATTCATAAAACAAACAATCATCAATCTGGTGCATAATGTCTGAGATACTGAACACATTATCCATCTTCATAAAAGGAGATTGCTAACTTTTTGCTTGAAACTGATGTCCTGCAATATGACAGAAAGAAACAAAGTATGAAAGTACTGTGTCCATACAGTTTACCTACTCAATGTGGTTAGGTAAAATCTGAAATCTGATTGGCAATCAAATAACTGACCTCTTTCACCCACGAAAAAAAAGGGGGGGGGGGGACAATCTACAGTTTTTTTTTCTTTTCCAAATATGGGATTGTTGGAGTAGAGGAATTACATTTGAAACATGGCCTCTTCGCTTCATGGTACATCTGTAATCTCTCCCCGAAAGCCACTGTGAGGCAGCTGAACAAACAGGCCAAGTATGAGATAATATAACATCTTCATTCTCTGACACAATAGCCACATGTCATGTGCAGTTTGTTGCAATATTCCTGTGAAAGGCTGTTTGTGTGTTTATGTGTATGTGTATGCGTGCATGTGGAAAGTGGGAATGGAAGTCGCTGAAACTGGACTTCGCATGCGATTCCCTGTTAGACCCACACAAAAAGAGTTCATTCTCTCAGTATGATCATGGCTACCTCCCCTTTTGTCATATCACGATTACTTCCCTTCTGCCATATCATGTCTAGTGTCAAGAGCCCAAACCCTGAAATTTCTCAGGGAACCCAACATATGCCTAGCACAGGTGACTCCACACTACCCACCTCTAACTTCTTCATGGGTTTCATGAATGGAAGGATAAACCTTGGCATTAGATTTCACTTTCCCTTGCTACGTTTCTTCTCTGTGGGGAGTATGAAGTAACTCCCCTGCCTGCCACTATCTGTCCTGTTTGCACAGTGTCATCAAAGTCCACACTGTCTGACAGGCAATTGTGCAACCTGCACAATGAACCCCCCACAGTCTTTATGACAAGCCATATGAACAAAAAGCAAATAAGCACTAACAAAACAATAGCAGTTGGAACATTTCTGACTTCCTACAATACAGATATTATATATTGCCTATCTCACTCCCCGAACTCCATATTGTATCCATTCCATTCATGACAAGCTAAGGTTCCTCTAGGTAAAAAAGACAAGGTGGTACTGCTTTTATTATTTACATAAGCTCGATACCTTCTTCTCAGGCTACATCACATTATCAACAGAGTCCTGAAAAATCTATCATGTTCCCTCTTGTTTGCCAATCACAGTTAAGAGGGTGTGGCCTATATAGAAAGCCCTCCCTTTTTTTCCCTTATCTGCCAATCATACTTGAAATAGTTTGACTTATGGACAACTCTCCCCTGTTCCTTTGCTATCCATTATAATCAAATAACTGTGACATATGAAGAGTCACTCTCTAGTCTCACTTGCCAATCGCACTTAAGTGGGCCCAGACTACTGACAATCAGTTCCTCCCCTTCTACCAATCATAACACAGTGGGTGTGGTCTGAACTATCCAACTGAAATTATTATACTGCTTACCTGTGGCTGTCTTGTAAGAGCTGTGGGGACATGAGTTCAGATTTTGGCCCCGCCCCTAAGGAGGCAGGATGTGGAATGCCTGGGTGGCCGAGGCCAGGGTGGGACAGGAGCCCTGGTGGCCCGTAACGAGATAATGATGACAATGAGGGCGGGAATGACCCCGCGAAGGCACCTGAGGTTAGGGGGTAGCCCGGTCTATGCCTGCAAGGACAAAAGAAAAAAAGAACAGTGGTAAATAACGTGTATTGATCAATAACCTTTTATATTTGGTACAAACAGGATTTTAAAGACTAAGAGAGGGAGACAGAGAAAGATAAAGAGAGAGGGAGAGAGAGAAAGAGCGAGGGAGGGGAAGAGATTGAGAGAGAGAGATAGGGAGAGAGGGTGAGAAAGAAAGAGAGAGAGAAAGAGAGAGGGAGAGAGAGACAAGAAGGGTAAGAACGAAAAAGAGAGACAGAGGTAGGGTGAGAGAGACAGAGATCTTATTCATATTACACGAGAAACATATTGTTTCCCTTGAACAGTTAGAAAATTGAAAAGAGTAGCAGTAAAGCAAAATGTAGTCCTGTGTAGTCAAGTAAAAATTTGTTAACAGTTGTGATACTAGTGGTGATGGTTGTAGTGATATTAGTGATTACGAAAATAAAAATTTGAAAAAAAAAATTTAAAATATCTGTACCTAAACATTGACAATGAAACTGAAAATCGATGTGAATCTTCTGTGAAAAATCAGAAATAAAAATAGTTGTCCGAATCCTCCAAAGACAACAATAGTAACATTGATAATCCAGATATAGCAATGACATTAAAATGATCATTTTGCCTGCTCTTCTTTCCTCAAGATTTCCTCCAGCAACATTCAGAAAAAGACAGATTGCAGACTGCAGTGTCTGCAGTGTATTTGTTTCTTTTTCTTAAACCTTTCAATCCTGAGAAAGCAAACTCTTCCTGTTTTTTTGGTGAGAAATTTTTGTGGGTAGAAGTTTGGAATTTGGAAATTTCACCCGGACAGTGCCTACTCTTCATCGATCTTGAACTGCCAAGGGTTCTTTAACGTATGTAACGTGCATGAAATATATTCGCCCTTATCCGAGAAGGCTAGACATCAGGCTTTCCTACCTAGAGGAAGCCAGGGGACTGTTGAGTCACTGAAAAAATACAGGTCTTCAATCTTCGTGTCTTTCCATCCCCCAATGGGAGGACCTACGAGTCGAACACACAACCCCACCCGCATGAGTTGTTCTCACCATGAAGCAGGCGCCAAACCACATAGCCACAGCGACCCCCCGTAGTGTAATGTCAAGCTAAAAAACCATGGGATAGATAACCATCTTGTACATTCTTTTACTCAGGGGTGTATAGATTTTTTTCCCCCTCCCTGCCTCCTAATTGATGCAGCTGGAAGAGATATACTGCGCACTTAAAAGTCTGTGGACTATAAAGTGAAACATCTATCATTAAAACAAACTACGGGAGCTTCCAGTCAGCCCAGGCTGCAGTAATTTAATGCCAATAAATGCCAAAAAGGGAGCCTGCTGTTCAGTTAGTTCTCCCATTCCCTTCAATTTCCTCTAGCCTGTTTACACCCTTAGCGTAAGAAACTCCAATGAAATAGTTCTTTCCATCCAAAACACTTCCATTTCGTTGAACAAGTTGAAAATCTTAAAACAATTCCTCTTTCTGAGAAAAAAAAAATAGCCTCACTAGTTAAAATATTTTCAAAATCTATTAAATAGTTGTTTATTATATTCAGAACATGACTATTCAGTTAAGATATTTGAAAATCTATGAAGCAGTTCCTCTTATTTGGCGAAACATATCTGATCGTGTGACCATAATGAAAACTTATTAAATACCGTAGCTCCTGTTTTAACATAAAACACACATATTTTGAAAATATTGTCGAAAGACAGTGAAATGGATCTCCCTTCTACGCAAAACATGTCTATTCAGTCAATTTTTTTGAAAACAAAATAAATTGTTTATGTTGATATCTCTAGTTTGGCATGTTTCATTAACCTAAAAAAAAAAAAAATGTTTTTATTGTATTTCACTCTCCATCAGAAACATCTTCATAATCAAAAATGTTTGAAGAAAAAAGCTGAAAAATGTTGTGTTTAGCTGGTTTTTGATCAAACAAAACTGGCATGCCATTTCTTTTTCTTTTTTTTCCAATTTCTAAAGACTATTAGCAACTTTCCAAGCACTATCTTCTTTTCTATTTTTATTCATTATTATTAACACCATCGTTTGAATCTTCTCTACCTGCAAACTGAACGTTGTCATATCTTTGGGTCCTTGATGGGCGGCAGTAAAAGCCCAGACATAATTGTTGGAAATCCCTCACTACCAGAGAAATTGTGCATATTTGTTCAGTTGTTTATTTCCTACCTACACTCTTTTCCATCAAGTTTCTGTCACTTGTATAGAGCAGATTATTCTCTCTCACACTCATTCCTGCTGCTTTTTCCTCTCACATACCCTTTCAATTACCGCAGGTGTGATGGTAATAAAAAAAATGAAG
>JBCEWB010000012.1:1631835-1651440 GCA_039654565.1 Peronia peronii | reverse complement strand
ACATTTAAAAAGAAATACTATATTCTGTGCTAATGATGTGGAATTGCTCTGTTCACAGACATTCACACTGCCAGCTCTGAAGCCGAGGTGGAAGAACAAGATAACAGCCATTGATGGTGCTAGGTTGAGAAAAATTAACTTTGTCAACTTCAGAAGAGAAGGTATTGTTATGATTCTTACTTTGTTTATTGTTAGCATGTTAAATTTATTATTAATATCACCATTTTCTCTTTAATGAGGTCTTTGGAAAACTAATGTATTTGTAGTCATTGAATTTTCGTCTGGTGTATCTTGCTATGCAAACCCACTTTGAAACGTGATAATAATTAGAAGGAAGAGTTTAAAAAAAACGTTTTAAAATTGGTATTATTAATTTATTATTATTCATGTCAAGTTTCAGCTGAAAGAAAAAGTTTGAATCTGCTCTTTAAGATAATCATCTGCAGGAGGTTGGAAAGATGTAACGTAACCATAAACCTGCTCTTTTTCTTCTTTCTTTATCGAATGTCTTGTTGAGCGTGTAACTGGCAGTGGTCATGATGCTTTTCTTGTGTTTTCTGCCTCCTCCGCCTGTGGTGATGTAGGTGATAACTACAGTGAGTTTGACATTGCCTGCCTAACTAATACCGGAGACCTGCGTGTTTTCTCCGTGTCCACCCTCAGAAGACAACTCTCAGCCCCAGCTATTCGCAAAGAGGACATCAAGTAAGGCATAAAGCTTTATTCTTTTTCGTCTTTCTTTCCTTTTCCTGTTTCTCTTTTTTTTGTTGTTGCTGTTATTGTTTTTTCTTTTTTTTTTGGTCATTTATTATTATTTTTTTAACCAGTTGATTGATCGTGAAAGATCATGTGTTCCAAATCCTGACGATGAGTCGACAAAGATAAAATCTTCAGCACAATGACCTTGTCATATTAAAAAAAAAAATTTTTTTTTCGTTTGAACTGTATAGATTCACTAGAGTATCTTTGCGTTAAAACCAATTGTGTCTGTTGGCTGTTGAAAGCCAGCTACTGTTGTTGCTTTGAGATTCATGTTTAGTTCAGCCCAAAACAACACCAAAAAGTCGAGATAACCACCCACAGGAGGTTGAAAAAGGTAACATAACTGAAACCGAATCAGAAAAATAATAAATTGGAGACTTGGGAAACATCCTTTACTTGAAAATAGGCCATACTTACTAAATGTGGATCTGAAGACAAGTGTATATATCTGGGCTTTCTTTTTTTCCACAGTGGCATTTCTTCCTTCGTGTTCACCAAAGACGGACAAGGTTTTTACCTACAGTCTCCCTCTGAGTTCAGCCGTGTCAGCTTGTCCACCTGTACCACCACCGCCACCCCCAAATGTGAGCTTGAGCTGGCCGAGGGGTTGAGACCTCCGCCCGAGCCCAAGCCAGAAGAACCAGCAGGAGCGGCAGCAGCAACAGAGGCAGCAGGCGAAGCCGCCAGACAGCCCACGGTGGAGGTGACCCCGGCCTCTGAGGAGCAATCGCAGGAAGCACAAGGGTGAGGGGCAGTAACATCATCTGTTACTGTTTGCTATCATGGCAGGATAAACTTTAACAAGGGTGTCAAACTTCTTTTTAATTGTGATGACTTCTTCACTGACCACAATTTTCATTTTTTTTTTTCCCCCATCTTTTACTGTAAAGATACTTTTACTCACTTCAAGGGTAAGGCTTTAAAAAAGGATGAATGATTTCCTTCTTTTTCATGCAAGTGAATTGAGATCCCTGACCTGAGTATGTGATGCTTTGTTAAGAAAGAAAAGTAAAATAGAACTTGTAAAATCATTGAAGTTTTTAACTTCATCTTCTTACTTCTGTCCTCTTAAATATAAAAATTCAGATACTAAAAATCATTGTGGCTGACCTGCCCTTGCCTTGATCAAGTATGGATCTAAATCACTTGAGGGCATTTGTTGTTTATTATTTGTTGTTTTCTTCTAACTTTCAAATGTTGACATTCAGCAAGACTGTCCCCCCATCTGGTTGAAAATAAAAACCATATGTGATATCGTTGTAAGAAGTTAAATTGAAAGAAACTTAAAATCTTTGAATTCCGACATTGATTTTGTGTATGTGTGTGTGTGTGTGTGTGTGTGTGTGTGTGTGTGTGTGTGTTGGTTCGATTCAGTTATCTTCCAAAAAAAAAAAAAAAAATTATCAATCTAACATTCATAAAGAGCTATCTAAAACAAAACAAAAAAAGAAGCAAGAACAGTGAAGCAGGTGTGTTGTGATTGAAGATTTTAAAAACATTGCACATTAGAAGCCAAAGTACTTTTATTTTGCCAGTTCCTCTTTCCTGTGATCCCTGTTTCCTATCGCTTGCATAAATAAAGATTTTATGGTTGTTTTATTTGGCTTGTGCATGTCGTAACACATGTAATATTTTCTGTGCTGGTCTCTGTGCTGATTGTTCTCTCGTGCTTGTGCCATTGTCAGGGAGGCTGATGCTACTGCCACCAGTGCTGATGACTCCCGCATGGACACTTCAGCCATGTCAGCCGATATCACTGTCGACAGTGTCAGAGATGTCATGTGAGTCAGCATTTCAGCTTTTCTTTCTTTCTTTTTTTCTTTCCTTCTTTCTTTTCTTTCTTTTCTTCTTTTCTTTCTGTTTTTCTTTCTTTCTTTATTTATTTTTCTTCTTATTTTCTTTCTTTCCTCCTGAAGATTTTATTGTGTCCAGTGAACCAGAGAAGTGTGAAATTGATATATAATTTTGATGCTGAATTGAAAAAAATGCGTTTGAGAGTCAGTGACACTTTTTTTTGTAAAGTTTAGAAATCAAAAAAAAAAAAGAAGAAGAAAAAAATGCATGCATGTGCAGAAAGGCTGTTTTTGTACTGTTACTGTTTTTTTTTTCCCCCCTGGTTTGTTGTCAGTTTGGCTATTTGTACAAATTCCTTGTACGGCTTAGACGAGCTGTTCATGACATTTCAATCTGTGCATGTCCTTGTGACTGAATAGATTTGTTCCGACCAAGCGAAAGGCTGGAAATCGCTGTCTAATTTTAGTAGGGGGTTACAAACACTCCAAACTGTTCACTACCACTGACATAGAAAAACACGTTGAAAAATGCACAGGATCAGCGACAACTGTTCTTGAATCTCATGGTGGAGTGGTAACAAACATCAGTGGGTGTTCTATTTTTAGCAGGAGGGTATAAACACTCCAGTGGGTATTTCCAGATTTTTGCTTAGTTGAATATGAACTATTCATGACTCATTTGTTCATTATGTTCTTGAGTATGCTTTTTTTTTTTTTTTTTTTGCTATTATATTGTCTTGTACTTAATTTCTTGGTATGCTTTTTTTTTTCCATTGCTGTTGTATTATTTTGTTACTTAATTTCTAACATGCTTATTCATTGCATTTTTTAAATGTGTATTTTGGGTGCTCAAAAGTTTTTGTTTTTTTTTTCCCTCAGAATTTAAATAACCTCATAAGCATATTAAGAAATATTAATATGCGAATCCTAAATTCTGACTCATTGTGTATGTTACATGCATTTTGTGTCTCATTAAGTGTAAAAGGAGTTTGTTCTTAAAGACAGATGAGGTTGAACTTAACTTTTTGTATATTTGGCAATATGCAATGAATTAATTTTTTTTTTTGTTTGACGTTGCAGTGCGGAGAGCGAAGGAACCATCGTAACATCCACCAGAACCATCACTCAGACCACCACCAGAACCGTCTCGGAAAACGTAGCATCAGCCGCTCAGGACGCCCAACAGACAGGTACTGCACGCTGAACACGATTCCTTCTGCCTTGCCCTTTTGAAAAATTCTCTCATTTTATTCTTTTTGTAATGAGAAACACTCAACTCACCCCTTGACATGCAGAAATGTAATCTTTACTTGGAAAAAGGATTACTTTTTTTGTTTGTTTGTTTGTAATATTGGTCCATTCAGTTCCATATGCGAATCAGATCATTTGGGGTAAAATTAGATTTGGAAAGAAAGGTCAAATTTTGTAAATTGTGTGTAATAGGGACATAGTCATATAAGAAACTGAGAGGTTAGGTAAGGATAATTGCAAGAAACAAAGTATGGAAGTTATTTCAAAAAGATAACTGCTTAGGTTACTATTACAATATTGTAATGTTGAATAGGCAGTGGCTTGCTCATATTTTTACTGTTAGGAAAAAAAAAAAATTATTTTTTAAAAATGTTTTTTCCTGGTAAAAAAGTGATGTGGGTTAAAGGAACGAAGGATTTTGAAATTAAGTATTTTGATTAAGCAGGACTGCAGTATTTTGTGATCAGAAGAGGTAGGATAGCCTTGATTTTGCCATGAGAAATCTCTTAAATTGGCTTTTCTAATACATAACACTTTGTAACAAAGGGCTTGATTTGAAACACCAGAGATCTCTTGCCTTGCTGTGCTTTTTTGGAACATAATATCTGTCTTAGTCGTCGAAGGTATTTGTCATCGATGCATGATTTCGCAACAAAGACAGTATTTAAGATGTAATTTACTGCTCGTTCTTATTCTGTCTGTTATCCCATTTCCACCTTCTCATTTCTGAAAGTTTGTGAAAAGGAAACGACACGAAAATCATTTCACACTTTTTGCACATTTCCCAATCCAGTTACCAATGGACTTCCCGATGATGTAGGAGACGAAGTCACAGATGTTTTGAGAGAAACACAGGTGAGGGAAGAAAAACATAAACAAAAACCTTAAAAAAAAAAAAGAGAGAATTTGTATTCAGTGAAAAAGAAAAAAAGAGAGAGAGAACATACAGAAAAGAAAAAAAAAAAAACCTTAGTGTCTGGTAACACATCCCTCTTCTAATAGTCTGTACTGTCAGCATATGTCCTTCTTTTCAAACTGCTTTTGAAACCGTGGCTGCTATAGGATATGCTTTGAAATATTCTGCTTTTTTTTTTTTAACTGAGCGCTGTTTCTTCCTAACCAGCTGGCTGCCAAAGAAACTGTTAACTGTATGTTAACATGAAATTGCAGTTACCTTATCTATATGTTATTCATGCAGTTGAAGTGTTAACTTTTCTTTCGCTTATTTACTTTTCATTGAGTTTCAGTTGGAGCGTCTACATTAGTTGTAGACCACAAAGGTATTATGTTTCAGCAAATTTGTTGGATTAAAGTTCCCCCTTTGAATATCTTAGATTACTTGATGCAGAGTTTAGTTTTCTATGTTGGTCCAAAAATATAACATGCACCAAATAATAAAATGTAAAAGCTCATCATCTAACCTAAATGTGTTCAGACTAAGCCTGAAGTTAACTAACCAACACTGCTAATCAGTATAGCTAAAAACTGCAAATATTTCATGCTAATAATAGTCATAAATGTAGAAGAAAGGCCTTTGTTTGTTGGTTTTTTTTCTTGTCGCTAGGATTGAATTTTCAGTTTATCAATTTGAATGCCCTGTTTGTATGGCATTGCAAGTTGTCTTAGATGTAAAACATTGTTTTTTTTTTAATTTTTTTTTTTTGCAATTATTCACATATTAGTTCCAGACCAGGGGGGGGGAGGGGAAAGCTTTCGCTTGCTTTGTTTTTGCTTTTAGTTTTGATACGGTCCAATTCCCCCATCCCATCCTTGGCTTGGAGACGTTTGTTTTGTTGTTGATCCTGTGTCCATAGTTCCAAGTTTCATAAATTGGGAGGGATGTATTCCCAGATGAAGATAACATGATTTCTTCCCTCACCATTCTTGTATTATGATTAATTAATTATCTAGAAATTTTCCGTATACTCATTTATGTTTTTGTTTTTTGCATGTTGAAAGAAGAAAAAAAAGAAGCTCTACACAGAGTACTGGCATGTTTGCATTAGTAGCTTGACCCATAGACACCGTGCAGTATGAGCGACTAGCAGCAGCCTGGCAGTTTTCATTCACATCTTCTTCCATTCTTCAGTTCCTGGTCTCAGCTTTCTCACCCTGTTTCACTAACAAAACTGCAATTATCTTTTGGGCTGGCTCTGTAGCAGGGCAGCCAAGCATTGTGTTCTCCTGGAAAGGGCGGGGAGGGTGAAGGGGTTATGATCTTGGTAAGCATTTTGCTGCCTTGGAATGACAGGGTCTCAAGTTTTTTTTTTTTTTTTTTTTTTTTACAAAATAGAGTTAAACATGTTACCATACATTTGGCAGTGTGTTTTTTTCTCCTGTGTGAATCTTAAGTGTGTAAGACTCCAGTTTTGTCTGTTATAAACTGATGAATTTAGTGGTGTTTGTTAAAAAATTATAACATGCCGAAACTTTGGAGATAGTTTTCACAAAACTTGGTTGACTGGACTTACGGCCCTGTCATGTCAAGGCAGCGATTTCCTGAGGGTGGTTATCTCATAGAGGGGAGGGGGGAGGTGATATTCCACATGCTTTTCAGCTTAAGATACTTTGTTACAGGAGGAAAATTTATAATTTATAAATAAAAATGTGTCGTCAAAATAAATAATGTATCAGAAGGAAAAAGACCAAGGAGCTGTACATGGGATAGGAAGTTAACTACATTACAGCAATCGAAATAAAACTGGGGAAAAAAATGTTTATAAATCACCAGATGTTTGTCTGCAATTTATTTATTGGAACTTTTGCCACAAGGAATTCTTCTTTGAAAGCTGAAAGAGATACCGCATAGTTTTAGTTTGTAAAGATTTCGTGTAATGTCTGAAACAGACAGAATTCTTTCTCATTTCAAAGAAGTTGACAATAGAGGGTGGTAAAGTGGAATAGGCAGAGGGCAGTAAAACCTAAAAGTGGAATAGACTTAGAGGGTGGTAGAAATAGAATAGCCTTAGAGAGCAATAAAGCCTTCATGTGGACAAACATGGGCAGCTATTGGTTAAGTATAATAGCATGCCATGAGGCAGAGAAGATTTCAATTTTAACAGCTACATGAGTTTGCAACTGAAGGAAAATAAATTGATGTAGCTGCAGTATAGAGCCCGTAAGAATGACACATTTCCTTAACCCACATGCAAGTGGGTTCATGTTGAGAGGAATCATTCTAGGTTTGCTCTTGGAAAAGGAAAAGTTGCTTTATACATCTCACTAAAGTCGGCTGCGTATTAACGCTCGTCTGTCATGTATTTCATTTATGTCAGCTTCACTGAAAACAGCAACCCTGTCTCTTTCTTTTCTCTGTCTTTTATTTTTTTCTCCACTTTATCTCAAGTACCATCATGATAGGTCCAATTCTTTTGCTTCCACCTTATAGTTTTCTCTCCCTTTGACTATCATAAGTGGCATTTTGCCAATTTTACAATGGAAGGGAAAATTTTTTTTTTTTCAGAAGCATTTAGTAGTGAGGGTCAAATTTTTTTTTTTTTTTTTTTGGCCATAACTATGTCATTTATAGCTACGGCTCTGAGGGTTTGACACAAGTTCTGTCCCTTATATGCCTCGTTCTCTATGAAAAGAGTGATTTGATCAAATTTATCACTTTGAATAGTTTTCGTCTCCATTGGTGATTTATAGGTACTGATACAAGCTGATACTATTCTTTTTTCACCTTTTTTTTTTTTTTTTTGTGTGTATCAGAAGCAACACAATATGATCATTTATTTATCACTTTTTTTCACGTGTTTTATTACTGTTCGTCCCCCTCCCCAGCATGAAGTGACCACCCGAACCACAGAATTTTTGACCAAGACCTCTGAGAAAGTGACCCACACGGGGGACGAGGTCACCAAGCAGCTGAGTGAGATGAAGATGACCACCGCCATCATTGAGGACCCGTCCTTGCTCAAGCAGAAGCTGGTGGACTCCACGGTCACAACCACCACCACCACCCCTGAGACCGCGGCCACTGCCACCACCAGCGCCACCACCAACGGAGAAAACTCACCATCAGCAGAGTAGAAGGAGGTCTACAGATGGGCTGCATATAGCATGTTCAAAGTCGGGATGTGTACAAAGCAAAACTAGCGTCTCCAGAGCCATTTTTTTTCCTTTAAGTCTTCTGAATTTTGCATCGGGAGAACCTAGTTCTAATGTGGATTTTTACAGAGGTGAATTTTAAGTCAGTTTTGTGTGCTTTTGATGTGCAGAAAGCAAAGTGGATTCGTGTGTTATTAAAAACAAATTTTTTTTTTTTGTCTAATTGTCCGAGACCTCTCCTGATGATGGTTTATTTGTGAAGAAAAATAAAAAGGAAAGATGTGAAACTGATACAACATTGAAGAGAGAGATGGGAGATTGAGAAACGTTGTGTGTTACAAATGATTGTCACAGACCAGTTGTTGCTTTATCTCCATTTGATGATGTTGTCTTGATAATGATAGAACTCCTCAACACTGCCGTTGATTCTCTTTTTATTTTTGGAGTCAGTGAATTGTTCTGGTTATATCTGTGTTTTGCAAGTATAGTCCCTGGCAGGTGAATTATGAATTTCCTTCTATAGTAATAAGGACAGGCCTATGCCAGAAAAGTACATGATTTTATTGAGAAGCTGAGAGAACTGTTCATGTCTATTGCCTATTCATAGGGGGAAAGCTATTATACTTGGATCAGGATGGGCCTTTAGACCAGTAATAATTTTTACTTTTCATTTTCTTTGCCTCATATTACCAGTGCATAGGTATGTGTTTAATCACTGTCCAAAGTGAAGAAAATTACTGGAGTATCTTTAATGCAACTACCAGATAAGGGACTCCCCCTCCCCCCTTCAAAAAAAAAAAAAAAAGAAAGGGCCCTAGATGTTCTTCTGTTATGATCCTATGATAAATGACTGTGTGAAGGGCATGGCCGTAGACTGCCTTGTGCCATGCTTTTTTCTTAGTTGTTTGCAGTGTTCTGGCAAACGCAGTAATTTATGACCTGAATAGCAATATCATTTGTTGAGCTTCTGTCGTGAGGTGTTCTGTGCCGTGGAAATGCTTGCCCACCACGTCAAGGGTGTGTCTTCGGAAACAGCCACTTGTGTCGTGACAGAAACGAGAACATCTTGAGTGTTCAGTCCATCGGTTGTGTATAAATTTGGACATTCCCATTTTTTGCCGCAAGCTGAAAGAAAACGTTCTTTCAGGCATGTTCTTTCTTTCCAATTATCCTTACCTATCATTATAGTCTTTGTGTGCGAGTGAATGCTTTTGTCAAGAAAAAAAAAAAAACAAAAGAAAAAAGCAAATGCACATACACAATTCAGTTCAATTTCACTATCATAAGCTCTGTTGTTTTTTTTTTTTTTTTTTTTTTTAAATCTGTAAAGTATGTATCAATTTGTTTTTTGTTTTTGTGTGTGTTTCTTCAAAACTTGTAAGAGCTTCTTATGTTGAAACAGCTTGCCAAAGTGTAGTTTGTAGATTATAAAATGCCCATTGATACCCTTAAGTGCTCCACAGTACTCTGCTCACACTTCCTAATGTCATGTTTAAATAAAACTGCTGTAAGTTTGATCAGACGTATGTTAAATGAAATAAATGTATTGAATACCGTACAGAATAACATAACAAAAATAATAATTTAAAAAAGCCAACCAAAAAAAAAACAAAAAGCAATTAAGTACTAAATCATTTTTTTTTCTTTGCTGCGCTGCCTATTTTTTAATTTTTTTTTTTTATTATAGCATACCATACTCGTATTTTTGTACCGCATGTATCTTCTAACATTCAGCAGTATTCCCCTACCTTCAATCATTCAAATCATTGCAAACAATATAGAGGCATTCATCATTATCATCAGTTTCTTTGGCCATGTTCCCATTTTTCACTGCAGATTTCATGGAAGTTTACTTCATCCTCATCCCCTCATGCTTTTTTCTAGATTTCTAATCAACATCATGTATATGTAAGATCTACACATTTTTTTTTCTTTGTTCTTTTATAAAAAGCATCACTAGTGCAATTGATTATGTTCTTTTATCACCCATAGCTTCCTTAATGTTAAACCATTTTTTTTTTTTTTGTTTCAATGTTTTTGTTGTTATATATGATACGTTGATGTCATTGAATCCGTTCTTAAATACTTGTTGGACATTCTAAAAAATTTTCCCCGCGACCAAAATGGACTTCAGATGCTCAATTTTTGTAGTGAGTTCTTAAAACCTGCATTATTCGTCTGGATTTCATGAGGGGGTATTTTCAGCAAAAGTATCCTTACAGGACAGTTCTACTGCGTTGTGAAAAGTTCTGGTTATGTCCTTGTAACATAAAGATAAATTTGCAATGGCTTTGTATTTTGCTCTAAAAACTAATATTATCTTCGTTACTTATACCTTCGCCTTTTGTACGTTATGTCTGTTAAAATTAAAATCAGAAGAAAAAAACAACAGCAAAAAATGTTGGGGGCCACCATTATATGAAAGGGTCCATTTTCTGATGCAGAAATGAGATTAGGAAATGGCTTAACTATCATTTTTGTGTCTGCATCAATCATTTTGCTGATGATTAGCTAGAGAACTGAGCCAAGCTCATCACAGATGTTATAAGTTCAAGTGAAAGCCTTGAAGCTCGTTATATATCCTTGAGTGGATCTTGGATTTGGTGGAGGTCGGGGTCGTCTCCAGACCTTTCCAGACCTTCTCACAGCTTTGAATGGTGAATCATAAAATGAATTCTTTCCTTGCCAATATTGGACAATTTCCAAATGTCAGTTTGTCTCTGACCACAGCCAGTGCTTGGCTTTAACCATCCCTTTGAACAGTAACTTTTTCAGACTTCTTTTTTGTTATGAAAATGGCTAAAGGTTGTGATTTGGCTGCGCAGTGTATGTCGATTTTTCTGATTTTATGAAGTTCACATCTAAAATGCTCTGGCACACACGTGGAAAACCCGCTTGGCATGGAAAGATTGAAAAAGATTTATGCTGGCTTGCAGCTGTTGAATGGTTTTGGTTCAGTACTGGTTTCAACAAGCCTTAGACTTGAGCTTTGTCAGTTCTTGGATATCAACATCCTCCGCCATGTCTGGCTTTGCTTCACTAGTATAGGATTCGGATCTCTCTTAAACTTGAAAACTAAACAAAACAACAAAAGTATAGGTTCCTGTTTGCCATTTATAGTGCTTTCTTTTCCCTCCTCTCCATGATCGCCAATGATTGTTTGTGTCAGCAGTTATAACTCTTCATGTTATAAGCATGTACAAAGTTCAGTGTAAAGTCTTTGTTAGCTGTTCCTGATGTGGGAGAAGGTGTTTTTCACACCAGCTATATGCTCACCTTGAGGAGAATAGAAACAACAAAAGCGTTATAGCATTCCTTTAAATTGAATCATATCTAAATGAAAGCCCCAACAAAAAAATAAGCTAATGAGAATGAAAAAAAGGGGAGCGTTTGGACCTCAGTATTCAGATCTGATGATAAGTGAATTAGTGAATTATGAAGTCTTCAGAACAAGTTTATAGAGATAATATATTCGTTTCATTTATTGTAAATCATTTGTTAATTTGATGAAACACTTATTATTGTGAGGATGAAATCGTTACTTTCAGACCAAATGAGATGACTATTTGATCTGAATGGATGCTCATGTCCGTGTTTGATATCCTTCATAAGCCTGAAGTAATACTTAGAGCCTCGTTCTATATTTGTTTTTATTCCTTTGATTTTTTAAATATTTTTTTTTTTTATATCTTAACCTAACCAATGCCTTTTGCACAGTTATAGTTTTATACTAGTCATAACGCATTACCATTTATACACAGTTCATTCTAAAACACAAACTTTCAATTTTTCATTCTCACATTGACATTTTCCCTATTGTTAACAGAAATGAAGAAGTGAAAAAGTGAAATTTAGGAACTATTGCTCATCAACACTGATGTTTGAAATCTCTCCTCTGCTTGTAAATTTTATATGCCGCCATTTAATGGTCTTGTTAATTTTACAGTAATATGCTGTCATTTAATGGTCAACAGCAAGTTGCCCTGTAGTGCAATTTGTTACTGTGGGGTCAACTTTGCTTGTGATTCACAGTTATATTATTATATATATGGCCTTATCTGTAATCTACTGTTTCTGGTGCCGCCGCTATTCAAGCCTTGTAAGTTTTGCATTTTCGTTCACCATTTTCCTGCCCCTCCTTTTCCATTTTCCTTCAGTATGTTATGATCTTGTGCGTCACTCACAATATGCAGATCAACCAACCATCAAACCACTTTTTTTTTTGTTTTTGTCAAAACGCATGCCTCGTGCAGAACTATATATAGGGTTTGCTTCTTTTTCAATCAACTGCCAACGTTTCTCACCTGTCCTTGTAAATTGTACTGTTTAGTCCACTTCGCCCTCCTCTAGGCAAAATTCATTCAGCAGTGCTAGGTTCTCGTTAACGCAATGTCATTTTTAGTCCTTTTTTTTTCTTTTTTTTTTAAACTTATAATTTTTACAATACAAAGTATTTTGCAAATAAAATGTGTATGTTTATAAAAAATATTTCACGTTTTGAAAGAATGGCCTCAATTTTGGTTAGTTACATTTCATTGCAGGTGCTTTGAACAAATGTTCATCAAATATATGATGTTTATTTCAGTCATTTCATGTTTCCGAAGGTTTTACAAGAAAGCATTCTATGATCAAATGTGGATTTTTTTTTTTTTTTTAATTGTTCATAGAAATAATTTGGTAAAATGTAAAGAAAGAAGTGGCAACATCGAGGAAAAATGGCATACAATTTGACTGTACCTGTGATTCATTACAGACACAGGCAAAAACATGGGTAACAAAACACAGAATTGAACAGAATCTACTACATGTGGTGTGACACAATACAAACAAATGTAATAAAAAAAAAAAAGGATTTAATATGCAGCACCTTTGCTTCTTGGGAGGCTTGAAATGTTTCAATTTCACAGACATCATGAATCCATACATATAAAAGACACAGAAAAGACTATGACATGTAAATGTACAAGACATGTTGGTATTTGTATGTAATAATAATAATAGAGAGCATTTATATAGTGCTTAGCCCCGTGCAGTACAGGCTCTAAGTGCTTTACAATCTGTTATGGACAGACATAAAGAATTGAAACAGGAAAATGCACAATACATTTCACACAATTTAGAATAATCAGAACTACACATTTCAAAATCATCTATTCATCTCACCAAGTGCAAATGTCCACAGACAGCAAGGAAGGGACTTAAAATAAATTATTCTTTTGGAAAAAAACAAAAACAACAAAAAAGCCATAGTAGCACAGGAACTATCTGTCTGTACCGTAAAATCTTCAACGAATTTGAGCAAGACCAGCTAAACAATAAACAGTTTTACTGCTTTCTATGACTTCAGCCATTACCTTTGAAATAGTCGTGCATTTCATCGCAAATCACTTGATAAATCCTATCATACTCTATAGACTGGATAAAACTTAGGGCGAGAAAAAAAACAACAACAGATAAGTCACTGTGGAACAAAGAGTTATATGCACGCAGAATGATATGATAGTGTAAGAAACATTACGACAGATAGGCTAGCCATCCTCAATGGCCACTACTTCATAGTACATGTATAATATTAAATCATTGGCAAAACTTAAAACAAAAAGACAATTTTAATTTTGGTTTTGGCAGGTCATGTGTTAAAACCAAACGGGGGAAAAAAAAACATGTAACCAAATACATGTATGTGGAAATCAAATAAAAGATTTTCTAAGAAAATATAGACAATGCTTCAAAAAGCAAACAAAAAAAACAACAAAAAAAAAATCAAGAGAAAAATCTGACAATCGTGTCTGATCACAGCTAGCTAGTTAACAGTAACAGAATTTCAAAATAGATGTACGTGTCAGTATGTACAATTACAACCATATTTTCCATGTAACTTACAAGCGGAGAAAAATCTCAAGACACAGACACATATAACTGGCTGATATTTTTCTGAGCAAGAACAAAACATATTAACAGATCCTGCCAAACCAGTGCTGCAGTAGAGCTAGTTAATTTCATAAAGTTAACATTATAAGTTAGCCTATCCTAGACATACACCATACATAAACTTGGCTAAACATAAACATGCATGAAGTGGAAGAACTATACTAAAGATGAATTATCCTAGAAATGAACCAGACAGTGAAATGCATCCTTATTGTATGGGATGATACCTATTTTCACCATACACAAGAAGTGTCCCCTGTTTTTCCCGAAATTCTCCTAAAATATCTAATCTTAAAGAAACAGAGAAAAATGTAGGTAGAAACAGTAACAATAAAACTCATAATAATACAACTCTATTGTATATGTCTTGCGACCAAGGCAAATGATTCAGAAGTCACGCCAGGTGATAAAGATCCATGGCTGTTTCCCCGACTCGGATACTAAAATTTTTTTTTTTTGCTTTTACAAGCATAAAAAAACAACTGTAACTCGAAATAACCGGCGCGACTTCCGACTCATTTGCCCTGGGCGCAAAACATATAATATTTTATAGATGTCTCAAGTCAAACACTTATCAGTTATAATCAGTATTTCGAGCCTTAATTCCAAATTCTGGATAATCCCTTTGATTCCACTGGATAACAAATATTTTTTTCTGTTTTGGTTTTATCTGTCAATATTTACCTCCTAGCAAACAATTCATGTGCAAGATTTAGATTATACTGAAAATGCATAACCTAAACTCACCTGGGAAATAACATACAAACGTATTAAATATTACTGAAAAGTCCTTGAAAATCTGTCTAGTGGACATTGCAGTTCTTACAGACTGACTTTACAACATAAGTAGGCTACATATTCTAGGAAAAAGAATGCACCAAATACATGAACTCTCAATTCTAGAAACCAAATTCTGGTTTTGTCTAAAAAAAATACATAAAGCAAAATAAAATGAATTAATGAAGCTGCTGCTATTTATTACTTAACATAATATACTTGAACAAATTTGTTAGTTTTGAAATTATATAAAGGAAAACCATGAACTGAGTTTGCTAGACACTGGGTACATCATATAATGTAATAATTGTTGGTTATTTGCCTGAAATCTTAACCTTTTCACATCGTGCCTTGCCTGAGCCCAAAATTCTCTCCTGACGTACTGATTTTGGATAGAAATTCCCTGTAATTTAGTGTAAATGCATCATTTTGGACAATTTTCAGAAAATCAATGAACAAAAAGTTTTTTTACAGAATTTTTTGCGACTCATTTCATATTTTGCCAGATGAAATGTGATATAGTAATGTTACTTTCCAAAAAATAATGCACATCAATATTACAACGTAAAAAAATACGAAACTCTGAAACTCAATACTTCCGCGGCACGACGTGGAGAGTTGCAGTGCTGAGTGCTCAAGACTCGCGCAACGCGACAGTAGAGGTTGCGATTGATGCCACTCAATATTAGGGCGGTGTGATGCGAAAAGGTTAACAAGGTTAGAAATCTGATATAATTTCTGAATTATGCTATGTATCTATGTATGAAAAGGGGAGGTCTTGTAATGAGAAAGCACAAGCAAATGAAAAAGCTTCGTCATATGGTGAAGGCAACACAATTTTGTACTGGCTTGTGCATGCAAAGATGCGACCTTGCGAGCATCCATTCGTGGGGGATTGCAGGTGGGCCGAGTCCCCTGGCATACTATGTAACTATGTGGTACTACAAATTTCTTACACATGGATACACATATATGTACATGTATGTGACGTCCATATGGTGCACAACATCTATTGCCAGCCATGCATTATGATATGTTAATTAGGATGACAACTTCATGTAAATAATGGCAAAACACAACCCACTTGCATAAACTTGTTTTATATATGCACAGGTATCTTTGGGTACATGTGTGTGCATGATGCATGTGTGTGTGTGCGACTGTGTGAGTGCAGGTTTATTTTGTACCTTTCCATTGAATGTAACCACAGCAACCACACATTTCACAAAGGAAAAAATAGAGTATTTGTAACTGTATGTCATTCCTCTGTATAAAGTTGGTCAGCACTGAACTATTACAACTACAGACACTTCCTACAGAAAAGCTAAAGGCAGAGACAACACTGGTGTATGATCCGAAACCCTCTAAAACTCCATCTGCAGAAATACAACATCTAGATATACAAATTAAGCTCTTGTATTAAAAATCAAGACTTTTAATTTATGTTGACTACTACTCCTCGATAAATTTGTTCCGACCAATCGTCTATTTTTAGCAGGGAGTACAAACACTCCAAACTGTTCGCTGCCATAGACATGGGGGAAAAAATTGCATGGGACCAATGACGATTGTTGTCCGATCTCGTGGTGGAGCGGTAACATTACATAAGTGAGAGTTCTATTTCTGGCAGGGAGTACAAACACTTCACCGGGGATTTCCAGGTATGTGCTTAGTTGAATATGAATTATTCTGGTGGATTGTGTTCTATTAAACAGACCGATAGCTTTCTATTAGTATAGTCTATCCCTTTTTTTTTTTCTTTTCCTTTAAACATGTGGCTATATTGAAAAGAAACACTAAATGCTCAGGAAGGAACGTTGCACTGGAAAAAAACAGATAAACAAATCACTGCATCACTCACTATTAATTTACCCAAAAAAAATACATTTACTAACAACTGCACAAAACCATCTCTAATTCAAAACACAGTCTTTTTCTACAAAAGTTCATTTCCAAAGGTTTAGGAAAACAGGTAGGCCTACTATGATTGAAAGAGTCAGGCAGCATGTCAAAATGAACTAAAAAAAATGCTACAGAAGTAAAGGGAACCTGGGAAACTCATCAATATAAAGGAAATTATTTATTCAACAGAAACATTCACATCAATTATGGAACCAACATTTCACAAATTATATATGATATATGAATTATTAACTTCAAAGATTGAAATTTCAATAAAATACCACAACACAAATAAAGTCTTTTATTCAGAACTGAAAACAAGGGAATCTGAATGAATCAGAGATAAAATATTATACATGACTGATACAGACATGTGTATTTGTCACAGGATTTGATAAATGTTTGATCAGGAATGATTCATTTCTTTTATTTCAGAGACCGAGTACCTGAGAATGACACCATACAGCTGAGATGTTGATAATTATAGTGAAATACAATATACCAATGGCAGTTACCTGATATTTATTGATAATTCACTGCCTATAGGTCAGGGCAACCAAAAATCAGTAAAAGTAGACACAAAAAATTATGTGTTCCTTACCAAAACCTGCTACATGTGCTTTCATTTAAGGAACACACAAACCTCAACAGCATGACTAGAACAGCTAATTTCATTTTCTTAAACTAGTCTCTCCTCTTTCCACACGGGTTTAACATTTTCTTTCTTCTTTAGTAGTCACCATAAATAGGCTGAGAATCTTGTGAAAAACATATAATATGTACTTCATGATTTTTTTGATTTACGTTTCAAACAACAACAACAAAAAAAAAAAAAATTTTTTTTGTTTTTTCCTCCTTTACAATACTTGTGTTCCGTCCATCCAACTTGGCAAAGAGAAGTAACGTAGCTGGCTGAAACAATGACTCATTAGACTCTTTAGTTAAAATGCCCTTACTGACATCAATCAATTCTCTCTACAGTAAAAAAAAGTTTTTTTTTTTGTTCTGTCACATAATGAGTATTCTTCAAATGTAAACATGGTTGTAACGTTCTTATAAAGAACGACAGAATACAAACTGACCGTAAATTATGTGAAGAGTAACTAAAGACTTAGAATCAGAATATGCGAAATAACGAAATGCGCAGAGTATTCTAATGTGCATATTTTTGGCTTTTTTTTAACGGGCCTTCAATCATTGGAAGATCTACTTCATTTCTCAGGGAAGGTGCTGGCAAAGAAATTTCCAGCATTCATTTCTCACTTATTACTGATCTATTAACGTAACATCATAATGACAGGTAGCCTTAAATTGACAGTGATGTCACAGTTGACAGATACACCAGTCACTTCACATTCTGGAACATCTATCAACTGAACAAATGATTTTGAGAAAACTTTATATGAAAACCAACCTCAAAAAACAAAACAAACGAACAAAAAAATGAAAATGTAACAAACGAACAAACAACCAACCAAAAAAGAGACGTTGGATGTTCAGAATTATACATAGACGATTATATATTTAATACCATGTCTTGTGATTATCACAAATATTACAGAATTCAAAATGAAACTGATTCTTTAAATACGTTATCATTCTTAACTTAATTGTTGGTATGTCTGTGGCTCAAGATTGATGAAAAAAATCTCTTTAAATCTCATTCTGCTTAACAAAGTAATTCAGTTATTTATTTCTGCAGTTAGTAGACATTTTAACCCAAATATTAAAAGGGCTATTTCTAGTTACCATCATTCAAGGTTTATCTGTGAATTTTATTATCATGTAAGTACAAACAATTACAAAGACATCACATAATTAATTCACACCTGATGGAGCTTCACAGACGTATTTGATATATCTACCATCATAATTATGATGAATGGTTCAGTAATCATGACAAAGTAAAAATGCTGATGGCATGTAATCAAATATAAATAGTAGTAAATAGAACTGCCTTGAATCATTCTTTCATAAGTGTTGGAAAGATGCCGATTACCACAGCTGTTCAATATCACATATTACAAAAACCAACCAGAGAAGAAATCAGCTGAGTTCGGGTCCAACAGTGAATTGTTCAAGACAACATCAGAACCTCTGTAATCATCTTGAGAGGGAAAATAAGACATGCTTTGCCTAAAGAAAATCCCCAAAATCTTTCTAGTGTCACACATCTATATGAGCTTTGGCTTATGTGTGGGTTGGGAAAGGTCCTGAGCGTCGAAGATAATATTCATAGAATAGAAAACTGGTCATAATCAACAAAATCAATACCCAACAAAATACAAGTTTCACTGGTTACTGGAGCAGCTTAAACTCCAATGCTTTTCTCTTTTTTCTCCTGGGGGCTTATTCAAGTTTTGGCGAGTTCCGACTTCAGGGCCGATATCAATTTGTTGTCGGTCATCAACGTTCTTATTTTCCTCATCAACTCAGTGGATGTGTTCTCAACACCGATCTCTAGACTGACAGCTGCCACATTAGTCAAACCCTGAAACAAAGAAAGAAGTACTCGAAGTTATTAAAAAAAAATCCTATATCCATACTATAAATCTACAAGAAAACCCATAAAAGGCTTATAGACTCGAAAACTGCTGAATGTTTCCATCTGAAATTTGGCACACAACATTGTTGCATAGAGATCTATGAGTCTATTCAATTGAACCTGAAAACAGCCAACTATGTTTGCCACTATTCTGAAAAGGTGATAATAACTGAATAGTAAATTCCCAAGGGTATTTCATCCAAATTGTAGTATTGCTCTTCCGCTTTTGCTCGCAGAGCATTTAAAACAACAAACACGTTTACCACACATTTTGAGTTGTAGGGCAGTATTGATTTGATCTTTATTGAAAAAATCTCCCACGAAGGCCATGAATTGTTTTCTTTACCAGTTATTTCAAAAAACAGTTCCCACTATTATTTCAAAACTTGTTGCCAACATTATTTCAAAAAATATTGCCAATATTTTTTCTTACTTAGTTCCCTATAACACTAAAAAAAAAAAAAAAATCATTTTTAACAAAAAGTTCCTATATTATTTCAAAAAAAGTTCCCAAAATTAACTCTTGAAGTTCAAAAAGCTGTTTATTTTTCAGAAGTGTCCAATATTAATTCAAAAATAGTTCCCAATAACATC
>JBCEWB010000012.1:1614319-1631735 GCA_039654565.1 Peronia peronii | reverse complement strand
ACTTTTTTGATGTATTTGATTAGTTGCCGGTGGACAGTCGTCTAAAGTTTAAGACATTTTTCGTAAAATGATGATGGAGGTAGTGATGATGGTGTGATGATGACTACGACGACTATTCTTTTCCTTTGTTGCCTTGAAATGAAGAATAACCTCAAAAATTTAGTTGACAACTGAACATTTCTTGGTATCTTGATATTCAAGACATTTCTGTCAAAAGATGATGATGATGACGATGATGATGATTATAATTATGATGATGATAACACTGACGACTATAAATATAATGTGAATGTCATACAGCTCCGATTGTGTGCAAATCAAATTCTGTACAAAATGCAATATATTTGTATTGAGTTTCTGTCAGAGGTACAGAAGTGGATATGCACTGTAAATATTGATGTGTATCTATTTGTACATAGTACATGTTCCATAAATGTACATAGTTATCCTATCTGTGTGTAAACCTGCCATATGCTCTTCCATCATAGGAAGATAAGTAATAATTTATATTACATTTGTATATGATTATGTGCGCATGTAGATTTACTTATATTGTGCTTACTGTAAAGGTATAATAAAAAAAAAAATACACATACTTGCTTGAGCAACGGAAGGAAGTAAAGAGATAGAGAAAGAAAGACGAAAGTAAGAAAGAAAGAAAGAAAGAAAGAAAGAAAAATAGAAAGAAAGAGAAAAAGAAAGAAAGAAAAAAGAGTAAGAAAATACTGAGCATGAAAGAATCACACTACCTTCCAATATTTGGCAAATGGCAATGTCTTAACTGATCTAGATTGTAACTTTTGATAGGTCTACCTGTTCTATACGTTCAAATCTTGTAGCCAATGAAAATAAATTTTAAAAATTGAGTTAAACCTGTACAATCAAAATAACTAACGAGTGCTACTTTCCCTGTTATGGATTACATTATAAGCTCAAAACAAACAAGCAGGCAAACGAACATTGGCAGACAAAGATTATAATTACAACACTCGTATTCCAGGTTTCGAAGTTGATGGTTCATATACTATACTAGGTTTCAACAAGCAACTGACGTCCATTCCATTTTTGGCATCCTAACGGTTAAACAAAATGCACTATGTGAAATTTGGCATTACTCACGAATCTGAACCACATTTTTGTCTGCTGATAAGCCAGCAAATTTTCAGGCATCCTCGAAGCTTCATCTATTGTTCAATATACATCTATGCCAGAACTGGCCATTTTGCGCACTTTCCAGAAACTATTTACTATCATCGATATATATATTTTACGACTGTAGAAGAGCCAGTAATTTTTTCAGCTTTCATCTGCAGGTACAATTACACATGTTAAAGAGCTGCTCCTTTTTCCAGTTTCACAGCTCTCTCAAAATTACATGCCAACTATTTCAATGGCACCAAAGCAAATTAATGAAACTATCTACATTTATATATATTTATACATATATTTCAAGTTTTTTCCCCGTTTTCATGAAATCAAATGTGTCTGCACTTATATATGCTAGAGAGCTGGCATTTTTTTCTGCTTTCCAGATTTAACCAAAATTTTTCAGTTTTCTCAAACTGACACGACGAAATCAGGCGCTCGTTAAACTGAGGCAACCGGAGAAATCATGTGTTTTTCAACAGTAATGAAATTTTAATGCAATTTTTTTTTCATCACAGAACCCTTCAATATCAATCTAAAAATACATTTTAGAGTCAAATTTGCTGAAATAGACTGAGCAAAAGCCCAAAACTTGTAATTTAGTGGCATGGCCTTATAAGGATTAATAAGGATTTACAAAAATGATCCGCCATTTTCTCACAAAATTCAGTTGCTGCAGCAGGTCACCCCTATCGTCTTTAATTGCCAATATCTCAATTTCTATTTAAGGTAGGACAACATTTTTTTCACACACCAAAAGAGAAATAAATAATCTTCACAGTAATATCAATAACTCCATATGCTCAAAATTTGACGAGCGCCTGATTTCATCGTGTCGCATCTCATATTAACCTATTTATGAGCAGGAAATTTTTGTTGTTTTCTCGAAACTATCTAGATCTGGATGTACATTTATTGAAGCACCAGCAAATTTTTCCCACTGTGTTCACATTACCTACATTTACATTTATTTAAGAGCCAGCTTTCCAACTTGTTACTAAAGTCTCTACATTTATACATATATATGTATGTTTCAGAGCCAGCCAGCAATCTTTCCATTTCCCAGTGTTCATATAGCTTTCTACATTTACATATGTTTCAGAACTGGTCATTTTTTCCAGTTTTCATGAGACTACAAGTACAGGTAGCTAAATTTATATATCAATGACAATTTGTTTAAGAGCTGGTTCATTTCTTTTTCTTTTTAAGTTTTTCATTTTTTTTTCACCTACATGTATTCACACAAATACATGATCTATACCAAGTACATTCAATAACTCAATAAGCTTTCACAATAATAATAACATTTTTAACCAGAATTGAATTAATGGAAATTACAAGTAATAAAAAGGAATCCAACAGATATGAGAGGCTAACTTGAGCACTGTAGCAATAGGAAATTGTCTGATAATACCCATAATTTGTAATGAAAGACAATATCAACGAAATTAAACTGAGGAGGAAAGATGAGAAAATGAAGACAAAGCAGAAGAAGAACAACATGACGGACAAGAAAAATATCATCAACGATGATGACAACAACATATATTACAAGAAAATAAGTACTGACTGACAAAAATACAAATTCCTATATTTTACATGTATGCACACTTTGCAAAAAGCCTTTAACAGATTCTCCTTCCTCAATGAATGTTTTACAATCCCAATGCCATAATTCTATAACAGCACCATGCAGTTTATATACAGTATATACCCTAACACATGTATAAGTAAAAAGATTATTTCGCATGAGTAAATTCAATCCGACGACTCAAAGTCGAGGAAATCGTGACAATGTTTTATTAATATTTTGGACAGCATTGCGTCCCACTAACAGGACATTATTTCTACACCTTTTTTCAATGAACTGCCTGCCAATATCTAATCACCATCAGTCTGATTTAGTACCACAGTACATTTCAACAAGACCTTCTTCAACTGTATTAATTATTCCAAGTGAGGTAATCCAACTCTGTGCATGTCTAGTACACATTTCCCCATGAATGAAGAAAGCAATTGATTAAAGGGAAACAACTGTTAGTGGGTGATCCAGAGTTAATTAAGAGACATAAATCTGGCTTGGCCAACAATCTTATCATTCCCAAAGTCAGAATCAGTGACGTGGATTTTGGACAACCTGGGTGCTTTGGCTCCCAAATAATGCAACCATAGCTATCAAGTTTGCATACTGTAGTACCCTGGGAAAAATTTGGATAGAGGAGAAATATCAATTCCGCTGACTCATATTTCAGAGCTCCCTTTCTAAATTAAATTATTTATTTTTTCTTATATCTCATATGCTCCCTTTTTTTTTTTAGGGGGGGGAGGGGGAGGGAAAGGGGGGGGGGGGAGGAAGGTTCATTGTTTGAAGGTGGTGTAACCCTTCACTTCATCACCACTGGGGGACTATGGCTCATTAAATTACTATGGGCTTTTGTGATTTCAACATTTTCCACATAAATCTCATGGCAGGAGAGATTTATCCACTCTTTTTATTTCTATTCCAAAGAAGTTCTTTATAATTGTTATTTTTAAAAATGTTTTTTAATCTGGTGTTGACACACTCCAACATGTTCCCTTTGTATCTCCTTCATCATTCCTTAAGTAACATGAATAAAGTGTATAATTCCTGGGCTGTCTAAAATTTGTTTTCTGTGATGTTCTTGTCAGTCAATACCAGAATCTGGATTATGACACAAATGTAATTGTCAGCTCATTATGATATGCGTTGATATTATAAGTACATACTATAATGTGACTACTACATGTACACACTACTTTATCTTTTAACTCTATCGTGTCATGCAACGCTCATTCTGTCTAAGCACTCAAAATATGAAAACAAGTACAAATGTGACTGATTATGCAACATGCCAAAAAAAAAAAAAAAAAAGTAGACTGACTTTTTGTTCAGAGTAAACCCTCTCTGTAAATTCTGACTTCAAACAATGTAAATGTGTATGCATTGTGTATAACAATACCCTCATTGATATATACAAAAAGATAAAGTGGCTTTCAGAGAAAATAAACCAAGGAGAAATTAGCATGAAAAAATACATATACGTATAATTGAGGCAGCGAAAAAGAGTAAATCTAAAAAAAAAAAAATCCAAAACATGAGTATGTGAAACAAAGCATTTATAAGAACCTAACAAGGTGAAAAAAAAAAAAAAAAAGCAAAATACAACTTGAAACAAAACATTACCCCATAAACAATGACAAAAAAAAACCCCAACCTTAAAAGAAAGACATTATCAATTGTAAAAAGAAAAACAAAACACATAATATGTGAAACGATGGATTTACATAATATTAAATACTATAAAAGTCTGGCGCCACTCTACAAAGAAATAATCATTAAAAAAAGCTTAAAATCTAAAAAAAAAACAACAAAAAAAAACCCCCCAAAAAGTACAGACATTGAACATAGGAAGGTAGAAAATGAAATTCAGGTGTTGGGAAAACAAATCAAACGAAAGCAACCCAAGACTGAAAAACACACAAAAAAAAAAAAGGGAAGAAAAATTATCACAGATAGCTGAAGTAGAGTCTAGGATCAGCATCTCTGCCAAATGATTAACTGAAACAAATGGCCTTCTCAATTAAATGTCTTGCGACCAGGGCAAATGAGTCGGAAGTTGCGCCGGTCGATAAAGATCCACGGCTGTTTTCAGTCGTTTTTAACTACTTTCCGACTAAGATACTAAAATTGTTTTTGTTTTCGTAAAACGAAAATTTAACTTTTTTAACCTGAAAAAAGAAAAATTTTGGTATCATAGTCAGAAAATAGTAAAAAACGGTCAAAAAACAAATGTAACTCGAAATCACCCAGCACTACTTCCGATTCATTTGCCCCAGGCGCAAGACAAATGACCATTTCATAGAATCACTTACACCAAATGGCCATTTCAAAACACAAATTCCATCAAATGGCAGTTTCCAAGGACAAATTCCACCATAGGACCATTTCAAACAAATGACTGGTACAACATATGACCATCTCAATCTCATGTCCTGACTTCAAACAAATGACCTTTCCAAAAAACAGCTGACAAAAATACACCATAATAAGGAAAAAAAAAATAAGAAATAGAAAAACAAGCGGAGGAAAAAGAATTGCTGTTGTTATTGTAATTGCATATATATTGTTAGCAGTAGCGAGTAGTGGTATCAGTTTATGTATTATTATTATTGTAACTAAATTACATGTATATGGACTAATCCACAATGGAATGTGACAAAGTGAGCCGCAATATTAACATGATTTGTATAAATCTCCTTGGATGGATTATTATGGATATGTAACAATGTTTGATTCCAGACAACTGAAAAGATTTTGTCAGATCACTTTTGGCTGAATCAGTGCCTAAAATGTTTCCCTGTGAAATGCACTACTTGCACTTTTGTTACAGTAATGCACAGGATCTATATTTAAATGATTTGCTATTTTGAACATTTTTTTATTTTCCCCCAGTTGACTGAGAATGACTTTGTTATATCAGCTATATTGAATCAGTGTCTGAAGTTTTCCTTTTAAATTCACCACTTGTACAGCAATTCATGTTATACTAATGAACAGAGACTGTTTACTGTTTACACGACTTTTTTCATCCCTATAAATGAGAGTGACTTTGTCATGTAAGTTACCACTTAATCAGTTTCAAATGATATCTTTTCCAACTCAATGCACCACATGTATTTGAGACTGTGACAGAAGGTCGTGATCCTTTGTCCTTGATTATTTCATCATGTGTAACACTTTCTAAAAAATTGATATTTCCTTTTAATTTCTCACAGGACCTGTTCAAATTTATTTCATTTGTGCCTCATGAAATACTAGTTCACAATCTGACACAAGATGCAAAAGAAATAAATTTAAAACCACTTGTGAGGAAGATGAAGAGAAATATCAATTTTTAGGAGTGTCACATAATCAGGAACAAAGGATCATGACCTCCTGCCATGGTCTCAGCTATAATGTGCTATTGCACACATGAAATACTTTGAACTGTTGGCAATTTATTCTTCTTCTGGCTGACAGTGTGTGGAGAACTTAGACCAATGTCCGATCTGTAGACTACATCTGCTGTTGATGAGTGCTTTAAAAGTCTATCAGACATCCGCAACTAGTGGTTATCACCTATATATACGCAGTTTCTAAAAAAAAAAAAAAGCTGATTGCTCTGATCATGTATAATAGCCCGACGTTGATATGTCTTGTGCCCTGGGATTATGAGTTTATAGTCACGCCGGACAATTTCGAGCTACAACCGTTTTTAGCTATTTTCCGACTCAGATACCAAAATTTTTTTTCAGGTCAAAAAAGGCTAAATTTTCGTTCTGTGAAAAAAAATGTTTGGTATCTGGGTCAGAAAATAGAAATGGTCGTAGCTTGAAATCCACCAGCATAACTTCCGACTCATTTACTCTGAGCACAAGACATATGGTTATGCACTCTGTTCAGGAATGTGACAAGATTTCCAAAGTATCATCTACGTGAAAGAATGAAAATATGAGTGGCGTTTTATCTCGAAAAACTCATGTGAACTCACAGTAAACACGGCATTCTACAAATTACTACTGGACCTATGCCATTCTACTTCCAGATCATATTTTATCTATGAATCCCAATAAATCACAATAAACACTAGATTAGAATTCTTTCCTATCACAGTAAGCTGGAAAAATATTACTACCAACAAATCTTGGTTAGATATACCATTCTGCATGCTATCTAAGAATTTATTTGAAATCCCACTAAAAACTGGATCAAAATTATTTCCTGTCACAGTAAACTTGTATTAATGTACTACTGGACTTATTCTACTTTCCGATCATATTTCATCTGTCAATCCACATGAAAATCACAGTAAAAAATGGATCAAAATTCTTTCCTATCACGATAAGTTGTATAATCTATTATTACTAAACTTTGGTTACTTTTACAACATTCCATATTCCTGATGCAAATTTACTTGAAACCACAATAAAGACTGACTGAAATGTCTTCCCCGTAACAGTAAGTCATTTCAGTATCACCATTCCTATATTTCTCATGAAAATTTTTTATTCAAGAATATTTCATCACGGAATTTACATGACAAATCAAGTAAATCATTGACCAATTATTTTCTTTCTTATCACAGTGACTTATATCCACTTCTGTATCTCTATTAGTTCAGTTGCTTTATTTCCTAAGAGTATTCCAAACATGAATTCACATTTTTCTTGAGAGGGTTTAATGTTAAGAAAAATATGAATGAAATATCTTTCATAAAAAGTTATACCACTGTATCAGATCTCTATTTATATCATGCGAGCACCCACAGCAACAGTCAGTATATCAAGCTTAATCACATCAACACCACAGTAAAAGAGATAAAAAATAAGTCTGATCATGAAATAAGTCAAAACTTCAATTCAGAGCTCCAAAAAAAAATCCACAAAGTAAATGATAATACAAAAACCCTTCACATCCAACATTACCCAAATTTGTCAAAAGAATAACAAAACAAGAAAAAATAAAAGAATGACTAAAATAATTTTATAAAAATGTCAAGAAAGAAAAAATATATCCGACCAAAACAAAAATGCATGGTGTATTTCAGTTGAAAGTATGAAGTACATGTACTAATTGCTTGTACATGTATATTATTCATAATTAATCAAAGTCATACCACTGGTTATATCCCAAAAATGACAAAAGAAACAACAAAGCGAATAAACAAATCTGAATTCAGACAAAGACACCATTCCTAGTCACCATTCTTTGTAAATAACATACTAAGTCAATCTGTTTAGATACAAGACTGGCAAAATACATACACAAGCTGGTTCATAAATGGACAAAAGAGAAGAGATATCCAGATGAAAATGGAAAATCCATGGCTTTGCAAAAGATGGAGAGACCTATATAGACATTCCATTACCAATGTATTGTTATCTTTAGCTGAGAGAATGTTTCAAATCTGCTTGAAAAGTGATATAAATATCAAACAAACATATAAAAATCAAGACTCAAAAAGGCAAATTTCCAGGTCTAAGAAAAAAAAAAAAAAAAATTGGTGACAAAGTGTGCTTTGGCAGTGCTATTTAAAACAGTACCAGTAGTTTTATTTTATCCAAATGGCTTGACAGACTTTCCTCCTTAATCTCCCATTCTGCTGGCCAATATATCCTGATATGTTCAAGCCATTGAGTCTTCTATACCACAGTCAACCCCTTTTCTATAAACTTCTCTAAGTGCCAGGTTGGTTCTGGAAGTAAGCGCTGTAGCTGGTAGAGTCTGCACAAGGCACATAATCTACAACTTCAAACTGAACTCTATAAATTCCAATAGTTAAAATTCTGATGATCTCTTGTCATTTGATCTGATCTATTAACATTATGTATCAGTAACAGCTGTTCTGGTTTGCTGTTCGCTACAACTGCCTCAGTTGGCATGTTATGTCTGCATAGCAGGCTGGTGTGCTTGGTCTTCTTGTTGGATCCTTACATTTTTACTCACTAGTTTCACTCAATGGTATTTTCCACTATAGGGCTCAAGTAACATAGAACCATTCAGTGTGCCTCGATTTCCCCCTGGACTGAGCTCTGTATAAGTTCTCACGTAGTAATTCCATCCTGCCGGCCAGCTGCACTGTAGCTTGCATGCCAAACTCCACACTGCCAATCACACAAAATGACCCTCCCACAGCACCCCACATAAATTGATGACTGGCCAGGGTATAGTAGTAGTTTGAGAGGGTTGTTTTGGCAGTGAACATCCCACCAGTAGTAAGAGCAAAAATAAGCAAAATTCCATGGGCAGATTTATAGACATGGAGTAAAATCGTCATGGTGATGACCTGACCAAAATACTGAGCAGTAATCTAGACATATTCAACAAAGAAAAATGGCGCTTCTCTGGAAGACAACATGAAAAATTCTTGTCTGTGTTCTCAAGTGTGACAGTTTTCAACATTACTATTCATCACAAAACCAGCACAACAAAAAGTATACAAGTCACACCATCATACATGATGAGTCTGATGTCACTTTTTTTTTGCTATGCATATATATATACACGTATTGAGCGATTGGTGACACTGAAAGGCTGAAAACTTCTGTCTCCATATATTCAAAGATAACTCATGTGATCCCATGACATAAAAATCTGATTTTTTTTCAGTGAGACTTCCCTTTGACATCTGACTTATTCCACCTTGTCAGACAACAGTATGGTTTCTTCCCCATGCCTGGTAAGACAATAAAAATATGGAGGATATGAAAAGTGAAGGGAAATGCAAGATGGTGAATTAGCTTATGTTGCTGCTGAACTGTGAAGCTACACTGAATACACGAATGAGGAAGAATCTGTTAGACATACACTCACAACAGCAATCAAGTTATTAATACAGAGTTCTTAACCCTCTCAGTGCTAGAATTGTGACAGTGAGAAATTTTTGAGATACAGCTGGATCATGCTGCTGCATCTTTACATTTCCAAAGACACAAGCTCAACTCTAAGTAGCCATATAAATACCTGGTTTTTCATGGCTACACTGGGAGATGATAGTATGAGTGTGCAAGGTCTGGGCACTCAAAGGGTTAATAAACCTATATGACAGTATCTATAGCATGTACACTCTAGACTGTCCTCAATATTCAACATCAAAACTTCCATTTTTGTGGGTTCTTTCCATGCACGACAGCTTCAGAGGAGGAGCAAAACTGAAAATGTGATTACACAAAGGGGAGGCAAAGATGAAAGAGAGTAAGGCATCACTGGAAGCTGATACACAAGGTTCATGATGAAGCCTCATTTGATGATGAATATTTCTCTCACGCTGTTCCTGTGATGTCCAGGTCATACTTTTGTGAGTTATGACAACACATCCATAACACAAAGGCTGCCTTATGCATTCCACAACACACAAATCCATCAGCAGTAAGAAGGTTTATGTAACTTATAAATCCCAAAGCAACTAGCTAGGATGAACCAAATCTCAAATCAAAGCTCCAAGCACCAAAAAACACACACAAACCTCCATACATGAGATAACATTTCAAACTCTAAATCAACTATTAAAGACACAGCTAAATCATCACTGTTTTCATTCACAACAAATGTTTGGATAAAAAACAAACAAGCTCTGTATATACTGTATATATATATATATATACAGGAAAAAAAATAGTCCAAAAATACCAAGATCCCTTGTTAAAAATGTCAATGCTTGTGCAGGATTGTAAAAAAAAAAAAAAAAATCATATCCCCTCTGCTTTTCCTCCTCAGAAAAAAAAAGATTTTTTTAAAAAAAGTAATCAGTACCCACAGTACAATATTAACAAAGCATAGAATACAATGAAAATCAAAAACATTGATTGTGAAACAATATTTGCAGCTGAAACAATCTGGAAACTACAACATTTCTTTTCTTTTGGCTCATAAAAATGTTACCTTTCATAAGACATGACTTTTTATGAGACTAGAGCTATCCTTCAAGTTCTCTAAAAGAACGGCATTTCTTGAACTTTTCAACCATAAAATGGCAAAATAATGTTTTAACCAAAACGCTCAGAATAATGAACTGGAAGGAAACAGCTTTTTTAACAATAATCAAAGATTACATCAAACAAACACTTGCTGCTGAATATGGTCATATATATATAAATCAATTACTTTGTGTTTTTATCATTATAATCTCTGATACATATTTTTATCTTTGTGATCTTTGTCTAGATATGTCAACATTTTGGCAACCTCAAATGAGAAAGAAATTTTAATTTCAAACATGATGTTGATGGACCAATGATTCATAATTTGAGCATGATTGTGAAGAGGTAGGGGTAAGCTATGGCGGAGCACAATATAGTCACTCAACAATAATTGAATACGCAGTGAGAATAATGCTGTATCCTTTAAGTGTTGGGCTACTTCCCTTTCTGGGCTCTTCTCAAAGTATTCATACTTTAATAAAATGAACTTCTAAAAAAAATATTTTTTTTATTTGCAGATGGCTATTTTGTCTTCCCAATATCTTGAATTTTTTTGGGTGAACATTTTCAAACAAATAACTTATAAAGATAAGTGTCCACTTATTAGGAGTTAATGCATTTCAGGGGAAAAATGCTATCAATAACTTGACTGAACATTTGTAAGCTTCTGCAACATATGGTCTGGTGTCAGCTTGCATATAAATGTACTTTTTACAAGCCCGTTAGTGTCTTTGACTAAGCACAGGATGAATAAACTAATCCTCAGTTCAAACATTTGCATTAAAAAAAGAAAAACAAAATGCCATTTAAAAAAGCCCTCATATGTTGTCTGGCTCTGAGTTGCATACAAATTTGGTAAGGATGGCAAAAAGAACAAAAAAGCATAATTCAGATATACATACTTAGCTATACAAAACAAAATACATATAACAAAACAAATTTTCAAACCTCACTTGTGAATCCGTCCTATCATCAGGCTCGACATCTAAGGATGGTTTTTTTTTTTAATCATTTTCTTTGTTTGTGAAAATTACTTTTCTGACTTTGCAATGTAATAGCTCAGATATATTGAACTAAAAAGTATCAAACCTACAGTGTTTTTCACTATACATCATGCATATTATGAACCTATTATAACTTTTAAAGTCTTAAGAATCTTGCCTTCAATCTGTCAAGCTAAATCAGTGCTACTTACATCAAAGTAGTGAGTTTTTTTCTTATTTTGCACTCATCTGGAATTTATTTCACATTTGTAGCTGAAACCTAAAATAACTGAAATTCAGGAAAAAGCCAGTTTCATGCAAAGTAGTAGTAGTTGCTGTCGCAGTTCCCTCCTAACATTTTTTTAGCACTTGTTTTTTGTTCTTTATGATCATTTTATGCTGAAATTTGAGGAACACTTTCATTTTCTACTTTACACAGTATTACGCAGATCACTTTGAACCCATTAACACACAGGTAAGCTTAAAAAAATTTCTAAAACAAAACCTAAATAACAGGATTATTTAAACAGATTTGAAGTTTGAGCATCACTAAAATAATTTTAAAATTTGACAAAACCAGCATGTTCCTTATCGTTATACACAAGTTTTGAGAGCAGCAAATCTTGCGCCTGTTCTCAAAGTTTTGTTTATTATAATCCTATGTACAACAACAACGAAAAAAATGTATTTATATCATATTGCACATTACATCAGTCAAATAAAAAAAAAAGTAAAAAAAAATAAAATGAAAAATGCCGTCTCAGATTTTATTTATCCCAATCGATAGAGTATTCAAAGAAGACAAAATGCCTCAGATCCAATATCTTGATATTTGTATTAAATAATGTCCTTCAGGAGAGGGAAAAAATGGTGTGGTGAGGGGGGGAGAGGTGGGGAGGGGGTCGCTAGGACCAGAAAGAAAATGTACAATATCTTTTTCATCTCTGCTCATCAACATTGAAGTAAACTTCTTCTGTTTGGCAAACTGTTCTTTTCTTTTTTTTTCTCAGCAAACGCAACATTGATTCCACTAAGCAAATCCTCATTCAAAATATAAACTGCTAGAATGAGGACTAGGGAAGTTGAAAGAAAGAACTCTTTTTCAAAGTTTTTCTTTCTAATCTATATCATGAGAAATCCATAGATATGACTATACATAATATATACTTTTCCTTGCAATATAAAAAAAAAAGCTACACAATTGCAACTGATCAATGTACTTACCATAGCTTACATTTCATCTGCTGACAAATCAAGTTCCCACACTAAATGTTGGTTATTTGTTTAGCAAACCCAAAATCTGTAAATGCTTCCAATAAAAAAGAAACAAGTTAGTACAGTTCTACCAACCACAAAAAGCCCTGGCAAAAGCCTGTCAGAAAAAAGGAAAAAATCTGACAAAATTATTTGACTATCGTCTATTGCATTCATAACACAAGTGCTGCTTACTAATTATCACTTTCATCCAATGAGAATCTAGGAGTGTTCGGGGCAGCTTGTCCCACAGCAGGACGTACTCCTCTTTTGTCTGCGGATTCCACGACAGGACTAGGACCTCGTCATGAAACTTGGGAGCCGCCAGCTGCAGTAGATAAAAGTTACCATGGTGATAAACAACTCGGAAATGACGTTGATCAAATGACTTGAGCACGTGGACTATCGCAGGACTCCTCTCGTCAGGCAAGGTCAAAATGTTGCCATTGGGGCTGAAGATGTAGACCGCGTCATCAGCTGTCAAGGCTTGGCTGCCCGTTGTGATGGACGGAACACAACCCAAAATGCAGGCGGTGTTGGTTTTAGTGTTGTAACTGTGAAAGGTGGTGGATTTATACAGCAGTTCATTGTCCAAATAGTCGTACTTATCTTCACTTCCACCAAACATGTAAATGACGTCTCCCACAGATGTCGCAGACATTTTTCCAGATGGATACGCCAACTCGCCCACAACTGCGATTTCCGTCTTGTTGGGGTCATATCTTTCAACACTAGATGGATTGCATGCTTCACTTTTACTAAAGCCTCCAACTATGTAGATGTACTCCCCGACCGAGACCATTGCATGGAAATAACGAGTTTCAATAAGATCACTACAGTTATCCCATCGGTTTTGCTCTGTGATAAATCGCACCATTCTATTAGGTTGATCGGAGCCCCCCGATACAAATAAGTCACCATTATGAACACAGGCAGCTTTGGCATTAGAAAAATATGGAAACTTAGCTAGAAAATAGAGTTTTTTGGAGTGTAATGTAAAACAGCATACCTCTTGTCTCCGACCATCCACCATGACTAAGGCATGTTCTTTGCGTGGTTTAAATATATGTGGACTCAGCTCGACACCTGGGATTGGGTTATTCTGGTTAGCTTTCAGTGCACTTTGTATAAAATCTTGACTATTCTTGTTTGATTGGATACATGAGCAGTGCTGTATAACATTGTTAACTATTTTCACATCCATGAGGGGGAAGCGTAGATATTTCAACAGATCCATCATGCTCTTTTTGCCCCTCTCAAGATCATAGTCCAACCACAGCCTCACTGCCTCTAGCACCTGTTCCTCCTTGTCAACATGCAAGCATTCGGCATCTACATATTTGATAACCTCATCTTTGTTCATATCTAAGAACTCCTTGCTATCCTTCAATTCCGGGAAATGTTCGGTCATGTTCCAAAAGGCTCTCTCCTCCAGAAACTGGCAGTTGTATGTCATGGCTAGTCTCCAATGAAGTATACAGTTCTGTGGACACAAATCCTTTGCTAAATGCTTTTCACATATCAACTGCAGTGCCTGAATTTGATACATGGAGGAAATCTGCAAAATGTCTATTACTGATTCATAAGTCAGCTCAATGTCTCCGGTATAGAGAAAGTCCAGCACTCGCTCAAAGTGTGTTGGAGATATACCTTTCAGAGTGACGACCTTGTCGTGGCTTTCCCGCATACCCGAGCTAAACATGGCTTGGAAGTAAGTGGACATTGCTGCCAAGACGGTACGATGGCACGGAAAGCTGGTGTCTCCCACCACCAGAACTGTATCTGTATGCTCTGAGGAAGCCTTCAGCTTGGAGAGGCCTCCACACAGGTAACGATGGTGAATGTTCTTCTGAGTCTCCATGATCTCTGAGAGCAAAATAAACAATGTTAAATCATAAAAGAAACAGAAATATCTAACTAAATCCTTACTATTTGACTGTCCTCATTATATGTAACTCAGGTTGCACAGGTAAGTCTAATATTCTTGAGAAATTCTTTTTTACTCTTAAACTGATGTAAATAATTTCACATTTCTGTATCAGAAAACACATTGTGTGCACCAATTAGGCATAGCACCATGTGAAAGGATTTTGCACTAGCCTGTGTTATACACCTTTAGATGGCAAGCTGTGAAACAGCCCATGTCAAATTAGTGTGCAGTGATGTGTGAAGGTTCAGACAGTCTTACACAAAGCTTCATAAAGACTTTTTTTTTAGCTGTTATCTCACTGCAAATGTTTGTTTGTTTTGTCTCAGAAATTAATTGCGCATCAGCACGATCGCGGATATATTGCACTCAGCACAGTAGAATATGTTTAGGAGTTAAAGGATATCAAAAGATGTATAAAAATTGAACGATCACAGATTGTGATCAAAACAGGACACCTGCAAACATGTGGTCTTATTTGTATAGACTTTTGTTGTCAAAGTGAAACATAAAAATTATCTTACCCAATGTTGTATGTCCAAAGTTCAGAGACAGATCACAAATTACTGAACAAATTCATATGTGCGCAGTATAACTCAGCAACTGAAACAAAGGCAAGAAAATGACACAAATTACATCCCACCCATGCATGAAATTGAGTTTTGAAAAGTGCTGACTGCATTTCCCTTGAAAGCATGGCTGATCAAACTAACAGTTATTGATTCTCTGGCCTAAATTATCTATTTCAAAAAAAAAAAAAAGAAAAAAAAAAGGAAAGAAGGAAAAAGACAAACAAATACGACTTGGTTTAAAAAATTGATGCTTTTGACAAAATAATGATATTGCTCCCTTCATTATCTTGAGAATCTCCTTACTCTACGTTCATTATCAAAGGTGACACAGTATGATAAAGGGCAAAGTCAAATCATTCTTTTTTATATGATATGGTTTGTTATTGTTGTTGTTGTTTTTCAATATTACTATGCAGTCTTTCAGTCCTAGGAGTAGGACTATCGTGGCTTCAATTCCTGCCCAGTCTGGTTAGAAGAAAGTTTTGGGGTGCACTTCAGAGTTTTGGGAAATTTTGTCCTCATAGCTACATCTCCGCTTATTCTTCATCCAGTTTTTAACTTCCAAGGATTCTTTAACATATAGAGACCCATTATTTAATCTATCAAGAAGGCCAGATCTTGGTCTGTCTTACTGAAAGTGACACTAAAAACAATGCCAGTTCTAATCTTTCCCATCCCCTGGTAGTATTTGATTCTGCAAACGATTTCACTGAAACATCTATAGGTGTTGAACCCCATAGCCATGCATCCCTTACAACACAGAGGCTATTGATCAAGTTATGTAAAGTGCAAAAAATCACTTCTGCACTTCTTGCTTGAAATGCAACCATGACAAATTCTGAAAATTTTTTACTATGATCAGAAAAATCTTTACTCTTATTAGAATAGCTCTGTCAGACTTGACCAGGACTAACATTTCTAACAAAAGCAGAACAGTGATATTTCCTTGCACTTCACAATGTTTGTTTAACAGTCCTTGTGTCTAGCAAAGGGAAATAACTGGCCTGGCAAAAAAACAATCCTTGCTCAATGCCCGTTCGGCTAATCCAACAATCAACAAGATGTATCTTAATTCATGGGTCTGAGTCTGAGAAGCAGGTTTTGACATATTTCACAGCCAATCAGAATGGGTTCTAAGTCACTGGACTCGAACAGAAAAATTGGGGCTTTAATGTGACGAAGCTGGTTGATATCAGCATTTTAATATTGCGGGAAATGAAAGAACATTTATTTCTGAATAAGACAATACAGATCTTAGGAGCAGAATCAAGATATTGTGAGGTGAAATGGACTTAATTTTAAATGTGTTGAACTGTTCATTTCTACAAATTTTTGTTCTGATTTTTGCTGTGCTGAGGTATCGCTCCCTATCTCTTCACATTTGTTAGATCTCTGGTTCCATCAAAAAATATTTCTCCACACGAAAGAATATGAGTGGACGTTTTATATATCAGAAATAACTTGATCTGGGGGGAAAATGAACATGATACTGACTCTGACTGACTGTGAGACATAATGATAATATCCCTAACAGGCATGGGGAACCAATAACAACAACAACAAAAGCTCCGTTTGAGCTTTCAATCATAAACTTAATTTCAACTCCACTGACTCTCTGTAGTTAGTGTCTTTAAGCTCTTACAATGACTGATTTCATTAAAAAATACAACAGCATGAGAAAGCGTTCTTCAACATGAAATCAATGTATGTGTAATTTAAATGTTTTGCACAAAATCAGAGTAGCTCACATATATTCGAATGGCATTTACTGAATGGAGTAGAGAGGAAAAAAACATAACACTGTGACTAATCAAGTTACACTGTGGATATCTTCTTTGTTTGTAGAATGTGAATTTTAAATTTGAAAAAAAAAAAAAAAATAGCAGTCACCACAGTTCACTCCGAGTCAGACATGGCAAACAGGCAGGTAGTGATAATTTTTCTTTGCATTACAATTATTGTAATTTTATTTTTCAAACTATTTCCAAAATTTATTTCAGTATCCAGTGATTGCTCTTGTCTGGGGAGACTGCAGTCATTCTGAATCAGCATCA
>JBCEWB010000012.1:1603499-1614219 GCA_039654565.1 Peronia peronii | reverse complement strand
TAGAGTCTAGATAAACATAGAATGGTCAAGCTTGCAAGTTATAGCCTATATTCGAATGTTAGAAAATATCAGGGGTAAAATATAAATTCATGCCAATAGTATGAGCAAAACAAACAAACAAAATTAAAATGCAAGGTGAGATTGCTCAAACTGTCAAATAAATTGCCATTCTCAAGTAAGATGCTACCTTTCCACATATTCATCAAAATTATATAATTTTTTAACATTCATTCTGCAAGAACATGGAAATTAAAACCATTCTAAGACTTCTGTGCAAGCCAAGTACAGCTAAAGACCTCTTTAATACTCCACAAGTAAAGAAGTGCTACAAGCTTAAAGTACCTAAAAACAGGATTACGCCTATTGTTTTCACTTCTGTGTGCAGATAAGGCCACTTGACATAGATCTAGTAATAATACATTTAATACCATAAGAATACTGATATATTTTGAAGCTGCCAAGATATAGGCCTAAGTTAGATAAACTGTATGCATGAATACAAATAAAGTATCCTGACTAACTATCCTGACCTAGATTCTAAATCTTGATCTAGAATTGGTTTAGAATAATTTCTTGCTAATAATAATATTCGTCATTAAACACCATGACAACACATAAAATAAATAATTACTCGTCCAAAGTGATATATTCACTTTGGCACTGGCACATTTTTTCCCATTAAAATTTTCCTGCTTCTTTTGAAAATTATTTAAACCTAGATTCTGAATTTCATGTTGACAGATCTGTCTCAGTTTGATGCAATGGTCGATCTGCGACTCAGCAGACAATGAAAACAGAATCATTTTGCGAGGGAAAAAAACAAAATTTCACACAAAGGATTCACTTACACTGTGCATCTGAATTTACTTGCAAAGCCCCTTCATTTAAATCTATTAGTGGATCATCATTTTTCTTTACAAGTGGTCCACTTCCTTATGAATGAGAGATCATCATCACGACCGTTTAATTTCATTGCTCACCATCAACAATACAATAATGGAAATCATCAATGGGAAAGATAAGATAATGTGTATCATCGTTTTCAATGCTGGAGGAAGAAAAAACCGCAATAGTTAAACATTTTACGACATTGAAAGGCAATTGTAATTGAAAAGTTCCAGTCTAAAAATTTACTTCCTCCTGAACAACCACAGGTATGACTATTTACTAACAATAACAATAGTTCCAAATCGCTTAAAGATCTAGACTAGACTATTTATTATTCATTTAAAATGAAGATGGTACTGTATATTTTTGGCAAATTGGTTGTTGTATAGGCTTCGTAGACCCTCGATAGATCTAATGAATGTGTTCCGTTGAAAGAAAGGGAGTGGAAATAGCCCCACCCTGCAACCGAAACTATAATCGACGAAAGAGCTTGTATATACCTAGAAGATTAGAGCAATATCCTCTGCGAATGCTTGTTTGTAATCTCCTGTCACCAGTCACAGTCATGTATCTTACAATACCCTTTTTTCTTAGGACAGATAACAATATCTGGCAGAAATCTGGTTCCACATCATATCTTTACAAACAAAGTCTCACTCCCGAAATGAAAAATGGCACATATAGGTTACTGCCTTCCAGTTATCTAGGCACATGATTCTGATCACTGCACTACCCTCTAAGTGTCCCAATCAGTGTCTACTATGGGAGTTGCAAAAATGGCATCGATTACTGCATGATTATACTTGCAAATCTTAAATAGAATGTAGGCTACTCCTAATCCTACCCCTAACCTAAACGTAAACCTAACCCTAACCCTAAAGTTTGAGCACAATATCAATAAATAATCAACCAAAAAATTTATTTGCCATTTGAAACACTCAGACAACACCAACACAGTCGTAATCTTTTAACACACACTGGCTTGCAGATACAAGGACATGATCCCAGGATGTCATTTCACTGGGGGGTTACAGGGGGATAGAACTTCTCTGGCTTGTTAAGTAACAGCGGATACATTTTTTAAGCACAGATGCAGATATGTTTACTTTTAATTGACTGTAATTAGGGATAGTCAGTAATGGAGTTAAAAACAAAAACAAAAAAACTTAATCATGTGCGCACAACCCACCACTGGATCTACTTCCATTGTTGAAATCAGCAGGGACTACACCATGGAATGAGTGCCGACTGTCCAATGTAGTTTGCTAAGTTACAGACCTTTTAGTTTATGGTTAGTTTTAGCCCAGAATGGGGCCGGGGAATGGATGAGGAGATGGAGAGGTATGAAGGTAGCAAAACAATATGGTTAGGTAAAGTAGATAGAGTATAATTATTTCTTTCTGACAGATTGAAAAAAGAGCCATATTCAAATGCTGCATGACAAAATTGTTGAGTTATCAGTCTATATTAGCAGTTAGATGGCAGGTTGTTTACCTTGAATGAAATGTGTCTGTCAAAGATAGTTAGATATTCATAACAACTAAACAGATTGGATTTGGCAATCAAGACAATGTTTTTGACTTATTGACAAACAAATCTTGTAGAAATGTTTGCAAATGGTTTCATATCAGCAACAGACCAGGTCAATTTAAATATATAATAATAATAATGCAGGGTATCTGTATTACACTTATCCCTGTACACGGTATAAAGCTACATTTTACAACCTTATTAAATATTATCAGCCCTGCAGATCGAAAGAAAATCCTTACATATTATGTTCTCAGTTCCTGGGAAACACGCAAAGTGGCTGCCTGTTAGGGCTGAAAAAACCATATCAGTCTATCAATATTATTTACTGTCTGTAGCCAGATACCCATTTTAACCTGAGTTGAGTCATGTAATTTGTAAAAATTGTCTTTCCCAAGGACAAATGTCAGGAACAGTCAGGATTCGAATCGGTCCTAAGCTCAACGGCCTATCTATAAGTTTGAGTTTTGATCTTTGCTCACTTCTTTCATTAAATTGTTTGATGTAGATATTTGTGACACTTCATTTGCTCTTTAATGAGATTGTTGACAGTCGTAAGAAATGTAATGAAGGAAAAGTTGATCAGTAGCATATTCTATTTTATTTCAACAGGAGATGATTTGTCACTGATAATGGATGGAACAAGAGAAAATTTAATGGGGGAAGCACCAAGACAGAGATCTATTATAAGAAGAGGTTATTGCATCAATTTTCATTGTGATTCACTAAAATTGTGTCATTAGTGAACCAAATTTAACTGTTGTTTTTTAGTTTTTACTTGCTACTTTGAGACATGACGTATGAAGCAAAATTCCCTCCTGTTTTTAAATTTTAAATATTTTGTTTATTGAATTACTAGAGTCAATAAAACCTTGACTTTACAAAAAAAAGAAATTTTTTTTTGTGCCTGAAATATATTTTCATCGTAATGACTATTTGAAATACTAGAAAAATAAATTTTATTTCAGTGCTGTTTGTTCAGAAGCAGAAATTAAGATTCTTAAGATGTTGTGTGAATTGAAAAGAAAGAGGGAAAAGTAAGGACATAGAAGTGAAGTATTTGTTAGAAATTAAACGGAATTTGTATTTTTGATTCTTTATCATACTTTATGTTTTCTGACAGAACCATTTCTTGAAATAACTATGCCCCATTTACCTTCTTTAGATCAACATGAGCTTGTTGGTGTGTCAGAGGATGACGGGAAAGACAGCAGTTGTTATTCAAATTTTTTTTTAGACAAAAATATAAAATACAAAAGAATATTAGTCTGAGCTTTCTTTAGAATTGCATATCACCTCTGAGATTGCTTTCATTTGAATGATATTTATATCTTATTAATTAATCATTAGTTAGAACAAAAAAATAAGAGTATTTCACTGACTTTTGTGTGTGTCTTTCTGTAGGACATCAAATTTATTTTTCTTTTGCAAGAATGAGAAGAAAGAAAACAACAAATTTTGCATGGATCATACATATTTGCTCTCACAGACAATCTGATGTATGATGCGGGCAATGGAGATGAGGTGCAGCTTCGACATCCACCAAGAAACCAACATCAGCTCAACGGACATGGAACAGGTCCAGGTCATAGGCATTTGGCCCCTGGACTACTGGATGGAACCAATCTAGAATATGATTATGGAATGGAGGCACTCTTGAACAGTTTGCCGAGCCGGCAGCTTGGTACACTAATTTATGCTGAAATATCAAATCAAATGGAAATGCAAGGCTAAAGCTGTAATAATTTTATAAACAATCCAGTTAACTCCTGGATTTATGAAGGGAAAGAAATGCATTTGTAAATAGGCAAGTTCAGTTGATGAATTACTAAGTTAAAATATCTGCAGTGCAACTTCATTTTTATACAGAAAAAGTGACAAACAGATCAGTGATATTATGGATGAATGAAAAATCAAAAATAAATCCACATGACAATATTTTTGCAGCTCAGTTTTGGAACAAATCTTGTCTCTGAGCTTCCTGTTGTTTACTTACTTCAGAAATGTTCAACCGGTAATGAGTGAGGAGGAGACCTGCTTACATTCATCATCATCCTAAATGTTTTATTTCTCTATTTTCATTATTATATTTTTATTCTGCCATTCCTGGAAACAGTTGATTATTCCTGGAAGAAAATAGAGCACACAACTGAGTCATAAATAATAAGTTAAAAGAGGAAAAGATCGTTAATCAAAGGAAGATATTCCATGAATATTTGTTTATTTTTCGGCATGAGAGCTAACAGGATGTTTATGCTTGTAAACCTTGGGATCTTGAGAATTAATGAAAAATTAAAACATGAATATTGACAAATAATATAATAAATACCACTGGTTCACATGGTGATTTTTCAGAGGATGTTGCAGAAATGGCGTCACGCACACTGCTGCGGAAGCAAGGCAGATCGTACCGAGGCACCCTGAGATTGCACAAAGATGAGGAGATTGAAGATCAGATTGTGCAGTCGTTGCAGCAAAATCTGGACAATGAGCATCAAGGCTATGATGATATTGATGCAGCAGTGCGAACCATTCCAACAACCCTAAGCAGGAAGAGAAATATCAAGTATGTTTTCACATTCAGTTTTCACTTTTGGAAAATATAATATGTATTAAAAATGAAGTTTATACCTTTGAGTCCAAACTGTTTTCATGTCTTCATTTTTCTGATACATTTCACATTTTATTTAAAAAAGTTGGAGGAGTTATGTTAAACATCTGGGCCCTGAAATTTCATGTGACATTATGTTAAGGATGCCAGATTTTGCTTATTTTCAGCAAGTTATGCCTATAAGTCCATATAGATTATTTGAAAACACTGATGTTGGTTTGTGAAACTATAAGCTATAGATCAGTAGATTAGGATGATTCTTGTACTGATATTTAGACTAGGTCTTACTTGCCCTTCTGTCACTGATGCTATGCTTAGATCACATTTTAGCCAGGCTGAGCTAAGATATATGATAGTGAACAAAATATTTAGTTATTTGAAAAAAAAAAAAAACTTTAAGCACAGAAACAATCTAGAAATGTTCAAAATTAATTGGAACTTAAATTACTGGGAAGTAATGCAGTTTTAGCAAGATTTTTTGTTACATTCATCTTTTGCATGATGGTTTTAATATCTAGTCTTTTTTTTAATTCAGTTATTGATAAGGAATATTTTTCTTTGTAAACTTCAGACATCGCTTGTCAAGTCGGAAGAGAACAGAGCTTACCCGAGGCAAACTCATCCAATACTGGCTTGGCATGGTGAGAATTTTTTTTAAAGCTAGGACTTAAAAAAAAAAATGATCCATGAAAAAAAGTAAAATGTATTTCTGTACTTGTTGCATGAAAATCACAAGTGTAAAAATACTAATTTATATTATGGTCAAGGAAAATTGCTTTTGGAACAGAGGCTAAGTCAGTATTGATTTAAGAGCATATTTCAAATGAACAGATTAGTTATGATATTTTAAGTCAGTAGATTAGTCTAGACATAGAAAAAATGTTGACACAAGCAGTGATGACTATAGCACAGAATAAGCCTGGAATTAATTTTGTTTTGTGCAGGTTTTACATTTAAGATATTTGAACAGCTAATTCACCCAAGCTGTCATCTTCTTCTTCGCTTTTTTTTCTTAAAGATCTTGAATTCTTCTAACAAAACTTTCTTTTCTTTTCTTTTTTTGAACAAAGCTTTGAATACTTTTGAAAAACCTGTGATTTCTTTATTTCAGATGTGGCAGCATACGAAGTACAATCTGAGAAAGACCAGTCGCTTCTTTGATCTGTGGCGATCTCATTTGATGATCATTGAGGGACATTTTGGCACCAGTGTGGTCTCCTATTTCATCTTCCTCAAATGGGTGCTCCTGATCAACATTCCTATCTTTCTGCTGACGTTTTCTTTCCTGGTCATCCCACAAATTCTCTACCGCTACTACCAGAAAGATCCACCAGGCTATGAGGATCAAACAGCAGAATTTACAGGCATTGAGCTGCTGACTGGCGGGGTGGGCAAACTAAGTGTTCCCATATTTTTATGATCCTTTTTCAGCACAAAATTCTCGAGGCCATTTGATATGCATAGCCCTAGTTATTTAACTAAGACCTTTTAGTGCCTTAAAATAGTGTATTTTTCAAGATTTGTTCGCACTGTTCCAATTTTCTGATATCAGTGTTTACTGCACCAAAAGAAGTTGAGAGCCAATTCTTTTACACTGGTTTGGAAATTGAAAGCTGTTGATTTCCTTCACCTTTCCCGTTAATTTTGCACCTTTCAACTGGAATAGGGAAGTATCCATTTTTCATTCACTTGTAAAAGCACATTAACAGAACAGTTTAACTATCCATTTCAGATTTGACAGTGAACATGCACTCAAATGTGAACAAACACACACAGAATCTTTTTGTCTTGTCGTTCCCTTTTTGTGAATGTTTATATTCGTTGGTAATTTCAAGGCAGTTGACAACAATTAAACAATCCTCCTGACAAAGACCTGACATGTTGAATCTCGATTCCACTTCCAATTAAAAAAAATGGACAGTATTACCAAAACAAAACTATGCCCAGCACATTGAAATAGGGGATGAAACCAAAGTAGGAACTGAATGTTGAAATAGTGGATTCCATTTCTGTTTTAGCTAACTGAACAGTGTTCAACATTGTAACAAATTTTAAGTATGTATCTCTCATTTGAAGCGGCCATATTATACTATTTGGTATGTGCAGTGTTACATAACATAGCAAAACCTTGGTACAACACAAAGCATTAACAAAGAGAGCCTCAGAGCATTTGATGAAGAGCATGTTGTTTTCATGTCTCTGGTAAGGAGCTGAATCATTAAACTTTACAGTCCCAGCTTGTGCTTTGTATGGAAAGAGAACATCTGATTGTGTGGTCTGAAATAAATGTGCGATTTCTTTGCAGGGACAGCACTATATCAAAGTATTTTTGTTTTTTTTTCATATAATTCTTTTTACCTGTTTATTGTCTTAATCAAAACTATGTCTGAAATGTATCCTGCAGGGCTTCTTTGAGGACTCAGAGATGTATTATGGTTTTTACACCAATGAAACAGTTGAGATCACAGCAGGATCCATGTACCAGATGAAGTATGCCTATCTGTTCACTTGTGGGGGCTACTACTTGTTCTGTCTCATCATTCTGGGCTACAGGTAACGATATTTGTCCACTAGGACCAGTGCTAGAACAACATTTCTTATTCAAGAAAATCAGATTGCGCTGTTGTGATCATGTAATAAATGAGCTTGTGATGTTGCAGTTTGAAAACGGATTGTAGGATTACAATCCTACATTACATAATTAGATAAGTATTTTATTGAAATTAGAACTCTAGGAAACAGCGCTCTATACTGATATTTTAACTGGATAATTGTGGAAGAATTACTGAATTGTAGACACATCAAGTATAGACAGTAATTGACAGTTGTGTAGTGGAAAAGCTGCACCCTTAAGTGTCTTACACTTTGTCAAATATATTTGATAGTCCATGATTTTCATTTGCTAATTTATGAGAAACTGTATTACATAAGATGATTACTTTTTCTATCATGTTATCTCCCCAGTTATTTGCGGTCTTATCGCACATATTACATCAAATCTGGAGGCTCGACAAGCCTTTACTACTTGAACTTGGTCATCAGTGGTTGGGACTATGGAATCACATCACAGGAGACTGCTGAGCTCAAGCATGGCAGTCTCTTCAATGAATTCAAGGTAAACTAAGGAATCTTCCTTTTATCATCATTATCAATCTTTTAATCTCCTACAGACCCTGCCTGCAATTTCGTTTGATTTGTATTAAATCAGTTGTGCCTTCTTTATCTGAGCCTTGATCTTACATCGCCAAGTATTCCTTTGTTTCTCTCTTGACCTTGTTCCTTGTGGTTCCATGTTTGGCCTCTCCTGGCAATGCCAGTGTGTGTTAGATGCATCTGTCTCCAGCCAAATTTATGTTCTATGAATTCTCAATGCCTGATAAATGGCTGCCTGAAGTATATCGTCCCAGTTCTTGCAAAGTGACAAACACTGCATTTCATTATAACTGCTCTTTCGTCACTTTGCGAAAATTGGGACAACATATATAAAAAGAGATTTAAAAGAGGATAAGAGATTGAATTCAGGAATTCATGTCATTTTTCTTTCAATTATAATGTCAAGAATTATTTGTTCATTATAATCAATTTTGTCTGGTGACCCTGACAAAGAATCAAATAGGTTAGGAAAATTGCTACTTATGATATTGTCATCAATTTCACATTTTTGACTTCTCCATATTTGTTGTGTTGTCTCTTTATCCTTTGAACCCTGGATTCCCTCCCCTGCCGTCCCCTATTCCCCAGGCTCTCAGAGCAAAATACAGGTTTTTTGACTAGTGTCATGTTAGTGTTAGTAATAAAGTGGAAAGGAAAGGTTGGAACAAGGAAATTTTCAGAAAGTTGAATAAATATGTTTTACACGTGTAAATGTTCATGCATGCTGTCATTTGCCTTCATCTCAGTACTAATGGTTCGTAGCAGGGAATGCTTTTCATTTAAGGCAGTGCTCAGAAAACTGGGAGGGGGTGGGGGGGGGCTGAAATGGGAAATCCTGCCTGGTATGCCAGATGGAAGGATTCAATAGGTTAAATGTATTGAGTTAGTTGCTGATTGACAGTCTCCATCTTGAAATTTAAGATATTTCTATAAAATAGAGATTCCTGTTTGATGCTTTTGAAAATTCCTTAAATTTCTGTTTTCACCGATCACCAGGAATACCTGTCAGGTGTGAAAAATGAGAGGGCCAGGTCGACCAGAGACGAGTTAGCCAGGAGGTGGTGCTTCCGACTGCTGACCTGGACTATCGTGATAGCCTTACTGGGTGGCACCGGCTACGCTACTTACGTCATCTCCACTGAGCTCTCCATCCAACCAGAGCTCACCAACAGTGTAAGAGACACAGTGGTTTTGCTTTGTTTTTGACCTTGTATGTATTAAAAATGCTCTTTTAGGCAAAAAAGACATGGCAGAAATGTCATTTTTTTTCTTTACATAAACTGAAATTTCTGTGATGCTGATTAGTTCATTTCCTGTGTATTTTAGCCAATTGATGAAATTACTGGATTATTTAATGTCAGCATTTTTTTCTTTACCATCTTCTGCCTACACAGTGAACATATGTAAAAGTGATCAATTTTTGTATTTTTTAAAAAAAGATTATTCTTTTATATTGTTCTGTAATGATACCTTAGGTAGCCATAAGTGATAAAAGTAGTTGTCCAGTGGCTGTTATTCTTTTACTACCAACTCTTATACAAGTTTGCATGGGATTTACTGTGTTGTATTTTGGAATTTCTTGTGCAATTAATGCTAGGGGTTAACTTCTGTCCTTCTCTGTGTTAGATCACCATTCTTTATTCTGGACAATGGTTAACCTGTCACCATACTGCTAAATTATGTTACAGTTCTTTGTCTCAATCAGGTATTATACTGTAAACAATATCTCTGTATCAGGTTATCAGTCTTATTTGTGATGTCCTAGTAGCCTAGTGGTTGGGTCGTCCGATTCAGGTTCCAAAGTTTTGGATTTGAATCATAACAAGTCCTAATATTTTGTTCCCTAGGAAGGACAGTTAACTCATATTTCCCCACTTGACTCAGGTTGAAATGGATACCCAACTATAGATAGAGAACTTTATTGTTAGATTGACAAGGATTTGAGGGCTTAGTAGACAACTGTTTTTTATGCCTTTCAGGAAGCTGAAAGCATATATATATATGAGTATCTCCTTTGGGTCTGTCAGCATAATAAGATATTATACAGTGCTTAGAGATTTATTGTACAAGATAAATCACTCAGTCAGTACTCTCTATTAATATGGTTGTTATATAGTCTAGACAGGAAATGTCCTGCAAACCATCTGTGTGCATTACATTCTATCATTCTGTGTTCCAGACCAGCATTCCAGTTATAAGCCCCTTAGCTATGCCTGTGGTCATCTCCAGTATCCAGCTAATTATTCCAATGATCTTCACATTTCTGGAGTCTTATGAGGACTATTCCAAACCAGAATATGAACTCTATGTTCATCTGTTCAGGTACCAACAGCTTTTATATGCAACATAGTGATTTGTGGAGTTCATTTTTTTTCCTATTTTTTGTAATTTTGGCAATTTCTGTGGTGTTCATATTCAAGTGTGTATATTAATGATGCAGAAATTACATCCGATTTGTTTTGATGTCCACGGTAATGATTTTATTTTCCAGTTTTGATTGAAACTTAATTACTGAGATCACATACCGAAGGACACAAA
>JBCEWB010000012.1:1592651-1603399 GCA_039654565.1 Peronia peronii | reverse complement strand
GATGTCCACGGTAATGATTTTATTTTCCAGTTTTGATTGAAACTTAATTACTGAGATCACATACCGAAGGACACAAATTTCCTGGACATGTATTTCAAACATCATTTCTTTCATATACTGACCTTATGTCCTTCTTTGTTCATAATTATATGAGATTTTGATAATTCAGTAAGAGCATCTGATTTATGAGCATTGTAGTTATCTGCATTTTCTATTTTGAAAGCAGATTAAATGCCTTTATTAAAATTTGGCCTTCAAATAGTAGAAACATATTTACTAAATGTATTCTTTTTATAGTCCTACTTATGACCATTGCGAAGGCTTAGTTAAAAGTTGGTAGGACAATGCTGAGGAAGTTTTGTCTTCAGATACAACAGCTCAAAATGGAATAGAAGACAGTCATTATAGTTTCATGACTTAAATCTGACAGCCAGATTTTGTCAGAAAACAACAGCTCAGGTGTTTGGAATTCTGCTTTTTTAGATGGAAATCTGGGAGTAAATCACTTGTTCTCAGTTATTATTGTTCTTCTTTCATCCTCTCTATCATTCTCTCTCCTTTATTTTTTAAAGTAGATGTGAATGGTTTCTCAGTAACAAAGATGGCGCTATTGTCTAGGCCTGATCAGTTAATATCAGAATGATTGGCAAGTGTTTTGTACCACAGATCAGTATTAGAGATAACAGCGATTGTGGTGGGTAACTTATTAATTTGTCTTATGCCTTTCAGGGAAATGGCCCTAAAAGCCACTATGCTGGGTGTACTGGTATATTTCTGGCTAGACATCGCATCATCAGACTTGCAGGTAAGGACTGTAAAATTACAAAGGTGCAGAAATCTTAGAATCAATCTGAAATCTAGAGAATCAAAAGAAAGTCATGTTACAGTTGTCATGAAAGGAGAGAGAAAATTTCACAATATTGTTAAATATCTGGAAAACATGTCTGTTCAAAGCAAAATTATCTTTTACATTCTTTAGTGAAGATGGAATCATATCTTCACCTTCACCTATCCTTAAGCCGTGCTGCTTGTGGGGGTGCCACAGATGATTTCTTCACCAAACGTCTCCATTCCCCCCTGTTCTCTGTTCTTCCTAGGGTGTCTTGCAGTTCCAGGTCTGTCCAGTCTCTGATGTTGTCATCCCATCTCTTTTTCTGTCTTCCTCTTCTTCTCCCCCCTTGGACTGTGCCCTGCATGATCGTCTTAGCAAGGCTTGATGAACATGGGATGTGTCCACACCAGTATAGCTTTGCGTTGTTTCACCAATGTAAGGAGTCTGTGTATAGTCTGATTGGATTTTTTGGACTTGATTTTTTACTTCCTCGTTAGTGATGCGATCATAATAGGTGATGCCAAGTAGTTTCTGATAGCATCTCATTTCCAAGGCTCATATTCTCCTTTCATTGTCTGCATTCAAGGTCCATGGAATCAATGTAAAGCAAATAACATGTGTCTGATATAATTGGTGTATTCAATCATTTTGATACCTTGATTATGAAAAAAAGAAAAAAGAGGAGGTTTTTTTTTTTTTTCACAGTTCAAAGTTGTGATTCTTCAAGATAATTTTTGAATTGTATCAAAAAAAAAAAAAGTGTTATATGAAAACTGCATTATAAAAATATCTGAAATAGCTAAAAAAAAAAATCTTGAACATTGACTATTTTACATATGGAAAAACATGAATCAGGAATTCTTTTTTCATTTACAGTAGGTAGCTATGGGATTTTCATGGGTTTTTAGTTAATTTTTTTTTTTTTTTAATCTTAAATCGGTGACATGTGGTAAATACAGCAAATCAGTCAAATCACTGAGAGTGTTGTGTTTGTTTTGATTTGTCAGGTCTTACAATTTAAATATTTCTGATACTGAAAACAACATTGCACAATGTGTCTCTTGCAGCCCAGAATTGTGAAATATATCAGTGATATGGTGATGAAGACCAATGTTACCAGTTTTTTACATTTTCATGGTTTTGTTAATACTTTGTAGTTGGAATTTTGAATTGTATTTATTTGAATTATGCCTTGTCATTTTTAAAAAATTTTTTTATGAAGTTGATATAGAGTTGTTTCAGTTATTATATATACAACAAATATGAATGAATAGTTTATTTGTCCATAAGGAAATACATTTTGACCAGTGCAGAAAATAATTGAAACAAAAAACATAATATGAAGAATACATAGCACAAAGATACATTAACAATTTCCATATGCATACATATATACCTCAATACCTACAAATCCATTCACAGATATCACACACAGACACATATACACACCCACATGCATACACACACATATGTGCGCCCATGCACACACATACATAGTTACTTTCTTACATACCTGCATACCGATATATAACAAACATAAATTCATACATACATATGATAATATACTTATATGCCCATAAACAGTGTGCTACTGCTTACATTTACTTTCATTCATTTAAAACATTCTTACTGATGATGGTACAAATGAATTCTTATATCTTTCTGTCCTAACTTTTTTTGAAAGATGCTTCTTCCTGCATTGTAAGTTTGATCGAACATACTCAGGATTTAATGGATGTTTCACATCTGAGATCATTCTTTTTGCTTTTTTAAGGCACATATCCCTATATATATCATCGGTGCATGGTGGTTTGATGTTAATAGATTTACTGGCTTTGTTAATTATTTTATTTAACTTTTTCTTATCTGTGTTTGTGATGCTTCCACCCTAAGAAGTGATTCCAGTGGATAAGATATTTTGAATCCTTGATGAATAAAACATCTTTAGAATTTCAGAGTTCACTTCCAGAGATTTGAGTTTTCTTAGAAAGTAAAGTCTTTGGTTTTCTTTCTTATAGATGTTTTCTACCTGAGTGTACCAGTTTAGTTTGCAATCTAAGTTGATTCTGAGATATTTATTATGTTCCTTTTAAAGAGATTTTTAGGTTTTGTTATGAAAATGTTTGATCTAGCTTTCAGTATATGCCAGCACTTATAATGAATTTACAAAATTTTCATCTCAGCCATCCAAATTAGTTACCACATAATTAACTGGCAAAAAATCAAAGTTACTGGACGAGGTGAAATGCATCTCATGTAAAACCAGTCAAAGACTAGAAAACACATCTTGATTTGCAGTGATGTTACAGAGGATCATCTTTCCATGGACAATATTTTGAAATTGCCCCAGAAATGTTTCTTGATTTATATTGTCTGCTACTGCTCTGTCTATCAAAGGGGAACTGAGTTTTTATTTACCCCATCAGATATTTAAGATCTAACTGAACGATAAGATTTGTGCGAACATTTTCAAGTGCAATTTGCCATCCAATTTATTTTGTCTCAAATTGTCCGTATAATTCTGTTTTAATGTGGTTGATTTGTCGTGTTTGAAAAATTAATCAGGGTCTGGGACTCTTAATCACAGATATATCTGCATCAGGTTGAAGTAGTAGTAGTTTATGCAGTTCTTTTGCATTCTGCTGTTGTCAAGAAAGTCATTAAACCCACATTATATTCACAGTCACCTCATTAGTAAAACAAATGTAGAGAGTGGAATTATATAGAATTGTACTAAGTTTAACTATACAGACCTCCTGGTATAGGACATCAGTGTAACCATAATTGCCTTTTGCAATTTTGCTCACTTTCTTTCAAACACTGTGATGAACAGACTTTTTATGCAAGCTAAGGGACTTTTCTTAATGAGCTCTCCTGTATCTTAAATACTTTACCAACCTTAAATTCTGAATTCTCAGAATGTCTCAGCATACCATGAAATCTGGTCTGTCATTATACCTGATTTTTGTGATCAGTGTTTTTGATTTTTGTTGTTAGTCAAGAATGCCAAGAGAAATCAGAGCCTTTTTCCACACTCATGGAGTATATTGATACACAGCAGGTCACAGTATTTTCACAAACCTGGAGTGTGTCACAGACAAGTAGAATAATCAGATATGCCATTCTCCTGCTATTTAGTGAATTTCTGATATCAGCCACTGCTCTAAAATCTCATTATTTTGCAAAAAATAAGTGGTTCAGATTCATCCCCTGTTCCTGCTTTTTAGAAATCCTGGAATGGTATCTCTGAATATTCTGGTGTCTGGAGCTTATAAAGCTATTCTGAATCCAGTCAACCCAGTTGTAATAGAAATGAACAAAAGTTATGATTGCTTTGATAGGAGAAATATTCCACCAAGAGAACCACTAGCAGGAGGTTGAAGGGACGTACATAGAATGTCATGTATGGGATTTCTATAATGTTGCACAGGTGAATACTATGTGTAATAGATTTGTGAGGGCAAAAGTGCTGTTATGAATCAGTTGTCCCCTACAAAATTTCAGTGCTGGGAGACCTTTGTGGGACAAGAGATTTACCGCCTGACAATTGTGGATCTGCTGTTTTGCTTGGGATATGCATTTTTCATGGAATTCATACGCAAGTAAGATTTTCTGTATTTGTAGCAAGAAAATATATTTATCGTATCTAAGATAATGGAACTGAAGGCTGTGATTGTCATGAAATACCAGTCTGTGAATGTGAAGAGTCTGTTTTTCACATTGCAATATCAAAGAATGAGTTAACTCTCAGACAGTGCTTCACCGTTTTAATTTTTGTTTCTTTTTGTTTCCTTGTGCCAGTTACGTTGTGGGAAAACCACTATAGGATAAGACTGTTTGCAATCGCATTATGTTTATTGTACTGGTAAATGGCAGAGTCCTGAGTCTTTTGGAGATGACTGAGGTTATATTCTTTTTGTTCATTGTTTCTCTCACTCTCTTTCTTTCTCTCTCTCTCTTTCTATTTTTTCTTTATTTTTTGTTTGTTCAATCGTTTAACATTTCATTTTAACTGTTAGATTAATTTTAAAAAAAAAATATTTTCAAAAATCTCCACTAACCCAGTGGACAGATGGGAGGAAGAAACTGAAGAAAAATGTTTAACATTCACTTGAGCTGTATGGATATATGATGGTCAGGTTCTGACAATAACATTACACTGTCCCCTTTATCAATCTGACTGGATTTTTCATTCTAGGCTTCTGTCGTTCAAGTGGCCATCTATCCAGAGAGCTGAGGTGGCCGTTGGCAGGAACACATTGGAGTTGATCTATTCGCAGTGCTTGTGTTGGTAAGAATAGAAGAGATAAAGTAAACAAAGCAGCCTCAACCACAGAATTTAATAGTAGAGAAGTAACAGTCAGGCAGGAGCATTTTAGAAATTGTGTCATATGTAGCTTTTATGTTTCATGGAGTGACTGTTTTCACGGGTTGAAATGCTTAAGAACAAAATCCAACTTGCTGATAACTGACAAGTCAACGAGTGATATTTTTCTAGAATCTTATCCCATATAAATCAAAGCAATTTATGCAGGACATAATTGTAGCAAATGATTGTTATTTGTAATGATGCCACACTACATCTTGTGATATATCTAGAGAGAAAATGATCAGACCATACTGCAGAAGCCGCTGGTACCTTTGTTGTCTCATTGTTCTGTGGTCCTGAAACAATACTGATTGCTCTGTATTATAGATGTGATTCAGTAATGTGTAGGCCATCCCACTGTTGTCAGTCTATTAACCCCTTCAGTGCTTCGCCTGGAACCATTCCGGACGAAATATGTGCATGATGTGCCTATAGCCAATTTCAAGGAGATAATCAGGATACCCTAGGTTGTATATTATCTGAGTGACTTCCCTTAATATCTTCAACCTCCTTTCTTTTATTTCGAGGCATCGATTGTGCATGAGCAGTTGTTTCAAGTCGAAATTAGTGGAATTTGTGCATACTTTCCGATTCGTGCCTAGGTCAAAATGACGAGCAAAAGAAAAACATCATTAGAAGTGCTAGATGAGATTCTGAATGAATGTGATAGTGCTGATGAAGATCTTTTTAATGAGTCTGATGATGACGAAGGTACATGTGGCTCAGTTAGATCTAGATCTAGTTGGAACATGTCTCAATTGCTAAACTAAATTCTAGATCTAGATCAAGAGACTAACAGAAGATACATATAAATACACTTAGGGTTCACGTTTTTTTCCACACATAAATATGTATCAGGTTTAAAAACAGAATTTAAGAGGTAGAAGAAAATATTTAGAGGATAGTTATATGCAACATTAGCAGGATACTACACATATGAGAGAAGTTATAGATAATTTGGTGCAACCAATCTGATTGTGGGCAAGGTAGAGAAAAATTCCCTGGCACAGGGCACTCCTAGCTGAAAGCACTGAAAGGGTTAACTCAGGTAACATAGCATACCCGTAGTATGCAAAGTATTCATTCACTTAAAACATGTGAGGCCTTAACTATCATTTATATATAGATAGACTAGAATGACTTCATATAGTTTCAAACTGTGGTACTTGATAAGGTACAACTTAACATAAAACTTATTTGTTCACATTTGTTTCACAAAAGCATTGTATCCAGCTGTAAGGATAGTGTAGTTCTTACACAGATAGTTTAGCTTCTTACTCATACAGTTTGCACTGTGTTTTGTTGTTGTCAGTGTTTAGCTTAGTAAAGAAATTATAGAGTGATACAGTCATTATGACTTATCGCATTGTATTATATAAATTTGTCATTTCTGTTTAAGTATTTAGTTTACTTACTTATGCACATTGGCCTCATATCACTGTATCACTAGAAAGGCTGTATACTTAAGGTTTATTTTGACAATTACAGTTATTAGATGCATAGAATTGCATATTTTAGCATTTGAGAAATTAATGTAACTTTCCTTAATTTGCTCGTTTGGTATACTCACAGAGTATAAGATGATATGAGGGGAAAACATTATCTACAGATACATTATTGCTTCATATTTTCTAAAATTTTCCAACATTCTGATAATGGTTGTGTAAGTATAGATTAGAAAAGAGGAACTGGGAGTGATGGATTTAAAGATGTAGTGTTGTCAGTGTTGTGACCTTTGACCCATTTGTTCCCAGGCTTGGTATCTTTTTCTCCCCCCTTCTCCCAGTGGTTGTCATCCTGAAATTCATTGTCATGTTTTACGTTAAACGGGTAAGTTTGTCATTTTACATGTTTATTGAAGTGTTAGACAGAACCTGCTTATTGTAGTAGCTGATGAGCATTGCCCCGTTGTACACGATATAATCAATGATTGCACAGACATGAAATTCTATATATATATATGTTAGTCTTTCATCAATAATAGTTAAGTCATGACTGTTTTCGTATTTAGTGTCTTTGGCATACAAAATTGTAATTGTTTTATAAAGTAATATTCTTTATTCTTTTTGGTATATGAAATTGTAATTTTGTTGTTTAATGCTTCAGTGACAGTTACTGGGAAAAGATGATTTTGAGAACTTGTAGTCTAATAAATAGATAGTAGGACATTTGTAGGGTCATTTTTTTTTTTTTACATGATATAGGTTATTCAGTTGTAAGGATAAACATGGCATATGTCACAGCCTATCTGACTGTGCCCCAAACATGAAAGGATCACTCACTTATAATGGTTTTTGTAGTCATTATTACAGCCATGGTAAATGTCTTCTGTCAAATTCAATTGGCACTTATGTTTATTACCAGTTATCACAACTAGATTGGTTGGATTTGGAATGGTGTTTTTTTTTTGGCTTTTTTACCAAGCATGGAAGAAATTTCTTCTTCAGGACAAATAAAATCTAGGCACTAGGTAGTCTATTTAGGAGTCTATTTGGGTTTATTGGTGCAGTTAGACCTGGGAGTCTATTTTAGCCTAATGGTGCAGGTAGACCTAGGAATCTATTTGAGCCTATTGATGCAACCAGACGTTGGAGTATTTGGGCCTGTTGGTGTAGCTAGACCTTGGAGTATTTGGGCCTGATGGTGCAGTGAGATCTGGGAGTCTATTTAGGCCTTTTTGTGGAGCTCTGTCTCTGCCCTTTATGAACTCTTTTGTGTCCATATGTTATAAAAAGTACCTGCGGGGGGCAGAGCCCCACTCACAGGATACCTACGAATGGAGGCTTACAAAATCGTATCCTAATATGTGTGAGCCAGTACAAAATTGATTTCGCCTTCACTCTATGGTTAAACTTTTGTATTTATCTAAACTTCCTTGCACTAGTAGACCCATACAGTTACTTTGTAAAATTTATCATATCCTATTTTAGTTCTGATATTCATTTGTAATTTTACTTTATTTTCTGATGGTGATAACAGTACAGTGTGGTGCAAAATTGCCGACCTTCCATAAAACCCTGGCGAGCCTCCAGAACGCACACCATCTTTGTGGGCTATCTGTTCATCTTCTTCATCCTCTCCTGCATTGCCGTGGGCTGCAGTATCTTCCTGTAAGTGATAGTATTTGTGTAGGTGATCATGCAGTCAAATAATTCTTTTATTTGATCCACACATTGATACAGTTTTGAATGGCTATGCTGAGTTGTTTGCAAGCTCAAATAGTTTATGATTGAAAATATAGTAAAATCCTGTAATATCAAATCATTTTTATTTAGGCAAATGGTGTAATCATCCTACAAAATCAGTCTCAGTTCATTATGTCAATTAAGGGGTAAGCGGGTGAAAATTTCAGATTGTTATTTCACCAGACTAAGAAGAGAAACTTTATGACAGGTTGTTGTGTATGACTGGGAAGGATGTTTTTCACTTTCCAATTTAAAAGAAAATGATGGTTTCCGTGGAAATGGTGGCCATCTTGAAAAAAAAACACTTATCGTAGAATCTTAAAATTTCAAAAGCTACTTTATCTACAGGGTTATTTATGGTGTCAAAACTTAGTTTAGGGTCATGTTGAGGCAATAAGCTGGTTAGTTTTGTCCTTTTACACTTATCTTTATTTATATAAATTTTTTAAAAATTGACACTCAGTTCTAACCAATGAAATACCGGTTTGTAAAACAAACAAAAATTGTCAAAATTGTTTACTACTGAGTACAGACATACCAAATAGCCTATTTCCCAGACTAATAATCCGAGAATGTGTATGTAAAAGTTGAGCCCTATAGAATGTATACTTTTTGAGATTTTAAGATTTTTAATTTTTTTTTTTAAATCTTAAATTCTCAAAAAAGTATACACTCTATAGGGCTCAAATTTGGCATACATATTCTCTGATTATTAGTCTGAGCAATAGGCTATTTGGTATGGCTGTATTCAGTAATAAACAATTTTGACAATTTTGTTTTGTTTACAACCTGTATTTTATTGGTTAGCATTGCGTGTCAATTTTTTAAAAATTTATATAAATAAAGATAAGTGTAAAAGGACAAAACTAACCAGCTTATTGCCTCAATATGATCCTAAACTAAGTTTTGACACTATAAATAACCCTGTAGATAAAGTAGCTTTTGAAATTTTAAGACTCTACGCTGTGTTTATTTTCAAGATGGCCGCCATTTCCATGGAAACCATCACTTTTAAACAAAATTTGAAAGTGAAAAACATCTTTCCCAGTCATACATAACAAGATGTCAAAGTTTCTCTTCTTAGTCTGGTGAAATAACAATCTGAAATTTTCACCCACTTACCCCCTTAATCAGTCAACCACACAATTTAATAATTTATCAGTTAGTCAAGCAGCCAGTTAATCAGTCAGTCATTCAGTTGTACAGTACAATAGTACTGATTTAACAGTTATTCAGTCAATCACTTAGATAGTTAATCAATAATCAAACAATCAGTCAGTCAATCATTTTGACATTCATTCATTCAAATGGTTAAATGGTCAGTTTGTCAGTGAAAACTGATCAGTCAGTCAATCATTTAAATACTTATTCAGTCAGTTGGTGAAGTAATCAACTGATCAGTCCTCCAGCCAATGGACTAGTCAATTTTTAAATGCTTACCCATTTGGTTCACTCACATGATCAATCAGTCAATCACTGAGGCAATCAGTCAGTCAGTCACTATTCCCTCTCAAACCCAGAGTTAAGCCAAGCACAAGTTGTGGCCCTTACAAAGACTACAGCACATCCAGCCAAGTGGTCAGCGAACTCATCGACTCCTGGAGAAAGGAAGAGCGGGTTGTTGGCAACATCTTTGACGTTATTAGCTCCCCTGGCTTTATTTCAGCAGTCCTGGTTTTCTTATGGTAAATAAACGTCGCAACTGACAGATTTGTTGGATTCTTTCCCAAGATTTTTAAGATTCACCTGCTCAGTTGTCTGTGGTTGTTATTGAAATTAGTGACATTGATAGTTATAGGAAGCTGACATTCATATTGCAGCTAAGATTATTGATTGCCACTAGTCGAAAGTTGCAACAGTCACATTTAGGAATTTGAAATAATATTCGATAGTTCTATTGTCATTGCCCTAGCAGTCAAGGGCTCATATCAATATGCGACTACAAACAGATGTTTCCATTCATTAACAGCTATTGTTCAGAAGAGAAATTGTTAGGTCTTTTGATTGAGGCTTTGTTTATTGAAGAGAATTTAAAGAATTTTGGACCTGAAATGTGAAATCATTGCTGTATAACATTCAAACTCATTCACCTTTTTTAAATCTAGTGAGAAAACACCAATACTCAAAATGTGAAATCAGCTGTCATTTCTCCAGTTTGTCTGAGATTGGGCAAAGTAGTTTTTGCAAAGTGTCTGGATGCTTTTTCTTTTTGCCTTCTATTTTTATTTATTTATTTATTTATTTTTTTATTTATCTGTCAGTCTTGTCTGTCTGTCTATCTATCCATCTATCTATCTATCTATCTATCTATCTATTTATCTATCTATCTATCTATCTATCTATCTATCTATCTATCTATCTA
>JBCEWB010000012.1:1548664-1592551 GCA_039654565.1 Peronia peronii | reverse complement strand
AAGAAGAGGGAATGCCATACTCAGAGCCCAGATGTCCCCCCCCCCCCCCCCCCCCTCAGACTACCTGCCTTGCACTGACTGAGGCCTATATCTTTCTGCAAAAACTGATGGTAACAAAAAAACTGGAAATGGTTTCCTGATAACGGCTAGAATTATCAAAATCTTGATATGCCTTGTGGCTAACCGACGCCTACATCTTGTTGCGACAATTAACAATACTAATGCACTGAAAACTGAAAACAAGGAGAGGACATGGAGAGCGTTAGTAAAGATGGATATCACATAGATAACTCTGACACAGACACCCCCTTATTCTCCAGTACAGCAAATTAGTATACATTTATGAGAACCAAAGAAATAAGAATTCATGTTAAAATGGGAGGACTGAAAGCTTCACACAAATTATACAAATTAATCTGAGAGTCAGCTGTGAGAGTTCACAATAAATGCTATCTAAAATAACAATCAATTTGAATACTGAACTTATCTGATTGACACCAACCCTGGTATGGGTGGCTCATATCCAGTACACAGCTGGCATAAATGACTGATGAGAGGGGTTAACATATAAGCTGGTTATATTATGTCCTGTCTTATCCTATCCCAGAGGTCGCTCTGGGAGTCACTAAAGATTTTGCAACAAGCTTCCTCCATTCTTCCCGGTTTGTTTATTTAATGTCAATGGATGGCTTGTACATGTAAATTAAAGCATGATCTGGTGGGACTTCTCAAATCAGTACACTTTAAAGTAGGAATTCAGCTAAATACTTGAGCAAATACAAATTAAAGCACGAACCATTGGAAAACCCCACATAAATGTCAGTTGAACACAACTTGATGAGCCAGTAAACCAATTCTGAATATACAATAAATCAAGCAAATGCAGCTGGAATTCTCAATCAAAGACAAATCAACATAGGCAGCTATTTAAATGCAGATAAATGTAACTTAAAAATACATTCAGTTTGAATTTCTATTTAGGTTAGTAGCCCAACCGTACTTCCCTCAAACATATAACAGACAAGGAAATAACTGACATATATAGCTGACAGGTATGTTGCTTTGTTTTTTTTGCAGAGCTCACTCTTTCCTTTCCATTCCCTGACATCAATTTTTATTGTTACTTAACTGGTAATTAAATCGTAAAAGGAGATAAGAATAACTACAGTTTTTTTATCACCCTATCACTGCTCCTTGCCAGACACAAAGGGTGTTGATCTGTAGACAGGAAAGACTGGGGGAAAAAAATCACCATTGTGCATTTTGCTTGAAATGTACATCGTTAAAACTTCTGAAAACTTCATGGTACAAGAAAAATATATTCTTTTTTTTATCATAATGATTGTTATCGTTTTTTTGTTTTTTTAATTTGGGATCAAGACTTTCAAATGACAAGAAGAAAAAAGATTTACATCTTTTTTTAACACCATCTGTTCACTATCTCTTATGTCTGGCAAAGGAAAGCAACAGGGCTGGTCAAAAATGATCTCCATTGCCTTATAACTGATAAAAAGAAAAGATGCACATATACTTATACATAAAACTGTATTACATTTAAAGAATTGGGTTATTGCTATAAACTTCTAGACTATTTGTGCTGGTAGAAATAGTTCTAGAGCCATCAGTTATTGATGATTGCTGTCAGATGTCAAAGTAAATGGACTAGTCAAAAGGTACAGGTAAACACAACAGGACAGACTGGGTAGCTGATTCATGACTGGAATGTTTGATATTCCCATATTACAAGGAAACAGTGTAATCTCATGATGTAATGAAACTGAAGTTTAAAAAAAAAACAGTAGACTGGGATGGGGAAATGACTGACAGAGAGAAAAAAAACAGAGGAACAGCATGGCAGAATGAAAATGTTAGAGACGTAAAGGCACACCATGCAAACACAAAAATATCCTCATCACTGTGTATCCATACTTATACTTGTGGATGTTTTCTCATTTTCAAAAAAAATTATAATCAAAGTCAGGGAAATACTGCCTGCATAATATTTCTTTTGATGTTTAAATAATTAATGTGTTTTTGTTTGTTATTTTGTTTGTTTTTATAAACTGTAAATTAATAACAAAATTATTTCTTATTATCAGTAAAATTCACATATGTTAATTAACATTCCCCACTCACAAGGACTATCAAATCTCCACGATTTCCAGTCTTTTTTACAGCAATAGGCTATATATAATTTACGTGCCACAAAATCATAACTAGTGATTATTCTCATAGGCTGAAAGTCAAAACTTTCATTCAAATTTTTCACTTTTGCAAGTTCCAGTAGTTCATTAAAGAAATTTAAATAAATCTGTCAACATTTTAGATCTGAGCAAAGTTCCTGATGTTAAAAGAGAGGATAAGCTTCTCCCTGCTAAAAATTGTAAAATGGATCTCACTGTTTTAACAATTTCTGGCATTCCTACTCCACGACTTGAAAATCAAAGCAGCTCCTCACTGAATGATCAAGTACATTGATCAATCATTCAAACAATACATTATCAGATTTTTAACTGTGTTTTCCATGACAGAACAACAGATACATAGAGTTCACAAACAAAATCTGTAGCAAATTACTGAAACACTGATACTAAAAAAAACAGACATTCTTGACTGTACTTTTGTTTTCTCCCTTTTTGTTTTTAATTCTCCTATAATACGTGAATTTTTCACACATATTTCTTTTAAAAAAAAAAAGGAAAAAAATGTTTTAAAAAAACTTGAATTGAGAATACAGGTACATACATATAAATAAAACCAAACAAAACTAAAAACTTATAATGAATCTGGTATGGCCCAGAAAAGCACCAGACAAATAACTCCAGCTAGAGACGACAGTAATTTATGTGTCATTTACTACGTGACACTTGCCATGACAACAAACATGCAGAATTCCACTGCACTGGTGCAAACAAACTGTAAATTATCGGTGAGGCTGAACAGTGACATACAAGTAATTAGAACACTTAACCCAACCATCACTACCAGATTAAAGAAAAAAAGTTCTTGTGTCATCAATGTATAATTAAGTATAAAGTTTGATTTGCATGAAATAACAACCACAGTTTCATCTTCCATTCTTGGTGAGGCATAGAAGATATTTGACGTCTGCCATCTAAGCTACTAACACTGATTTTGAACAAATGCTTCTGATCTACTCTTTCGTCAGCTTCCACAAGACACAGTATTCAGTTAGATTCTAAGGCTACGTAACAATAACAAGATATAATTAACAAGATTAAAAAAAAAAAGATCTTATGCACATATACACAAAAAAAACAATTAAAAAGTACAAAAATGCATTTTGCAGGACAATTTTAATTTTGATTAATGCACTAAATATCAAATATTCTGTTCGTATCCAGGGACTGAAATAACCATTGGTTTCCACTCTTCTTGAACGCACCAGCCTGAAAAAATACTTCTCTAGCATTGGGATGCCAATGTGAAAATAAAGCTATTGCCTTGCATGGCGGTGGGTGCAAACCCTCAAGTCTGATGGTAAAAACACACTAATTTTTCTGATGCACACACCTCTTCACTAGATTCACAGTCTGAATGGACAGTTTCCAATTGATGCTGAGCTTTTGTGCAGAAAGCAAACTAAACTGCTTAGGCTGCAGTAAGGTATAAAAAGGACATAATTTTTCGCTAATCTAATTACTTCCCTTTGCTTAGTATGGAGGTTGCTGAACAAGCTCAGTAAAAAGGGAAAACCCATTTCTGCCCCTTTTCCCTACTTAAAATCTATACCTTGAAAAATTCTGAAAAGTCATGATCTGAGAAAAAAGTTTTCTTTTTGTACTTTACATGCCTGTTCAACAGTCTTTGCTTCTAGCAAAGGGAAGTGGTTGGGTAGGTGACCAACAACCCTGATTTAAGAAAAGAAAATAGCATTGAGAGACCAAATGAAAGTTTCCTGACAAGTGCTATAATAAAACAGCACAATCGTCATAAATCTGCAACTCTATTCAGCGTGTCTGTATAAAAATATATATTGAATACAAACAGATGAAAATCACTGATCTCTGACAGTAAAATGAGAAGGAAAAAAAAAACAGGAGGAAAAACAATAGAAGAATGAAAAGCCATGCCATCTCAGTCCCTGCATATGAAGTTCTATAACTGTAGCTCATAATCAAAAGTCAAACAGTGAGAAATAGATACGGATACAAATATTATTATTCAATACAGTAGCCGGAGAAGAGAGCTCTGCTCCTAGAGTAGAAGAGAGAATGATCAGAAGAAAGACACATGGCGCCTCCACAGTGCTAGAAGGGGGAGGTAAATCAAATCAGCAAAGCCATCCAGGGATGCAGGCCATCAAACTTTTTCTTCTTCTTTCCTCCCCTTCTTAATTCGGCTTCTTTTTCATGCCCTGTGAGTGTGTCAATTACCAGTTTAGGCCTGGGAAAATAAATGTGTGCCACAGGTTAGATGCTTTCTTCCTCTGCTAAAAAGGATGTCCAGAAATAAAATGGTGTGGTTTTATGCTAGAAAATTTGACCTGAACTAATGTAACATAAACCCTTTGACTTTTGAGGGCCATTTGCCATTTACCATGAGCAGTAATTTATAATCTAACTGTCAAGTCAAAGTTCAGCCAAATAACAGTTTATTCACTGAATTTTTTTATACGCTGTTCTTTTCTACATTTACACAGATCTGTTTCTTGATGTGGTTCTGTACGGTGCAAAACAACTGCGATCCACTGCACTGTGCTGTGCTGTGCAAAAGGCATTCCTACATGAAGTGGGGAATGCAATAAAGAGATGCATACAAGGTATACAAGGAATTGCAATGTGAAGCCTTAGTTTTTATTTGCATCAATTCCCTTCATCAATCTATACAGAATGGCTGTTTGTCTTAGTGTTTGGGACAACTTACTATCATGGCCGCTTGATACGTTTCGTTCTGTATTATGTCTTTCAACGTCCTAGTGGAGGTTACCTCCACAGGTTTTTGTTTAAAAAAGAAAAACAAAAACAAAAACCATGCTTTTCCTAAAAAAAAAATAAATAAATAAATATATAAATAAAAAAATAAAAAATTCCCTTTAAAAAAAAAAATTTTGGTCACTCGTAGGTCCCTTGCTATTCTTGTTTTGGTGTGTAACCACTTCATATACTGTAAACTTAAACGAAGTCCTAAACTTAGTCATTGTATATACTTTGCCAGATCAAGTCAGTGTAATCTCTGCAGTTTGAAATAAAAACTTTTCATCACCCTCGACTGACTAGGGCAAGTCTACTATGACAGAATTCAGGTAAAAAAAGGTAAATTTTATAGCTATTTCATTCATAACCAAAAATAATTTATTAGGAGGCTTCTTTTGTGACAAAGTGACTCAGTAAAATTCCTAGTATACATGTGCTGGAATGACAACAGTAGTAAATGAAAGAGAAATGGCTGAATATTAATCCATTCAAAACAATTCCCCAATAACAAATGTGTGTAATTCATAATAACTTACTCTTTCTTATCACAGACACTACTTTCTGTCTGCAATGATGAAAATTGTATTCATACAGAAAAACTAAGGAGTTTGCTGTGAATGCGCTAAACAAAACGGATAGGTTTCATTACTACTTTCCTCTAACAAAACTGAGTGACATGATGCTTCTTGAGCTGCACAAGTAAGAATCCTACAAAACAATCTAGTTGCCAAGAAGCTTTTCTCTCTGCTTTGAATCATCTTCCACAAATATCCTTCGTCTAGGTGAGATTTAATATATGGTAAGGAGCAAACTGTGCATCATGCCATAGAACAGTTCTGTTGCTTTCCACGACTCTCAACTAATACACAGAATCTGAGTAAGTTACTGAATTAAACAAACCCATGATTTCAGGAAACATAAGTGATAAACTAACCTAACAAACAAACAGCAATTTGAGAGGGGAAAGTGTGATGAACTTATCAAACAGATGATTTCATAATTTAATGCTCACTGTGTCTATTACAGGATAAATGGATTCCGCTGTAAAAGTTATTTCATACCTATGGCTTTCAAAGGAAAAAAAAGAAAGAAGAAAAAAGATGATTTCCTTTTTATTAATTAAGCTATCATCTAAGTCCAAAGCAATAATCAGCCATAAATATTCCTCTTTTCATGGTCCTAGTCTTTACCATAGACCTAGTCAAAAAATTACTGAAACAATTCTGGAATTCTTGTGCAAAATCATAATGAAAAAAGCACAACATATTCCGAATACCTGACTGCGCAATATTCCAAATATATCAAAATAGATAAATAGTTTAATACAGATGTGTTCTTATGTAAATAAAAAAATCCATAAAGAAAATATAATGGCTCAGAAAGGCAAATCAAAATTTAAAAAAAAAAAAAAAATCCTGGTACATATAATCTGTATCAGCAGATACTGAATTAGATATAATCATGGATAGTCAGAGAAAACTGATTCCTTATCTATTCTGTCACAGAACGAGAGTACATGGATCCTGTACATGAAGTATCAAGTAGTTCCCTATATTCTATGACAAATCTGCTTCAGTCTTACATTTTCTATTTTTTATTCCGATCTTTGAGAAACTTTACCAAACTGCTTTTATGGTAATTCAACACTGAAATGAACAATCTTCGTGCCACATTGCAGATTTTGAGGTGCGCATTGCTTTATACATTTAAAAATACGAATACATTTTTTAAATTCTTTGACTGCTAACACTATCAATTTTTCTAAAATGCACGAATACTGTCACCTATGCTTTTAATTAGCTTGACATGAACACCTGAACTTTTTACATCATGATTTTGTGAACTTTTCCTCAGAATCATGAGCACCTACAATATTTTTGCAACAACTATAAATATATCTCTATATTCAGTGTTCTAAACATCACTTTACTAAAAACGATACATATGAAATAATGATGTATAAATCTACCTTTATCATCGAGAAATCTGAAGTCACATATTTACTTCACAAAGGAGATCACTGTTCTTCAGAAGTGAGAAACTTTGGAGATAGCGTGTACTGTTTATAAAATCTGGTGGAACAGCATCTACAGTATATTCACCATTTACATTCTAAAACAATCTGTTTAGTTCTTTTTTACTATTCACACTGCCAGAAATAGTGATGCACAAGCTGCTTTTAGTGCAAGATGCCATCACACATATCATCATTATAAAGCTGCCTCTTACAGTTGCCTCTCTAGACATTTAATGTTGTCAAAATAAACTGTATCTTATTCCAAACTGAAGACCTTATCAGTATTTTAGCAAAGACACCATTTCCAGATATCTAAATAAAAGGAAGACATAACCAGGGGGAAAATCTGAACCATTTATTTTTCACACAATAATGATATTTTAGAGCAGTGAGCGGCAGCAAAAATCCACTAAAAAGCGGTAGAATAGCATCTCTGTTTACTATGAATTTAAATTTGCAGCATTTTATGACCAAGACCATGATTGCTCCAAAGTCACAGAACTTCAAAAGTCAAGAACTCTGCCAACCTTTTAATACAAGCAGGAAAATATCTGATACATTCTTGCTTAAAAACAGCAAACATAACAACATACTTCTTTTCCTTTGACCAATCATTTCACCGTAAAAGCTACTCATAAAAACTGATCAAAAGTTTCAATTTGATGTATGTTCCTTCCCTCTTGATCAAGTTAATGGCATTGTTTCCCCTCTAACCACTAACCTATACTGAATGCCTCTTACACTGAGTGGATATTTAATAACAGACATTTTTCACATCTATCCAACAATTAATCAAGATAAATTGGAAAGGGGTATAATTAATACAAAGGTACATTAAGAAAAAACAGCTGTAGAAAATGGTCTAAGAATGAACACACATGGGCTAAGTAAAAGGGGAAACCAGCAAGTAATGTGGCACACTTTAAACTTTCCAATGATTCACACATTTATTTCTCCAGGCCAAGGCTATTCTTATTAGCCCTTTTCTGTCTCTGGTAATTTTCAAGCATGTGACAAGCAGGGTAGAAAATGCGGGCAAAAAAAGCAGGTTTCACAGAAGAGAGCATAGGGATTATCACAAAAAAAAATATATAATTTTAACAACTTTTTATATAGGGAAAGATAAAAGACTGGAGTTAGTAGGATATAAAATAATGTTGATCTGTCTATGTCTACATTACAATATATTTACTTGGTTTTTTGTTCACATTTTCATATAATGAATAGTAATGAAATGAAACAATGATGTTGCCCTCAGACGACCCAAACAGGCTCGAAAACATGATGCTTAATAATTCTCTATAGCATTCGCCATTTTTCATTTTATTGTATTGAGTTATACAATAACGCTATGATAAATATCTGTTTTCTTAACCAGACATTCCCTTGCTGGAAATTTCTCCTAACACCTGGGTGAGCGGCCATTTAAAAAGGACAAACTTTCAGTGTCTCAAACATAAGCAGGGTTGCCAATCCAGCAATGGTGGAATCAGGGATTTCTCTTGAAAAAAAAAGCAGGGATTTTTTACCCAAACCAGGGATTTTACATACTAAAAAGAATCCAATGCTAAAACTTGTTTTGCAGTTTCCAATCAAAGAATTTATGCACACAGCAGTTATTTACACATATTTTCAAATTCACAGCATTTCTAAATAAAGTAAAATCCAGGAAATATGTACAGAAAAATTCAGTCACTATTTACAATTAATTCCTTGGTCTATTTGATAGTTTGATAAAAGTAAAGACCACAGAATAATCTGGTCTGGATCTATCATGTATGATATGAATATAAAATATGATAGTGAAAGTACAACGTGAAAACCAGAGTGGAATTTATGGTGAAATCCAGCATGACTGGGATCAATAATTATAGCAATCTAGGATATGGCATAACATTAACCATTATCTTTGTTCCTTCCACGTTTCTGTACCTTCCCCCCTCTCCCTGCCCTGTTGGAATACAATGTTTCTTCAAAATGTATGGTTTTGATGTAATGCTAAGGTGAGTGGGGTTGGTGGGAGATGAGAAATCATTGCTAGCTTTCGTCTCTGTGTGATATCGAACTTGTCGCACATTCGGTAAGGTTCCGCAGACGGCCGGTCGGCTTTGTCCTTTGAAGTCAGGAATCTACTAGCCCAGTAGACGCTCAGAGCCGCTTACATAGGATAAGACTGCATAAAATCCCCCCATCCCCTACTTTTCACCATATGGAGTGAGAAAATCTAGAGTGGGGGCTGGGTTAAACCTGAAGCCCAGTCAATGCTCACAGCACTAGACAGGTAGCTCTAGATCTAGACTAGATATACGGGTGAGACACTCAAAGCGACACTCACACTGATCATCACTGGCCACTCAAAATGGAGTAACAGGCTGTAACATTACACAAACGCCCATTGTTCTGGCTTAGGAATCGCGTCATGTGCATAATGTGCAAGAGTACTGTAAAATTCAGTTTGATTGTGATAGCGAACATAACGGCTCGATCAAAAACGTAGATCTCGGCTACGTTCTGAATGTCACACTCGCGACGAAGCCAAAATCGTTCGTAGTTTTGCTAATTCCGTGTTTTTCTTTGTTATTATTATTAGTATCATTCAATTTATGAGAAACCCGGGATTTTAAGCCCTTTTCTGGGTGCCTGGGATTTCACTTGAAAAATCCCAGTTTTTCCGGGAGGGTTGGCAACCCTGCATAAGATATAAGCTGTGGTTTGGAACGTTCAATCAGCTGTTTACATACCGTGTGGGTGAAATGTACTTTAAAAAAAAATTAAATGGACAGGATGGTACAGTGCTGAAAGATCATGCATGCAGTATATATATAACTTGAATATATAAGAAGGCAAGAAAAATGTGACTACATGCATAAAAGTTTTTGAAAACAATGCCACATTGCTATGATGGCCACTATAAGTGCAAACTTTTTTTTTTTCAATAAGTGTTCATGTTTTGACTACACAACAAAAACAGACTCCTCCCCCCCCCCCCCCACCCCAAAAAACAAAACAAACAAAAGAAAAAGAAAAGCAAAACAAATCTGATTTTGAAAATGTAACAGAACTTCATTCTTCTTTGATTTAGTGCACGCAGTTTATTTTTATGACAATTTTTGTCTCTGTGGCATGCAAAACTTTTCATTTCATCAGGGAAAATATCAAAGGCAATTTACTTGATATTACACTGTTCCGAGTTAGATTTATGTCCACGTCATTCACTTCACAAACACAAGACTAAAGGGAATAACAGTGTCTAGGGTAGGAGGAATAGGCACAATGGGCAATGGTTGATATGAAACATCACTATATGAGCTAAGTGCATCCCTAGCTCTAAACTTGCCAAGTAAAATCCACGACAGTCAAAGCCAGGTGACCACACACCATTAACTAACCAGGAAGATTTGCATTTTTAGTACAGGTCAAAGCAAATACACTCAGTTAACTTTGACAAGATCAACAGATGAGATATCCAGGAGAAGTGAAATCTACTGTGTTTTACATCTAGAATTGCGGAAAGTATCCCACTGCCTGAATGCAAATTCCAATAGAAACGCCATGCTGTGCAAATGTACAATTCAAATCTTCCTAAATTTGTGAACTAGTGATAAAGATGTCAATTTACAATACAACCCAACTTTCATTTCCTACTTCAATATTTTCACCTGCTCTCTTCGGGGCTACATTATTTATGTTTCATCCTTGATGATTTTCTTGCCAGATTTCTTAAGAACACAACTCTCCCCCACTCCTCCGCCACACAGAGTCAAGCTATCCATTAAACTGGGTAATCTGAATACAGTTATTGTTTTAAATTAGGATAAAATAAAGATCCTCATATATTCTGATAGCTGCAAATCTACTGAGCATTTATTAAAACGGTTTTCTTGACCAAAGTAAAGGATAAACATTCTATCAGAGAGTGGGATTTCACATTAGTTATCACACTATTAAAGTATAATCACTTCTTTTATTTTTCACCTGTTTGTTAGCATGTAACAAATATCACATACAATATCAACTCAACTAGATCTTAGACAAGAAGTTTCAAAGTCTGAGACTTACCAGCTTTCTTGAATGGAGCATTCCCGAATGGATCTGAAGAATCCGAGCCAGACATGACCAGGTCCTCACGACTTTTCACATTAGAAATGCCTGGTTAAAAAAAAACACAAAAAATGAAACTGACTCAGGAAAAATAGCAAAATGAAACAAACCCTGATAAAAATACCTGAGAGAAATGCAACAACACCTACAAGAAATATCAGACAAAAACTGAACAGTCTTTACTAAAAAATATCTGTAAAAATTTTTTGCAGCTTTTAACTAGAAATAGTAGGGAAAAAAAAAAAGAAAAAAAAATTGAATCAGGCTCTTATTAAGGACAAAAATGAAACAAACCCTGCTAGAAATACCTATGAAAAAAATGGAAAAGACTATTCCATAACATGAAGATGAAGCATGTTTTATTTGTTTTTTTTTTAAATTTGCTCTAAAAATAATATTTAAAAAAAAGGGGGGAGGAGAGTGGAAGGAATACAGATGCTGCCAAAGAAATAACTCAAGAAGTCATTTCTAAATGAATGATGATGACTTTGAAAGCACAGGAAAGGAAATATTGCTGATGTTTCATACATTCCTTCTTGTTGAATGTATCACGCAAAAAAAAATATTTTAAAAATTAGTTCATTCCTGTGTTATCAATTTAAAAGAGAAATTTACCATCTCTTTTCCCAGTGCTTGAGAGGTCAATGCTCCTCACCTCAAAGCAAATTCTCTATACCTAAACTTTATATAGATCTATCTCAAATACAGAGACAGAACATCATAATCCTTTCACGAAACATCTTCTTCAACTTTTGTTTCAAAATTTCACAGAATTCCTCTTTGGTCTGTGAAAAGTCAATTGTTGATTTCCGTGCAATGTAATACTTACTTGTGTTGGATCCCCGCCTGATCTTATCAAATTCCTCCCCAAACATCATGTCATCTGTCTCCGCACCAAAGTTGTCATCACCAAACGGATTCCATTCTGCAAGATCTGCGGAGACTGGTCTGGTGTATCTTTGTGAGCCCCTGGAAATAAATAAATAATTGATGGCTGGACATGGGTTCTAGTAGATCTATTGTCAGTATATGGTTGAATATGGCATATCATACGTGAGAACAATTTTTCAATGTCTTAAAAGAACTGCAGCAGCAATGCTTCTCGAGTCTGCATGTCTTCGGCTATTCTTGACAATTTAGTATATGTGTGTATAAGTGACATTATGTTAGTGTTATATGTCATCAAGTATGAAAGGAATTCCTTTCAACAACAAATATAATTCAGCTCATTTTATCTGAACTTATATGAAGTTATATGAATCAGCAAATATTCACATATGAGACTGTGACAGAAGATCATGACCCTCTGACCATTCTTCACATCATCACCTTCAACACTTTTTGAATTTTTGTATCTTCCCAAGAGGTTTCTGATTTGTCCTTTTCTATCTTTTGTCGAATTGTGAACTTGTATGATTCAAGATACAAAGACAACAAATTTTAGAATCTTTTTAAAGTGTTGAAGGTGATGATGTAAACAATGGACAAAGAAACATGACCTTCTGTCACAGTCTCACATGAAGCAATTTAATGTAATGGGTGAAATACATCATGTACGGCAAAACTGTCAATACGTAAACTCTTTCTACCCAAGTTATCTATTCAATGGCTAGTTGGTTACATGCCAGCTGTGAAGAACAACTCGGTCGACAATCAATAAATGACTGTCTTCACGACTTCGCAACCAAATTTTCGATGATTGCATCTTATAGTGTTTCTATTAAAAATCAGAGTAATTCCCTTCCAGATTTTTTTTTTTAGTTTTTTTGTGATTCACTGTGCACACGCTACAGATGAACTGCTCTAGTTCACTCCATACATTTCCTTGACAATATGACAAAATGAGGAATCTGGGTCATTGATACCAATAGTTAAACATCATGAAATTATCCAAATGAAGGACAAGAACTTACAGAGGAGGTGGAGAGTTGATGGGCGTTGTAGTTGCTGACTTTGATTTTGCATCAGTGGGGGCTACAAGCTGAGTACTGTGGTAAGCCCTGAGAATGACAAAAGGGATCACTTTGTTTTGGTACTACCAGTGTGCATAATCAACACAGCAAAATACTGCTCCAAAACATGAATGAGTGAATACAAGGATCGTGCAGCTATGTCTTCCTGTCAGAAACTTCTTTCAGTCAAGAAAGCAGCTGGTGACCAGTACTGTTTCAATAGAAATAAGTAAATTTCAAATGAGTGGAACTTGGAGAAATAAGCATCAGGCAAATCAGAATACTTCTGGGTAAAAAGTGACAAATTTCATGGGCTGAAAGAAAAAGTGATTATTTCTGCAGAATCTTTCACATTTTCTTTCTTCAGTTCCTGAAACAGGGCCTTATTATTTTAAGGCAAATATTTTCACAATTATTGGTATCTAGAGACTGATATTGATGCTGCCCTTCAGATTAATAAATGAGCAGTTTGCAGATCTTTTGTTTTAATACTATCCATGAATTTCATCTCAAAGGTAAGCATGAACAGGGAAGTCAATCTGTTTACATCATTGGCAAAACATTTCAATCTTTTTTTCCATGTCACATCTTTGTAATAAGATGCAATAAATTAAATATTTTACATAATAAGAGAAAAAAATCTGTGTCTAGCAAAAAAACTGACAATAACAAAACTTACTCCATGAAGCATGAAGCTTGGGATCGATTGTTAAAATTTGTTGTGAAATACGAATGTCTATATTTTGATTCATATAAATACCTGAAAGCACTGCCTTTGCCGCCCATGGTAAGAAACGAAGTGTCGCTCACATTCCGTCGATGCCTATTTATCCTGCTATCATTTGGTGGGTTGAGTAAAACTGACGAAGACTGCGAGGACAAAAAGATTGCTACATGAAGACACTATACTACACGCTGGATTTCATTTGACTGCAGAGTTCAAATTAGCTTTAATATGCAATACTCTCAAACATAAACACTCTACTGTTGGGAGGTGGGTCAAGATATGTTGGCAAATTGATTACTTTCACCAAGGCCAAACAAAGGGGAAAAAAAAGCTATTCAAAAATCAGAATAAGTGCTTCTATGATTTTTTTAAAAAATGCAATGTAAAAGAAGGACAACGAAAAACTGCACAAAACCTTCCCTAATATGAGTTTATTCTGTTATGCGATAATTTTGATACATACATATTACCATGTAACATCCCAAGGGCCCAAGCCATTTCATAACCACACAAGAGACACATCTATACTATAAATCTGCAACAAAACCCATAAAAGGCTTATGGACTTGAAAACTACTCAATGTACCTATATGAAATTTGGCACACAATATTGTTGCATAAAGATCTCTGTTTCTTCTTACATAAAGCTGAAAAAAGCTTATTATGTTTGACTATTCTAAAAAGGTAATAATAATTGAAAAGTTAAGGTGCGAGAGTGTAAATTGTTCCTTCTAAATTGTACCTTCGATAGAATGATGCATTAAAAAAAAACAAATACGGTTTATCTATGACTAACATTCAGTTTATTCATCCAAAATACCAACATCGAGGTGTGCACACTTGCGATACACTTTAATTAAGTCGCAGGGCAGTATCGCTTTGACCTATTTTTAAATAATAATAAGGCTGTGGGTTCTCTTCTAGTTTCAGCAAAAAACAAAAAGAAAAATGATGCATTCTGAAAATGAAGAACACAATAAAATCATACCTTTCAAATGAACTGATACAATAATTCAGCAGTTGAAATGTGAAAGAGTTAACTCACTGTGTTTTGGTTGCTGACAAACTGCCGGCTGTTTGGGACTTGGGGACGTTTGAAAGTTGAATCCTTCTGTGATGCAATGGCAGGGTCTGACTTTGATGTGTCTTCCACAACGCTCTCGTCTGCCAGGCTTATCAATTGCCCTGTTTTCACCTGTAAGTTGGAGTCACAAAGGTAACACTAAATATTGCAATGTTTTCACCTGTACTACTATGATCATATTTAAATCCTGTCATGCTCATAAGACTAATGTCCAAATTATTTCCAATCTGTATACTGCATGTAAACTGAAAATGATGAACTTATTTGAACATTTTAAGAATTATGTCACATTTATCTCTCTGAAGTTTTGCTATATGTCTCATGTTTACAGAAATGACATAAATATCTCAAAACACCCAAACCATGGTCAAAATTGCAATTTTAGTTACATTTTCCTGGAACAAATGACTGAAATCTATGTGAAATATAACATGATGAAATCAGGCGTTAGTCAATCTTCAGCATATAGTGTTACTGCTTCCCACTAAAACCTATTTATTTCATGTTCCGTTGGTCAAAAAATTGTTCTATCTGGAGCAGAAATCGAGATGCTGACAGTTAAAGATGATATGGCTGACTTACTGCTGGAGCTGAGGTTAGTGAGAAAATGGCTGCTCAATTTTGTTAATCCTCATTTAGATCATGTCCTTAAAACACAATTTTTTAACTTCTACTCAATATATTTCAGCAAATTAGATTCCGAAATACATTTTTCAATGGGCATACAAGAATTATGGGCAGAAAAAAAAAAGGTGATAAATATTCATTCTCAGTTGAAAAAAACCATGAAGCCTCTAGTCGCCTTAGTTTGATAACCATCTGATTTCATCGCGTTGCATCTCATATTGTCCTCAAACATATATGACCAAACTATCTCTGAAATAAAGATATAATCATGTATGCATGTTACAGGACTTCTTACAACTGATGAAACTCAAGGTGCGGTAATATAAAATAGCAATTTGTATCGAAATCTATCCCAAACATGACAGAGGTCTTTATTATTTAAGGATAAGATTTTGCGACACAAGACTGCAATAAACATAACAAAATTGCTATGTAATATAATATGTTAACAAATTTTCTCAGAACATATCCTCTATGTATGAATATTATAAAACCTCTCATATCTGGTATTCGAAATTATCTGGAACCTATTGACATATGTAAAATAAAATCTCAGAAATACAGGGTGCTTGCCAGTCATGTAGGTAGCACTCAGCAAGCACAAAGCTCAGTATTTTCTTACTCTGACTTATTTCTTTCAACCTGATGCTTTGTGTTCTCCCACCGTCTCTGATCTGCGAGGTTCCATCTAATACTATGACAACAGTGTGACTTACTTCATTGCTAGAAGCACTTGTGACCAGCCTCTCTCCAGATGCACCTCGTTCGTGACGGTTGTGATTAAAGCTATTGACTTGCTGTGACGGCTGCTGTTGCTGAAACTGTTGCTGTTGCTGCTGCTGTTGTTGTTGTTGCTGCTGCAGCGGTGCGGCATTTCCATACATCTGGTACATGTTCATCTGCTGCTGATAAAAAAAGTAAGTTTACTATATAGGAAGCTGGTGACAAATACTATTATGATTTTGAAAATTATCATCCATTTACATTTTCTGCCAGCGAAAAGTGGTTTTAAAATTTTGTACATTTATCTACATTTTCTGAAAGTATTCAGTTCCAATCCTTTATTATGAGGATGATTTCAAATATTTCTAGGATCACTATTGCAAAAGCAGTTTGTAGAAGGCTTTCCAGTTTTAGATCAGGTGGTGAGTGTGTTAGCACACTGAGAAATTTGGGAGGAAAATTACTACCAAATTATTTCCACAAAACTTTTATGACATCTCATACTGTGTGACAGAACATGCAGGTCAAAGCTATACAAATGTGATTGGCGGTAAAATGGGACAATCTCATATTTGTAACTGAAAGCCAAAGGGGAAGGCCAACAGATTCCAGTTTCTAATATTTTTAAGATACGTCAGTTATTTAGATGAAAAGGAACAGCCAATGGTGTCCAAAACAATGATCTGAATAAATAACTTCGACAAACAAAAGGCAGAGAAGTCTTTAAAAACAAAATCTCAATTTTCTCCGAAATGTAAAAGTGGACATGACATAATTATGCATGCGGATTTTCTCTCTTGGTATTCAACTGTTATTAATTATGATCTGGGACAGAGGAAATGGTCATGATAGCAACATAAGCATATGTCTCGCGGCCAGTCGAAATGAGACTTAAGTTGCTGGGCTAGAACGGAGAAATCGGGCTTTGAATGTGATGGGGACGGGTCAGACATCAAATTTTTTTTTATTGCAGAAATCTAAAGTACATTCATTTCTGAACAAGACAGTGTCGGTCTTACCCTCCATTTATAAATATTTCTTCATTAAAATCGGGTTTTTGTGAGGTAGGTATGTAGATTTATGCATTTGCCGTTCATTTAAACTCGATTTTCTCGGAATTTCAGTCATTGCTGGGAATCCCTCGTCTCTTTAAACTACAATATCTCTGGCTACAATAAAGCTGCTCAAAACTTTTTTCATGACCTGAAAGGGTATAAATAAGCTTTCACATGATACCAGAAGCCCCATATGGTGAAAAATCGACATACGTCTCATTCTGACTGGCTGCGAGACATATATGTTTTGTTTTTTTTTTCTGGCTTTGTAAGCTTTGCAGTTTGAACTGGCTGAAAATCCTTACTATAAGTCAAGTGCTCTTGCATATGAGTCAACATGTTTGCCCATGGTAAGTGTTACCACTTCCAATCTTTCTGTTTTGTTTTGCTCTTTTACACTGACATTATGTAATATTAAGACAAAGGCAATGGTGCAACGTGATCATATTTCATTGCTCTATTTCTCTGACTTTTTCAGTTTTAAAATTTGAAACTGGCTGGCTATGTTTCCTGCAGGCCAAGTGCCACTTCCTGTGACTAGACACTAGACATGCTTGCTCTTTAAGTGTATCAATTTTCAGTTTGCTTTTTTTTCTTTTTTTTTTCAACACTGGTGTCATACAGCAAAAAACAAGAAAATATATGCCACTACTAAGGTGTTACGTGCTTTCAATATAATAGCTGAAGGAGTAATTCTAGTTCAAACACTGTAAATATTGCTGAAGTCTCAAACTTATCCAAAACAAACAAACCAAGAAACAAACAAAAATGAGCAAATAATGACAAAGAGCCAAGCACCTCTAATTTCAAGTGTTACTATTTCCAGGCAATGTGGTTCACACACTGGTCTCAAATGTCAAAACACAGGAAATAGAAAAAAAAAAAAAAAAAAAAAGCCAGGACAAAGGTTGTAAGTTCTAAAGCAGTGGGTTTTAACCCTCGAAGGACATTGCAAAGCCTTGGCAGAGGGGCTCCAGAACTTAGCTAGAAGTGACTTGGGGTAAAACTAATTTCAACTCATCAATTGTATTTTTTTATGCTCTTATATATTTGTTTTTTGTTTCAATATTTCATTCCCTCTCTATCACAGAAAATAAAATGTAAATGGAGATGCTGATAGTAGGGGTCGCATGGGTTTCAAGCTATTTGGTAGAGGGTCATGAGTGCAAAAACTTCGGAACCACTGTTCTAAATGTCGTTCCTTTTAGAAGGGACTGCACAGCTTTACTCCAAGATACCCTTCATCATTAGTTAACAATACGTGTGAAATTCTAAAAATAATTTTCTATCCTCTCCTTTACCTGACACATCATTTTGCAAATATTGTGTGAGACTGAAATATTTATCCAATACAAGATAACGGTTTGTAAGCACAAAGAACAACATAAACCAACCTAAAGGCAGCGCAGAACTGAATAATGATCAAAATATAGTTTTTCACCCAAATTTAGAACTCTGAAAACCTGTTTGCATCACAAAAGAAAAAAAATGTTTAACAGATAGCCAGCCATGAACCAGACCCCCTTCCCCTCAATAAAACAAACCTAAAAAAAAAAAATCCTTGGCAAGATGTAAAACTCCAACACACATAAGGAAAATTCTAGATCATTTGTCGTAGCCCTACAACTAACCACCAAAGGGATGTTTGAAGGAAATATAAAAAATAGAAAAGAAACATAGCCTTACAAACAAGAGTCCCTCACCTGTTGGGCCAGAAACTGCTGTTGCTGCTGCTGACCATAGAAAGACTGAGAGGGTGTGTTTGTGATGGGGCCACTCATGCCAGGGTAGTTGGCCATGGGTGAGGTCTGCTGGGAGCCTGGGCCAAACATAGGGGAGGCTGGCACACCCATCTGTCCCTGGTACTGTGGAGAGGGGCTGGGCTGGGGACCTACATCTACAAGAGATTGGACAAGAAATTAAGACTCAAATTAAACTTACAGATGAGATTCATTGGAGAGGATGTCAATATTATGTATCTGGAACGGAAAAGTCATATTATCCATTTCTTTTTCAAATCAAATGATTTCACAATCAAACACAGTCATATTCCGATACAAACAATATCCTAACAAAACCAACCACCTAGGGACCCAACATCTCATTAGAAATAAAGAAAACATAACAAAGAAAATGAACTAGGATTGCCAACCCTCCTGCAAAAACGGGGATTTTCCCAGATTTCAAGAGAAATCCCAGGCACCCAGAAAAGTGGTTAAAATCCCAGGTTTCTCATAAATTAAATAATAGTAATAATAATAACAGCATAGAAAAACACCGAATTAAACTACAAACTTTTTTTGCTTAGCCGTGGGTGTGATATCCAGAATGTAGCCTAGATCTATGTTTTTTTTTGAGCCATTACATTTGCTATCACAATCAGAGTTTTGCAGTACTCTTGTTGAGATTATGCACACAACGTGATTCCCAAGCCAGAACAATGGCTCTCCATTTTGCCAACTGGCCAGTGTCGCTTTGAGTATCTCCCCCCTATCTAGATCTAGTTGAGATCTACCTGTCTAGAGCCGTAAGCACTGACTGGGCTTCTAGTACTATCCAGCCCCCTCTCTAGAGTTTCTCACTCCATATGGTGAAAAGTAAGGGAGAGGGGCGATCTTATGCAGTCTTCGCCTATGTAACCAGCCCACTGTCTACCCCGCTAGTAGGTTTCCGAATTCAAAGGACAAAAGCCGACCGGCCGTCCATGGAACCTTACCGATGTTACATAGAGATGAGAACTAGCACTGATTTCTCACCTCCTATCCAACCCCACTCTCCTTAGCATCACATCAAAACCATACACTTTGAAAAAACATTGTATTCCATTAGGCAGGAGGGGGCAAGGGTACAGAAACATGGAAGGAACAAAGGTAATAACATGGTTAATGTTATGCTGTATCCTAGATTGCTGTAATCATTGATCCTGATCATGTTGGATCTCACCATATATTCCACTCTGGTTTTCACATTGTACTTTCACTGTCATATTTTATATTGATATATCATACATGTTCATGATATATATAGATCTTGGCCAGAATAGTCTGTGGCGTTTACTTTCATCAAACTATCAAATAGACCAAGGAATTAATTGTAAATAGTGACTGTATATTCCTGGATTTTACCTAATTAGAAAAACTGTGCATTTGACAATATGTTTAATAACTGCTCTGTGCATAAATTCTTTGACTGGATACTGCAAAACAAGTTTTAGCATCGGATTCTTCTTAGTATGTAAAATCCTTGATTTAGGTAAAAAATCCCTGTTTTTTTTTAAAGCGAAATTCCTGATTCGACCATGATGGGGTTGGCAACCCTGGATGACCCTTATAGAATAATGTTACCCCCAAGTTCACCAAGTGGAAAAAAAACCTCTTGCTCCTAAAATACCCCCCATTTGAATTTACATAAGGCATTTTTGCAGTTACTTACCAACAGGAGTATTTGGGTTGCTAGCAGTGGGCCTCTTCCGCGGGGCGATTGATGTTTGAATGGGAAGTCCAAGAGAAGCAGCAGGCTGAGCACCCTGTCCCCCTCGAGGCCTCTGTCTAGGGGCTACTGTAGTACTTTCTATACTGGGAGCACTGGTATTCCTGAAATTTGAAACAGAAGAATACTAACCACACAGAAAAACTAAGTCTTGTTACCCTGCAAAATCATTTGCGATGAAACTGCAAACATGTTTGCATTTGTAAATGAACATGGTACTGTAACCACACAGATTTAATTTTATTAAACCATCCAATTTACAAGGTAAGCCATCATAGCAATAAGCTGAAAAAAAATAGAGTCCAAATAGAGACTCCTTCACTGTCAGACAAACCAGCAAAGATAAAAAAAAAAATAAAAATTGGAACTTCTATTCTTCTGTATCTCTTTTCTCATTACTATACAATTGTATCTGAGTTAGCAATCATCTTGTCAGACTCAAATAATTTATTTCTTCAGTTTCTACCGAAGTGGACCCCACTATTCAACACCAATTCAGTAATTCCAAACCTCATCTTCATCATTTACATTTATATTGCATCTACACAGTTGAAGACAAAATTCATAGCCAAGACATATGCTAGTGAAGGCCAAAATCTGGAGCGAAACGACTAGGCAATAAAACATAGCTGTTATGACTAAAATCTAAAGCTTGATATTCTTTTAAACTGAGGCTCACTTTTGAGTGGATGACTTGATCTGTTTGGAATCAGTCTCCGTCAATGGACTAGGCAAGCTTTTGAGATCAGGCACAGGTGAGGACTGTAAATCAACAAGAAATGATAATGAGTTCAATGGTTCATCGCCACTTATTGTCATATAAATTATTATTTCATACAAATGTCTTAAATTTACTGGCAAGTAATGCAATACACTAAAAGAAACAAACAACAATCTGTAGAACGCAATAACCAAAATCTGAAAATAATTACTAGGGGTCAAATTTTCGAGCCTCTTCATTCAAATGAAAAGAGGAGCAACAACAAAAAAAATAAAATGTCAATCATCATTATAACTATGTGTCTTTCAAATAAGTGAAAATAGTACAATATTCTTCATTTATCAGTTACACAACGAGAAAAATAAAATCAAACAAAATCAAACAAACTGGGAAGCATTTTGTTAAACAACTTCAGTGTTATTCACATCAATCAGTTTTTACATTTTTGTCCATCATATGCACAAAACTGATAGAAAATATTATATGTAGAACTCAGAAATGGCTGAGTATTCCATTGTCTGTACAAATAAGATAACTTACATTCATATTTGGCACTGGGTTGGGTCTTCCAGCTATTTGGAAGGCGACATACGAGACTTGGTAAATGTCTGGTCTCATTTTGGGATCCTTTTCCAACATATAAGCTGTGAACAAAGAAAAGGCAAATCACTTTGAGACTGTACTTCCCATAATAAATTCAAGTACTTTTAAATTCCCATGTTGCTAAATTTTCAATCTCAGGTAGAGTTCTGAGCAAGAATGCTTAATGTGCTACAATCCATGGAAGAAAATATCCAAACAATTTGAACAAAATATTTGACAAGGAAACTGAAAAGTGTGGCTGATATTTAAATTGCACTGTATTTAGTAATCTTTGAATAAGTTTGCAAATCTGTGTAAACTTGAAACAGCTATACATTACAAAAACATTTTGAGAAAAAGAAAAAAAAAAAATCATGGGCGAAGAAGCAAATGAGTGATAGTGAAAAATTTCACCTAAACCTAAAAATTTGTATAACTCAATTTACAAGATTTATATAAGATAGCAATCACTGCTGTTCTGACATTTCATGAGGTTTATGAGACTTGGCACAGACTTACCAATCAAAGACATAAGTGCGTTGGAGAAGCGATGACTATCTGGTACAGTGTAGTTGTTGCTCTGAATTGCTAAAGAGCTCTCTCCAAATGGCAGAGTGAAGAAACACAGTTTGTACAGCAGACATCCTAAGGCCTGATGATCAATAAGGAAATAAAACATTTTCCACCTTCATTTAGGATTTAATTATCTTTATTAACATCAGTGGTTGGTGATTCTAATAGGGATGACTGATTCTACCTAAGAACATAAGCAAATATCAATATAAAACTTGGGACAAAATTCACATAAATTTGAGTACAGCGTATTGCAGCACATTATGAACCGTTGCTAGTATGAGAAAAAAGAAACCTCAAACTATGGCTATCTCAAACTCAGCCAGTATTTTTATACTGACATGCCAGCTCTGTCAACAGCAGCAATGTTTAATTCATTGTGATCACATGGATTATACTATAAAGAAGCAATCGCTGCTATCATTAGGAAATTTTCAGTCCACATTCTTCACTATGTGCTCACCAACTTTTGAATATGACCGGTCTTTATGGGAATTCATTCTGAAATGTAAAAGCCTAGACCTACCCATATATCTGATTTTGTCGTGATAGGTGTGCCTCCATATAAATCAATCATCTCTGGGGCACGGTAAGACAAAGTAGTGTATCTGAAATAATAGATTTGATGAGACAATCAATCATTTCAATGCACTTACCCAACAACATAAAGGAAACAAAGTGAAATTAAATATGATCCTCAATTTTACTGGGCAATGCAGTATTTCCTTTCGAATCAAGATATGTGTTTATGCTGCTTATTGATTAAACATGTTTTCTTTGAATTTCCCAAAAATGCTACTTTTATTATATACATCTCATGCCCAGGGCAAATGAGTCGGAAGTCGGGCGGGGCAATTTCTAGTTACAGCCATTTCTAACCATTTTCCGACTCAGTTATCGAAATTTTCCTTTTTTTTTTTTTTTCACAAAACGAAAACTGAATTATTTTTAACCTAAAAGAAAGAAAAATTTGGTATCTGAGTTAGAAAATATTTAAAAACGGCTGTAACTCGAAACTGTCCCCTCCCCCCCCCCTACTACTTCCAACTCATTTGCCCTGGGCGCAAGACATATTATATCTTTTCATTTCATGTGACATATTATGCTCTTAAACCACCATATCCAATCTATGAGTCAGTTCACATACTGTTTGTATGTTTGAACTTTGTCCAACTAAAAATAATAACTCACTGTTCTATTGCTTAATTTTTATGACGAAAAGAAAGAAAAGAAAAAAAAGCATGCAGTACAAAAAGAAAGAAAAACAGAGAGAGCCTGAGAGAAACAAAAGAGAGATATTAGACTATGAAATCTTCAAATATATTTACTTTTGAATTTCTTCTTCAATTGCAGTGACTTTCTGTTGGGATGGGTCCATCACTCTTCCAGTTGCACTTCCAAAATCACACAACACATAATTTCCTCCTTCACCTAACAGAATATTTTCCACCTGCAATGAAATGAATATGAAACAATGCATTATGATGTTATATTTATCAATTCAATCCATGGGATTTCTCTGTTTCGCAAACCAATCTGCCTCTTCTCTCAGTCTTCCAAACAATCAGTGTGGCCCAAAGTTCATAACAAGAGCGATATTAAATTTTCATTTGTACAAACAAACTCTGGTTTTAAATCTGTGCACCAGTAGCACATGATTAAAATGACAAAAAAAAAGAGGGGAGAAGAATGAACAAGATTAAGAGACTACACTGCGGATATGATAAACATTGTTTTCCTGTTAGAATATGTAGTGACTTTCTCTTGGGATCGATTCACACTCTTCCAATTGCAATTCGAGAATCACACAAAACACGGCTGCCACCTTGATCTGACACAGATGTCTGCGACTGTGACTGAGGGCCATGACCCTGTCACTACACAACTCTTTATTGCAATTGCTACTTTCCTTTTTCTTTCTCACATGTTTTCAAACTGATTTCATTTTGTATCTCAAGTTTGATTATGAACTTATGTGATATAAGATACAAATAAAAAATCAATTCTAAAAAAGTCTCATACCATGACATAATCAGCGAAAAGGATCACCACCTTCTGTTACCCTTTCATTTCCATTCAGAAGTGAGCTAAAATATGTTCATAATCACAATGTCCTCTAAGCCCCGCCCTCCGATCAGATGCCAACTATGATCATGCGATGACGAAGAGCCAGTTGGGTTCGAAAATTTGGCTAGTGATATCAATTTGTTCAACACTAAGCTCTTCATATACTGCTTTTTTTAAAGTTTTTGATTAGGTGCCTGTAGACAGTCGTTTTAAATTTTAAGACTTTTTTAGAAAATGATGATATCAGTAATAATCACGGTGACGTCCTTCTACAAACCTTCAGATCCCTGTGAATGATGGGAGTCTGGCAGTGGTGCAAGCGAGATACAGCCTCACAGACATCACAGAAGATTTTCAGGATTTCTTTCTCAGGAAAACCAGACTCAAGACGATCATTCATTTCTTGAATAATTGTGCCTAAATAGGATGTGAACAAAAAAAAAATTTTTGTTTTCTTGTTACTGTAGCTGTTTTAGAAGTTAATGGCCCATCAGCACAATTATGGCTACATTGTGCTTAGCATGGTTGAATATGTTTACAAGATACAAAAGTAAGAGTGTATAAAATCGAAGGCGATACATTGTAAAAGGAATGTATCAAAAAAGCAAAATAAGTAGACATGTGGCTTGCCGCTTGGTCTGCTGCAAGTTTTCAATGTCATATGTTTATGGTGGTAATCTTATATTCTGGCATAAAGGCCAACCTGGCATAAAGAGCCCGTGATGGTCTTTAGACTCATTTTAGTAAACATTTCCTTCAGAGAACAGCTTAGAAGTAGGCTTCTCAAGAATCTCTGAAATCTAAACGTATGTGTGCAACTTTGTTCCCTAAGGATGAAAATGACAGCCTAACACATAATTCTTGCAACAAACAATAACAGGAAAAAAAAAAGGGGGGGGGGGGTGTAAACAAAGTCAACTATGCAGCAAAATAAAAATACATTGTTCTTTGAGGATTCTACAGCACCACAGTGGAAAATAATGTTCATTTAAAAAAAGCAGGAAAAACACAATGACCTCTTCACAACTCAAATTATTTGCTCACTTGGTAAAGCAAAAAAATAAATTCTATGACACTGAAAAAAAAAAAGACAAAGTGCAATGTCTCACAATCAGAGCAACATCAAAATAAGTTAAAAAAAAGACATATTTAACAAGAAAAACATTCACATCATATGTCTTGTGTGGGCTGACTTACCTTTACAATATTGCATAAGTATAAGTACTTCATAAACACGGTTTTGGGTAACTGTAATACTTGACTCAATGTAGCGAATTATGTTTTTATGGCCGCTCAGATCTTTCTGCAAGACAGAATAAGGTAAACAACATTATACTTGGCTTACAAAACAATAACAAAGTTTTGAAATTTCATGAAAGATGGGTGTGAACAAAAAGAAAGAAAGCACCAAGCTTAAATGATGGCACTATCATGTCAATCTTTGGTTTATTTGCAATTACCATTATTTCAATTAAAACGAACTATATCTAACTGATAAACAAGCTGCCACTATGAAAGACCACCTGTATTCAGAAGCAAAGAATTCTGAAGTATGGCCCTTGTTTTCTATCAAAGTTGCCAATTCTGACTAGGCCCTGTCATGGATCATGAACAAAAATCAATAATTTTTCACTAAAATTTCAAAAATGATGAATTTGCACACCAATCCTTTATCAAAACATGTTACCGTGTGTAATCTTGGCATTTTAGAAAGACAGATATATCTAACCCTTGTCTCAACAGTACAAAACTCTTGGATTTGACAGTACATTTATTTAAATGTACAAGCACTGAATCAGGTTTTTGAGCTTAGGATAAAGACCAAAAAAAAAACCCAACTCAGAAACGATATCTGAGAATAATGAAATACTTAAGTCACTGAGCAGATTACATTCTATTGATCAAAACATGTTGTTAATGCTTTTCTTTTCGAGATCAGTTTTACAGAGTGAAAGAAAACATGGAATATATCCCGAACTGAATCTGCAAAAGAAAATAGCCCAACTTGCCCATATATCATAAATCTAATTCTGGACTAGATCTAAATCTAGATTTGAAACCTCGTCATATGAAAGGGGGTGCATTCTTGGTCATGCTTTAGGGCTATACTAGAACATTATCAGTAAATAGAAGAGCAAAATGGTCAATTCCCAGTGCGAGCATTTCTAATTTCTGGCGCTCTATATCTCAATCAGTTATTTCACAGTGCTTAACTACATGCCCTAGACCTCTAGAACCTTACAGGTGTCTGCTATTCAGAAAAATCTAAAAGTTGAAAAAAAAGAGGGAAAAAAAAAATTTGCTGTCATGTCCCTGTGGCATTTTCTTGTTAGCTATGTTGCCACAGCACTGAGTACTATAAGTCGATGTGATTGCAACTTGACGGAATATGCGAATTAGTTTTGTTTCTTCATGTCAAGCACTTGCTAGCTATAAAATGCGGTCAGAAAATCAGATCCGTTTGAAATCGGCAGCCTGGGGAAACGACATCAAACAGGACTACATATCACAGTTCTATCGAGGGCCTGACACTGCTCACTGCAATGTTTGAAAAAGGATGAAGACAAATTCTAATCATCATACAGAAACTTCTATGAATTTACATCCAGGACTACAAGAAATTTAGTACATGTAATATTTCAGCATTTTTCTTGCATAATTTCATTATTTTGTCATAGGATTGGAAATCCAAAATTCGAGTTCAAGTGTACTTTCAGGTGCCTGGCATTTCACTAAGATAATTGGGATGATCCCTGATTTTCAGGAGGATTGGTAACTCTGTACAGTATACTTCTCAGCTATAGCCAATCTAAAATAGCAATGAACAAGTAACAAGCTTTCTCAATGACCAATGTAAATCAAGTTCATTTGCAAACTCAGTCCTTCAAGTCTAGCAGCATTCCTGACAAACACTAGGCAAACATTACACGCATAACATAAAAAAAAAAAAAGGAAATTTATGAGCATAGATGGAATTCTAAAATCTGTTTATTTTAACTGTTTAATTTTGCAGGTATAAATGGATTAAGAATCTGCAGAGCTTTACATGTAAAATCTGATCTAAAATACTTACCATTATCTTGATTTCTTTCTGACAAACTGCCAAATCACGATCATTGTTGACATACATCCTTTTGAGGGCAAGACGGCTGCCATTTGGAAGTTTGACCAGAAAAACAACTGCAAATCCACCTGCAAGACAAATTAATTATCACTTTTTACTGCTTCTGATCTTCAGGACTCAAAATTAGTTTTAAAAAAAAACTATAAAATTATTAAAATGTAATACTAATATGGCAGTATTCTTTATTTTCACTTTAAAACTTCTATGGCTGCTAGAGGATATTATCCCCTGAAAGTCAACACAACATGCACACAAACAACATTCTGGCTGAATTCATTATACAATAGTCTGTAAGATCTTTATAAGCACTACAAGCCTTGCCAAAGACAAATGCATCTCAGGGGAAAAAAAGTTTCAATAGCATTTTTCTTTCGAAAAAAAGGAGAAAGCATTAACTTTCTCTCTGACTCATTCAATTATTTTCAAAAACACCTAGAATTTCAAGGTAAGATTTGAGTGGTTTTGTATTTAAATTTCACTGTATAAGAACCCTTTCCTTTCTAATTTCTTTATTTATTCTCTAAACCTGTCCAAGCCAGGAAGAAAATCTTCATTATATTGGCTGGAATGTATTCTTCTGTGTTATTTTAAGAATCTACAAGTTTTCAAGATAACTAGCTACTAATTCATAATTGGCATACAATGCAAGTATTATTTTCAACCTGGGGACCAGAACGATCAAGAGCTATATTCTCATTTTCTGTTGTTATAAATCCATTAGTCTTCCAAACAATGAACAGACTATGCCGAATAAGCAAACAATAAATCTATTACCTAATTAGTCCAAATCAGACTGAGAACGTCCATCATTTGATGTAACTTTATAATGTCTACATCTATGATCTAACTCCTGGCCCCCCAGAAAATGGCATCGCTTGCAAACGCGTTGCGGCCGCGATTTTTGCCCCTAGCCGCATTGCGCCCGCAATTTTGACCCTGCCACAATTTTCTTGCAATTTTTGCCTTTTTCCCTTTTAACTGAGGGGAAAAAAATGGTGAATCTGTTCAATGACAAGCACACCATCAATCCTCTGGTGATCGCGTGTAGTGTCCCCTTTCAAATCGCCAATTTTTCTATCTTCTCTAGACTGTGACGCTGGAGAGTGGTAGATTTAGACTGTGTGTGGATTCACTTGTTCATTAGATCTAAGAGATCTTCGATGATGGACTGATTCTTCAACAAATCTAATAACATCATAAAACTAACAGAAGTTAGTTCCCTACTCAAAATTATAGTGCTGATCAACTGTTTTCCAGATGGATCTAGTCTAGATCCAGAGTCAAGATTAGATCTAAAACGATAAAAACACTCTCCTGAAAATAGAAAGACAGGCAAGTAGCACTAGGCTGTCAAAATCTAGCTGTGTTTTGTCAAGATTTCAGTCAGCATTATGAAGGGAAAATGAAGGGAAAACACACGAGTCACAAGCTAAGCTTGGATCTAGGTCTACTGTTTTTGACTTGTAGCTTTGGTCTGTTCTTTAGCATTTTTGTGCTATTGTCTTTGGAACCATCTCTGTGACTCTCAAAGGTAAATGTTTTGCACTGTAAATTTTGCTAACACTGAGTTTGAACTCAGCTTTTCCATCTTTAATTTCAATCTAATTTTGCCAAAACAAAGTGCTGCACTTCTTTTTTTTAATACTATATAACAAATCTGTGGCAAGTGAACTTTTGTGCAAAGTAATTTCTGATACATGCAGTACAGCATTGTCAGTCCTCAACTGATCTGTGACTGGCAATAAATTTTTTATTATTAGTTGTGAAACAACTGTCACACAGCTTTTTAGTGGATAACGGTATGATGGTGCTTATATATGAACAGAAAGAAAAAAGAGTGAAACAAATCAAATCTTTAAAGTTTCATGAATCTTTCAGGGATATTGTTACAAATGAAATTGTAGTAACCATAATTAAACTTTACAATAAAAATGGCTTCAAATATATCAACTAACTCTGTGAAAAGTGTGGTCCGTATGAGATTATTTTTTCTTACTGCACTTGCATTTTTTTTTGGTTGCAATTTTGGGGGATTTTTGCATGCAATTTTTGGTTTCTCAAATGCATGTTTTGTAATTTCGAAATGCAATTTCCACGGGGTCAGTAAATCTAAATCCATTAGCTGTCTCACAAAGTGCTTTTGAAACTTTTGTACAGAGGGGGTGAAAGAATCTTTAAGATCGCCTTGTTTAAAAATGACTGCTCTGTTATAAAAAATTCACTGTATTTCAAGATTTCTAATTTTAACAACATTTTGTCATGCCAGCATCTTCTTTTTGGCATGCTAACAAAGTCCATTATTGTACTGTTAATTAGACTATTCAAAAACTTTTTACCTCCAATGATATCAGACAGTTGAAGGAAACACTCCCCCCATGTCAGCATTCCTTGTAACTTCCATTTTTATACTTTTGGTTTCAGTTATTGTCTCAAAAGTTGTGGTGTTTGAAGATAGAACTTTAAGTTATTATAAAAAAAAGATGTGCCAGTCATACTTGCATGGGAATACTAGATGACAGGTCTGCGTGTGACGTTCAGTTCAACAGAATTGAACTTATTAATGTGCTCAAGTGTTAGGTCATTCAGTCAGTGCAAAAGACAATGTTGTTGTTTTTTTATTGTATAAACATAGACTTTAATTAAGATCACACATTATCATTAATATTGCAATCAATAGAGCAATTTTTGTTCTCATTCTTCACCCTTTAAAGCAATAAGTACTATAGTCTTTTCGAGAAGAGTGCATTCCTACACATGGAAAACATGAAGAAACACAATGATTTGCGGTATGTTATGGTCACACAGACAGAACCTTGGCTTAATTTAGATTTCTGATACAGGGTCTTTGTTCATGAGGGGATAGGCGATTAGTCTATTGTCCTGCACATTAATCACTGCCAAATTTCGGTGTATATATCAGGTAATTCACTAATGCGACAAACATGACAGTGTAATTTTGTTACGAACTGGCGACTGGTCGAGGGTACCGCCCACCGCAAAGAAATTGTTCTGAGTGACCCAAAAATAGGAACTCACCTTCCGCTATAACATCCTCGACCACGACAGAAAATCTGCCAATTTGAAAGGTTTTCCCTATCTGAGGGTTCTGTTGATTTGAGCCAAACAATTTTTTCATAGTGCGGCTCTCTGAGCAACAAGGCTATAAAGTTTCAAAACAATAAATTCATCTTGCCCAGATTACTCATAGACGGTGCGCGACATAGGGAGAATGGACACTTCCTGTTTGTGTTATGACCACTTCCGTTTGTGGATAAATTTAGTTTCGAAGTTTTGTCCTTATGCCCGGTTTTCACTTTCTCTTTCTCTCATAGATACTTTTTCTTTAAAAAAATTGGTTACATCTTAGCCTGCTTAATTATATATAAATCACACTTTTATCTGCTCTTTTTTATCATGACACAGAAATCTAGATCTAAATCTATATCAATCCTAAGTTTTGTTTTGTTTACCACAGTAAGTCTAAATATTATTAAAATGTTTAATTTTGTGCACGAATCAAATCATGGTATAAACAACAGCCATGCGTGGCAGTTGCAGTTTCTTCGGGGTTTATATTTTCACATCATTAATTTGGTTACGATTTGTCATAACCAAAGATAGTGATGTTGACAATGGAGGATGGTAAATTTTGCCGTATGGTGTTAGAACCTGTATGTGTTGTGACCGGAGACGTCTCATATTGTACACATCTGCCGGGTTACTAGGGAATCGAATCAATCTGTTTTTATTCATCCAGAAGTCTGAGAAGAATAAAAGATCTAGATCTAGACCCTTCTAGATCTAGGCCGAGATCTAAATCTAGAATCTAGATCTAGATACAGCGTAACAAGATCTGAAAAATGCAATCCTTCGAATCTTGATGTAGATCTATGTCTAGATTTCTTCCTTTGCTGCTCTAAATGTAAAAATATTTCACAAATCATCAGTGCTGAGTATGTTTATTAGCTCGCTAACCCAACTAGATTTAGATCTATATCTACAGACATTGAGAATTCGGTGTAAAACAAGTGTTGTAAATGAAAAAGATACAGATCTAGATTAGGGCACTACCATCACACAGCGGTCCTTAGTGCCTATATCGATACTGCGATTATTGCCTCGGCAGTATGCCCAGCCGAGGGTCCGAGCAGGTTAGGGCCAGGGGTTGGTCTAGATCTAGTTCATTTTACAGCAATCGATATGTAGGGACCGCGGTGAGACGGTAGTGCCTAGATTAGATCTAGATCTAAAAACTTCTGAAATTTTGAGTTTGATAATCATAATGGAACCTATGTTTGAATTATGAATATCAAATTACCCATGAAGCCAATTGTTCAAGATAGTTTGCTTAGTCATGAAATGCCTCATGAACTATGGTTCAGTGCTGTTAATTCAACTCTCCCCTCCTCTGATTAGTGCAATTTGGTGTTTGTAAATGAACCTTGCTTATGATGAAATTCCGGAGAATATCAGGTGGACTGTCAACATAGAGTAAAGTAATGTTATTTCCTCCTTTTCTTTTCTGTAAACCAAGATCACACTTGTTATGTACAGCCACTAGTGTGTATTCCACTCCTAAAATTTCTTACCCTGACTTCAGAACTTCAAATGCTTTCTTTTCTCAGTTTCACAATGGATTTTTTATTACATGTATCTTCCATATATATGCTTTCACATATTTATAATTGATCATTTGCTGTTTTACTCTACTAATGTAATATTGTTCACCAGAAGAGCAAGATCTAGCTGCTTCCATTTCCTGCTTTGTGTTTGGTTTTAAACTCATCTTTGATTCAATAAGCGAACTGTTGAGGGTGATCTTCATTCTTGATGCAGTGAATCAGAAAAACAACTGTTTTGGTTTTCCCATTTTATGATCTCATTCATCAGTTTCAGACTATCAAAATCATCAGTTTTATTTCTGTATGTTTATAAAAATTACCAATCACAGGTACACAGCAGAAAAAGATATACTGGCCTTTCCAGGCCCATGTGATATTGAAGTTCGAGAGGCAGCAAGTCTAACCCAGCAAGAGTTTTTAAATAGGTAAAAATTTGCAAGTTTGCTTAAATTTCTGTGTTTGTCAGGCTTTTCATTCATATCTTACCTTTTATTTTTATAATTTTATCTTTTTTTTTCTTTCTTTAAAATCCATTCCATTTGTTTTGTTGTTTTTTGTTATTGTTGTAATTTTGCATACATATACCACAGTGGGGCAGTATCATTTGCTGAAGTAGTATGAACATTACATGGGATGTAATGATAACGAAGATTTCATATTTAGGCTGTTAAATTTTTTTTTGTTTATGGTGATCAGTTCTTTGAGTTCATTAAAAACTTGAGAGCCAAAAAGACAATATCTGATATCTCTTCATTTGGACAAAAAGAGTGAAGACTATAAAATTAGCAGCTTTTTCAACTTTCAGTGTTTCAGAAACTTCAAACAAGTTGCAGTTTCAGGAAAATCTGAAATTCCCAAATATTTTTGTAACAAGGATCCGGAAAGTTTTCTGTTCATGTTTATGGAAATATTCTATTAAAATAATAAAAGTGCTTTGCTTAATTTTTTTCTGCATTTTCATCCACGTTTTGAACATTTTTCTCTGGCAGATATGCATATGAGAAGCCTGTAGTGATAAAAGGAGCAACTGACAATTCTGTAAGTAATCATATTAAAAAAACACAGAAAAGATCGTGAGTTATTAATATGTAGAGCCTTAATCAGTAAGATATATATTTGATTTTCATTCGATAAGTTTCTGTGTGGCCAGCTATCTGAAGCAAGATAACTATGGGGCCACAAATGTTGGAGAAAATAGACAATGGGAAGCTCACAGGTATACATTCAAGCATAGTCAGACAGTTGACAAAATGTATTTTTTTTCATTCCAGGAGCTGGAGGAATGTTTTCGTTATCCTGTAGAGATAGATGCATAGTAATGAAAAAATTTGGGCCAAATATTTGGCTCGGAATTGGAATATATCTCGCCTGTTAATTATGTATGCACCTAGAATGTATAGAGTGCATTTGAAGTCAATTAAGTTGTTATATATACATTTATGTTAAGTGATTGTTTTCTTTGATTTATTAATTCTTGAAGAGTTTAAGTAACCTACTGACCCTTTTGCCTACAGGTCTTTCAGGACCAGTGCCGGAAGGATGTGATGATGAGTCAGTATGCGAGTAAAAAAATCAGACTCAGCTCTGCCAACACCCATTCCTATGATAAAGGTGGGCTATATCTTGAGTTTCTTTATACAGTCGATTACACCAGAGTCGAACATTTATGAGTCAACTTTCAGATGAGTCAGTCTTTTTTCTTGGAACGGGTCCCGGTGCTTCTTTACTTTACTAAAAATCAAACTGATGAATCGACGTCAACTCATCTCTGTTCACTACTGAGCTGATCTTTTTCTCCTATCCTCGCCCTTGTAAGATCAAAGGAAAAAGCAACGCTTGAGTTGATGTAACTAATCTCAGCTTGCACAGCACTACATCTCAACACATTTATGCTCTTCTCATCACACGACAGCACAACTACAGGTTAATTTCAACTGTCAAACTGATTCACTAAACAGGACTAAACCCTCAGCCTATGTGATTAGAGGCCGACCAGCCATTGTCTCCTCCTTTTCACACCTCCCCCTTTGACACCGCACACCCCTTCCCTGCTGCAAAAGTGTGATGCAAATTTGCGTAAGGAGGGTAGGAAACGTAGTGTCGGCAGTCGTCTTTGATGTGGGCAATTCTCCGGTGCATCATGGTTCGCACGTGGACATTACCCCTGCGAAAACCCCAGGGAGTCGACCTTTGTTCTTCTCATCGCTAGAAACTTGCTCACTGGACTAGAGGGTGGCAAGGAGTTGTAAAAATCCCCTCACCCCCCGGCTTTCTTGTTTTTGCTCACAGTTTGGCCGATTAGACCTAGTTACACTTTTTCACTAAGCTATTGCGGTCAAAATGAGAACAGTGAGGTACTGTACCCTCTCCGCCCTGCCCACAGATAGATTCATCGCATGTAATGTTTATCATCTTGAAAAGGCCTAGAATAGAAGTAATACATGTACAGTGTTTCATAACATAATTGAAGCTGTAGGAGGAGTGATGGAGGACGACGAAGCTGTGTGCAGTGATTGTGTTGTGTTGAAATTGAATGTTCAGGAGCAGGGTTGGGAGCGGTGGACGTTGTCAATTTACATGACAGTGAAACTTCAACGGACGATGACAACGGGCGTTGATAATAATACAAGTATTATTATGTTAAAATTCAAGCAAAAGCTAGGTCGATCTCACTGAAAATGAATGGAAGAGATCAAATTTGATGCTTGATGAAAGAATGCGTAAGGAGAAGTATCCATGATAATGCCCAACAATAAGTCATTCCAAATAAGGTGTGAATATTTTTAGTTTTGTAGTCTTTAGTGATATACGGATGAGTCAAACTATGGATGAGTCGATCTTATATTTACTCCCCCACCAGCATCGACATCTGTATCCCACTGTATAGAGTTATTATTTTGGTTTTTTTTACTGGCAGGCTTTTTATGTGTAGGCAGTGAGTGTCATGCAAGTACTTTGAAAGATTTAGTCAAGATGATCAAATGCTCTTTTTTCGTTCAAATATGTTTGATCTGTTTTTTTTCAGTTGTCAGCCTAGTCATAGGAAATGGATTTTGATCCATTATTGTAAATCTAAAAGATGTTTAAAACTATGTCAAAATCTCTCTTCATTTGGTGCCATGCATGGTATCATTTTGTCGGCTATACGGCTATACAACGGAAGGCGAACCTTAACTTCTCTGCATGACAGAGGGTTAAAACCCATTGACTGTTGTCACAGTTAAAAGCTTTTAGATTAGATCTTGATTAGAATTGTTATCATAAAATGCCTTAAAAGAATGACAATATTAATCAAATTATAATTAATTGTCACTTATTATCTGACATTTTATATCACCATTTGTATTTCTCAGCTGATGTCACCTTAGAATATTATGTCACTAATGTCATGAAGTCTCAAGCATTAGAGAAACTTGGCAATGGTGAGCTGTGAATTATATTCACTGTTTTTCATCTACTTGGACACAGGACTGTCGGAGGATTTTTGTATTATTGTAGATTGTTTAATTATGTCACATTGTCATAGGCCTATAAACTATGTTCAAACAATAATTTTTATTTCCCTGACATGTATTGAAAATGCATCTCAGTGAACTTATTGCATATCTCTGCAGATTTGTTTCAGGTATATAGATTAACTCCTTCGCTGGTGGAGTAATGAAAGCTTATAAGCCCAGAAAAGAAAATTTTGTAGAAGAGACAAAAAAATCACGTCACATATCATGGTGGCAAACATACAAGTTTTTCTTAATAAGTATTTTTTGTAGCTTCCATTGCTAATTTTACTTCCTGCTTTTAACACGCTGTGAAGAAGGACTGGGAGAAGACATTAAGCCAAAAAAATGTTATCCGAAAAAACTGTGGGTTATAAGGTTTCACCAGGAGCAATTTTGAAATTGAAATTGTTAATGGCCATCTGCTTTTTAAAAAAAACAATATTAGCGCAGGTTGCAGATATTTATTTGTCAGCTGATCTCTCAGAGTTCTTTTTCCCATCAATCATGAGAGCAAAATTCACAGCAATATTACATGAATTTATAAAACTACAATCGTTTCTTTTCCAGATGTATAGGTCAGTATGTATCTATAAGATAATTTTACACAGCATGGTGATTTTTCAACTATTCCCGTCATAATTGACATGAAAAACTAATGGGAGCTAAGCATTTGAAGTACAGAGGCCTCCAAGAGTTAATGTTAAGAATGCAGAATGTTATAACTACTATTTCTGTAGCAATATTACTTACATATCTGAAGTGTTGAATATAATTGTTAATGTAAATATGTTGATTTTGCAAGTTGTCATTGATTATGTCATGTCTTTCTATTCCATATTTTATTCCTGTTTCAGAAACATTTTATTGGTTTGGAGATAACAATTTCACAGAGTGGGAACCTTTGATAAACTTGTATAAGCCTCCACCATACTTCTTACCAAAGCTCAGTGGTGCATATAGCTTTGGTTTGGCAGGTACAAGATTTTTAGATGAATACTTCACTCAATCTTGTTTTCTCAGATTTTTCAGATTTTCAGTTAGAATTCTTCTTTAAAATATATGTGTAATCTTTTCTTAAATTGAAATGTTATCATGCCAGTTGGTTTTAGAAATAACTTCATTCCAAATTTGTCAGTCTGATTGAAACCTAGTTTCTTTTTCTGATTGTATGATTACTCACTCTTTCAAAAATATGATCTCTTTTAAATTGGGTCTCCCATTCTGTTTCATTAGTTTTCACATTGAAGTACACTCTGAAATGGTTATTAAGAAAATGCTTACAACAAAGCTTGCGTTGTTACAAAATAATCTTTCAAAACAGTTATTTTGCTATGTAATTTCTTATGCTTAATATGAAATAAAACTATTGGCTAATACGAAAACTGCCCTTATTACGAAAGGCATTTGCTTCTCCGATCGTACTTTTTGTTCATAATAAGGCATAACCAAGACCAAGTTCACGTACCAGGTAAATTTCTTCAGACAAAGAAATCATCCGGTATCCACAAGTGTTGTACTACTGTCCAGTACTGTGACATAATCAGAAAGATAAGGCCTGAGGCGCAAGCGTATAGAAATCACGCACCTACCCTCCCCCACTTTACACCTCAATTGTCCCTCGTGGCCCCAGTTTATATGACATACCGTATGAGGGTGTTACATGTGTGTGCGAGGCTACTGCGAATCTGTTACTATTGATAGCCACAAAACTACGGCATTAGAGGATGTATTCCCCTGTGACCATTGACCTTTGTCTTTTCAATCATATATACTTGCAGGCATTTGGTCAGCCAAATCACCTATGTGCTTGTCAGTGTTTCTTGAGAGGCAGTATTGAAAGGTCGATACACTTTCTTCAGTTTCATACTATAAACAGATCTATCATCGGAGCACTTGAAATTGACCACAAGTCTGGTTTAGATCTAAGCAGCAGACGTAGTAGTGAATTTATCGAAATTAGAAATGTTTAAGGGTAAAAGAACAAGGGACGAAAAGACAGATCTAGATATAATCAGCCAACCATGGCGAATCCAGATCTAGCTGGTCAATTCTTGCTGGGTTTGGTTGCTAGTACATGTAGTGTTATAATTTGGTCGTATTTCCCAGTACCTACCGCTACATGTTTACCACTGGAGTTAAAATTAACACTGATTCATAAATTGATGAACATGTAATGAAAAAGTCAGTCATCTGCAGAAAGAACATGTAATGGCGAACTCTTTTAGGGGAGTACGACAATAATAATGTAATTATACCATAGACATACTATTAATGTACAAATATGTCTGTGAAATGAATGAAAACTGTTCTAAAGGATTACGTTCACTGTTATACAGAATGATCGTTTCGGTTATTGCAAAATAGCGATAAAACAATAGATTTTCCATTGCCCGCAAATTTTGTTTTAACTGTTTTAGAGTGTATATATGAGACTTGCCATATAGTCATAAACAGCCATTCTTGGAAATAGTATCAATATCTAAAAGTTTCAAGCGAGAATACATCATTTTCACAGAATGAAATATTCAATAAAGAATCTGAGCATAATTTGATGACTGATATTTCAGGTGCAGGCACTGGTGTTCCTTTTCACTTTCATGGACCAGGATTTGGAGAGGTTGTATTCGGACGCAAGGTATGTTGAATTCAGTTAAGTAGCAAATGGGTAAAACTTCAAGATAATACATGTAATTGAAAAAAAAAGAGAGAGAGAGAATGAGAGAAAAAAGAATTTCGCTGATTAAATTTGGATTAACATTTCAGATTAATGTGGTTTCTGAAAGAACTTTACATGCTCTTCTATTTTTCGCTATAATTGTCCTGATATATCACATTTTTTAAACGAAAATGCAAGTGAAACAAAATTTTTATCTTTTTTTTTTTTTTTGGACCTTTGATCTTTTCCCCAGTGCCATCATATATGTCATAAATTTGTGCAATTTATTGAACTGTAATGCAATTGTTATACTATGACATTTGCATTAATCTGCTGTGGATTTTATGTGGGTATTTTTTACCCCTCTGTTATTACATTATTCTGTTCTGTTCCAGAGATGGTTCTTGTATCCACCAGATAAGACACCTCACTTTCATCCAAACCGCACAACTCTTCAGTGGCTTCATGAAGATTATCTAGAGTTACATCCCATGGAAATGCCACTGGAATGCACCATGGGCAAAGGAGATGTGAGTTAAAATGTCCATCTACAGTAAAATCATTTTATATGTTTCAAAATAAAAATTTCTGTCGTCTCTCAGGAATGTGTTTGTAGTCCTCTTTGTTGCTCAGGCCTCTCGCACTCACAGTTAGTCTTCTCATATTATTGCTGTGAGGTGTAATTTATTTGACCAGGTGTTCAAAGTGGTTAGCAGTAACAATTAAGTCACAATTAGGCTCGGCAGTTAGTTCTGTTGTGTTTTTGAGAATATGGGCTACTGTAAGTGGATCTTTAAATGCTTAAAATAGATTTCACAACAAAAAAAACATTCATGCATGGACTTATTTGCATTTTTGTGTGAAATGAAGAGTATTGACCATGGGACTTGTTTTTTTTTGTTTCGTTTTGTTTTTGTGTAAGTTCATTCTAGTGATAAAATATTTGTCTTTAAAATGACATATGAATTGTATAAGTTTAATCAATTTGTTTTGTTTTCTCCCACAGATAATATATTTCCCTGACAGATGGTGGCATGCGACCCTCAATATTGACACAAGTGTCTTCATTTCAACATTCCTCTCATGAGATGTAGCTAGATGGGATCACACCGCTCTGCCTGAATCAGTGAAATACATCTAAGGCAACTGTTGATCTAGTGATTATTTCTTTCATACAGGCGACATTCTCACAAACATAAATTTGCATTAATTTTCTCTGTCTGCAATTTCTTTCGGAAATTGTTTACCCCATGAATTTTTAATGTTATTATTCCAGACAAGGAAAAAGGTGTGACTTGTTGATCTAATGTTTTATGGTGAGAGCTGTGGGTGGAAATACAAAAGGTACTAAGAATCAGAGTCAGGTTTTCATAAGAAGTGAAGTTTTTATTAACATCCCTTGTGTTTTGGTATGAGTGAAACGTTCTTTTTCTGAAATGATGAAGGAAGGATCAGCACAAGATTGTTTCTTTGTAATCATGGTAGGGAGCATAACATTTTTAAAAATCATTTGGTACAACAAGCATTTACACTTTTCAGATTGCCAGATAGTGCCATATAAAAATGATCTGTTTGATTTCAAATTTAATCCATGTCTAAAGATAGAGAAGACTTGTCCTTTTGTCTCATATTGTATTGGTGGGCATTTCTGTTTGTTGCCTTGCAGTTTTCTTTGGTTTTGTTTGGTTGTATTGTTATTTTGTCCTTATTCCATATGCTCATCAGTGCATCTGACATTTTTCTTCGACTGCCATCCACTTTACTTCTTACTATTGTTTTGTGCTATCTCATTCCTAATTTGAAATCATGCATCTAACTTTTTGTCTGGGTCTCATCCACATAACAATCAGCAATAGCCTACTCCTCAGTGTTGTCTGTATGTTCATGAGTGTTCATGGCAACTTTTTTTGTTTTCTTTTTAATTTATTCGTCACTGGGACAATACATCAGATGTTTTTGTCTGTTTCTCATCCATTATATTTCAAACTGCTGTTATTTATTGCTGAATTTTCAGTTTATAGCATGTGCTGTACTTTCTTTTTTTTTTCCTGTCATTTCTTATCCGTACCAACACATCTTACATTTTCTTTGCCTCTCGTCCAATTCACTTTCTACTGCTGTTCTGTATATTATTAAAATTTCATGTACATTGGATGTAGCATTTTTTTTTTCTGCTTTTTTTCTCATTTTGCCATATTGATTAGCCATATAGATGAGCTGTTCATGTTTAATATCTGACTTGAATCATAATTAATCACCAACTTTGGAATCAAATAGTGGAAAGAATTCATGTGGTACTGTACTTGCCTCACTAGATATATGTAATCTGTCTCTTACTTAGGAGTATTTAATCACTTCACTGCTACCACAGTACAAGGTACATCTCTCGTGTGCAGGAAGATGGCGATACTCCACAGTCAGCCCGTCACCACCACCCCATTTTCCCCTTTGATTTGATGTTCCAGTCACTGACATTTGTTTGACAGTATCTTCTGATAGACAACAGACACTGTTGATTGGCAAATGAGAACCTAAAATAATAATCTCCCTGTTGATGCAACAATTAACAACTTTTAATAGCTGTCAAAGCTTCTGATTGCTTATGGGAAAGTACAGAATGGGTGCCGATTTGCTCGCTCACAGTGGACTGGACTAGTGAAAAAAAAATCGTATCTCACATGCATTATTTGAAAATGTACACACATCCATATTCACCTCATGACACCTATATTTCTGTGCTATTTTGGTGTATTTTTTTGGTATTATGACTTGTGCTGAGCTAATGGCCAAGGAGACACCTAAAAGTCTGCATAAGAATGTGAGTTGTATGTTATCAAGAGAAATTGAAAGCTTTGTTACATTCCTGTTCTTTTTCATGTAGGGCAAAATGAAAGATATGATTGAAATGCTATCCTGGTTTACTCATTTTATGAGTTTGTTTGAAATTCATGTATAAAATACCATGAGGGTGGAAGGGAGCATGATGTGTTTACATGATTTGAATGTTTGAGATATTGTTGACAAGAAAAAATATTGGAATTTATTGATAATTGTTAAAATGTTAGTGATTAAAATAGTTAAAATGGCTTTTGTTGTGTCTGTTTTTTTTTGTTTTTTTTCTAATCATTGAATTGCATGTAGATCTATATCTCACTCTCAATCCAAAAAAATTATTAAGATTTTAAACTAAATGCTTTTAATGAAAGTGAAGCGTCTGATCATTCAATCTCCTCTGTTATAGTATAGGATGGCTGTCTCTTGCTGTCTGTCTTCCCTGTTGTCGGCACTGTGGTACAAAGCACAAATCCGAGTAAACAAAATTTTCAGGAGAATGAAAAAACTTTCATTGTGTTAAAAGTAGCATTATCTCTTAGTTCATTCATTATTAAAATAATAATGAAGTGTATGGTAGATAACTGAATTTCTTCAGAATTATTTGTAATTAAGATAACTTGTGGTTTAGTCTTTCTGTGGAATCGAGTTTTCACGCTGATACAAAGCCCTTGGTTTCGGCCGGAAGTACGTCAGTCTCAAACCTACGTAATTATTAACAGCAACACTACCGGCAGAGGGGGCTATGTGCAAATAGCGAAGAAAAGAATCGGGCGGAATTGCCAAAAGGACAAATTCACTAGAGCTAGCCATAGTAATTGAAGTATTATTCTAAATAAACTATGTAAAAAGTCAGACATATAGTCTTTTTTTTTGAGGTCATAGCATCGCTACAATTAAGCTTGTAAAACAGTTTTTAGTTGTTTTTTTTTCACTCTCAGCTCTCCTCAAATGCTCCGGTTTGGGACAGCCGACGGCAGCGGAGGAATGTTTATGAAGACATGCTTCCTTTTCTATTACATTTTCAAGTCGCTTTATCCCGAATGTAAACAAAACAAACAAAATCAAGGCAACAAAGAAAGGAACAAACATATTGTCACCACCAAGACATTTTATCAGCAACAGCCGAGTTTGATTGTTTGTTATCGTGAAATTTTTCACTAACCCAGCATCGTGCTTCCTTCTGTCTGCCTGTATGCCCGACTCTCTCTGTCTCTTTCTCTCTCTTTCTCTATCTCTCTCTTCCTGCCAGGATGGATGGATTAATGGATGGATGGATTAATGGATGAATGGATGGATAAAGAGAATGATAGGTAGAAGGTATAATTGTTCTTGATCAAACTCACTTTATAAAACTGCATTGCTGAAGCAATTTAGTGTTTTGTACACAAATTGAAGACAAGGCATTATTAGCCCATGTAACATTCTAAGAAGACCTCAAGAGATCTAATTTCAGACTCTCTTCGGGTGGAAAGGTCGTGTGTCACAGATGAAAAATTGGATCATAGATAAAGTGAAACACTTATTTCAACACAAGTGGAAATTTTCATTCCCCATGTAATGTTTCACTGAGTATTACAAAATTTTGAAACTTTTGTCTTTGCATTTGACCCACCCAGAGAGTCAGGTTGTCTTTACAGTGACGACATGTTGCTCTCAGTCGTGGGAATCAAGAAGGTATCATTGTACGTATCTATCCATTGTCTCCTGTATTTATTGTTTGTTGACCCCAGACTTCGATACAAGTACTAATTCCTTACTGCGCACTTCTTATTAAACTCCGTTGTAAAATTAAATTAAAGCTAACAAGGCGATACGGTGATACTGAATATAACAGAATTATTATTTATAACATAAGTTTCTCATTTGGAACCTTTTGGGGCCAATGATTCGCAGATCGTTGGAAAATAACTGTCCATACAGACTGGCGCCTCTAGGGCGGCTGAAATCGTGGGATAGAAAATAATGAAGGTAAGTTTGATTACGTGCATAAAAACCTCGTAGTTAATATTCCTGTGATATTCTTTTACAGTTGTTCTGTCAGCCGTGATGGTGGTTATTGGGTCGACTGTAGTTAGACGCTGTGTCATTGTTATACTGCTGTTGCGTTTCCGTGAGAACATAGCTGTTTATGGTTTTGAAATGTTTTAGCTGAGGTTGATGCCGGCGTGAATTTCTTACTGTGACTATAAAGAGAGACAATACAAAACCATACCTGGGCTGTATTTAGCAGTAGCAAAGCTGACACCAAAATGCATCTTGGTCGCAATGTCCCGTGGATTAGTTTCAAGTTATCATGCTTGACACTTTTATATTGGTTGTCTCTTCCTCTTGTAGAATGCAGCATTGCAAATACATTAAGCATTGAATCATGGATGGATCCAGGTAGGTTTTTGCATTGGTGTTTTTTCCACTTACCCATTGGCCTATAGATAGATAGATAGATAGATAGATAGATAGATAGATAGATAGATAGATAGATAGATAGATAGATAGACAGA
>JBCEWB010000012.1:1527806-1548564 GCA_039654565.1 Peronia peronii | reverse complement strand
TTGGTCTTGGTTACGCTTAATATGAAAGAAAAGTGCGATCGGGGAAACGAAAACCGTTCATAATAAGCGTAGTTTTCGTATCGGCCCATCGTTTTATTTCTTTGTAAGCATAAGAAATTACATAGCAAAAAAAACTTCCCAAAGATTCTTTCTTAATAAAGCAATTTTCTTTTTAAGCGTTTTCTTAATAAGCGTGTTAGAATGTATTTTTATACTTTTTCTTTTTTTTCAGTTTAGACAGTTTTGTTTCACTGTCTTATGAAAAAAAAACAAGTTCTAAGAATGCTAGATTCAGTTAACACTGCTAATTTTGCAACTAATATTTTCATTTCTATAACAAACCTGTTCTTGATTTGCCAATGGCTTCACGATAAGTCAACCATGCAAAACTATAGCTGCTGTCTGGGAGAGGTAAGAGTTAATAGTACGTCAAGTTCACATAACAACAAACTTTGATTAACTCTAGAAATGTCAAGCAGGGTTGGGGGGGAGGGGGTCATTGTGGTGGAAAATTGCTTCATTATTCCTAACATATAATATTCTCTCCCCGTAAGTATATGTAAATGGTACAGTTGTGAGAATGTCATTCCGCTCATTTTCTAGCTTGAAATGTCATTTTTCATTTAGAAACAGAATTGGTCTTGGACATCCAGATATCGTGCAGTTTGTATTAGTATTTCAAGAATTTTGTTATTGTTTTATAGGTCAGTTAATTTTTGCCTTAGTACATTGTTTATTTATTTATTCATTTTTCTAAGGAGTAGATCAGGATGCCATTGTGTTCAATTGCATGCAACATTTGGCATTTCTTATTTTTTTTGTGAAATGTAAGTATACATGTATCTGCATATAGTGATAGAATCATAGTTTTTAATGTATAAATAATTTACATCAGAAACCAGTTATGAAGAGCCAAATCACTAACAGGCGCTTTTGTTTTATCGTCTCTGCAGATTTGGAAAATCAAAATACGACTGCGTCTCTTGTCTCGCTCCAGTGCGACAATGCTGCATGATCCGTTTGTCCACATTAGCAAAACTCATCAAACTTTATATAGGCCCAGACAGTCTGAGTCAAGTTATGAGGTCATCTATGACTGAAGATCCAGTCAATCCAATCCTGCTAGAACCTCATTTGGATGCACTGGATCGAAGGCTCAGCAAAATACTGCATGTAATACACACTTGTCTGGCAAACGGAAAATCTTGGGATGAGGTCATAATTGATGACGGAGTCACGTGATTTTTGTAATGAAATGTTTATTGTTTGTAGTTTTATTTTATTTTTCGCTGTCTTTGATGATTATGAGAGGGGAAAGAAGAAAGAAATACATTGAAATGCTGGATGCTTAAATAGTCTGTCACTATTTCCAGGTATTTGGCAGCTCTGATGTTGAAATTGTCAACATGTCATTGTTAAAATCTTGTTGTAAGTCTTGGATGCCCAGGGCAGATTCTTTTCCAAAATAGAAAGAAAAACATGCACAATTTATATTTTGGAAAACATTTTTTTCATTTGCGTTGTTTAAGTTTTATCGAATGGAAAAAGTTGGCACAAGTCACAATGTGGAAACATGAAACATGTTTAGAAATAGAATTACAGTTTTTCAGTAAGCATCCCATTATTGGGATCCCAATGTTAGAGGATAACCATCAAACATGACTAATTCAGAGGAGCAATTATGTGATGAAAAGGATGATGAAATATATAAATATAGTTTGAAGCATTAGTTCTCAGTCTTTCTCTGTTGATTGTAAACTTTTTATCCATGTTGTACGTGGGATCTAATATGTAAAGTTTGGAAAACTAGTGGAATTGTTTATTGTTCTCAAAAATTTCTTTATAATCTGTGGAGTTTGGAGGACTGTTTCTCAAGGACTTTTTTTGTGGTCTAAGCTACAAGCTGTGGGCTTATGAAAGAATTTTGCATTTTTAATCCTTTGAATCCTGGATTCCCCACCTTGCTGACCCTTATTCCCTAGGCTCGCACAGCAAAACACAGGTATTAATAGGTTTGTGTAAGTAACACACAAAAATGAAAAGTTAGAACAATGAAACTATGAGGAACCTGAGTAAACAATGTTTTACATATAGACAGTAAAGTTCAAGGGCACCGCCATTTGCATTCACCTCAGTACAAATAGTTCGTAACAGGAAGTGCCTTTTGTTTGAGGTGAACGGGGGTGCTGGTAAAATGGTAGAGAACTTGGAGTGAGAAAACCTATCAAGTACGTTAGTCGAGATAACCTCCACCAGGAGGTTGAAAGACGTACATACAACGTAAGTTCACTGGGTGGTAGGGTTCATCATTTTAACAATATGATATCCGTATCAAATTTGTAACAGTTTCATTTGTGATATCTCAAACCCTCGTTACAGACTTCATGTTATATTTCCAATGTATGAAATCCTTCCTCGCATTTTTATTGGATATATTCTATTATCCTGTTGTTGCTTCTTGTTAATATAACACAAAATCGGCTTGTCATTGCTGTTTGTGTACATTGACATTTATGATCCAGATTTCAATGCATATTGTTATCAGCAGCATCATTCCAAAGTTAACGTTAACAATATATTTTCATTACTGTCTTGTCATTTCTGTTTTGTAAAATTTCAGTTCCTGTTTGTTCGTTGATGGTGTGGTAAATGAGACAGGACTGACATGTGCATTTCAAATCCAGGGTACTGAAGATGTGCATATGAAATTTATGTGCCTGCATACAGCATTATACTTTCTCTTTGTTCGTTTTACGAGTATGTTGTCAATGCTCTATGGTATTGGTATATGTCATTTTCAGCACTTCAGAGGTATTGAGAAAAAAGTTATTTGTAGCACAAATATTTTGATGAGTTCAGCCATTATGATTGTATTGAATTAATACGTAATTATACTGACATATTCATTTTTTAATGACATCATCTAATAGATAGCTGTCATGCTCAGTAATGCCAGGAGACATCAGCTGTATTTCTCCATAAGTCTGAATTATATTTTAGTGTAAGTCTGACTGTTTGCCGTTGTGGTTCACCAGTAGTGATAGACCATACATTATGACTACTGCCAAGAAATGTTAACTACAGGAATTGAGTGATTGCCTCCCAAATTGAATTGCATAGGACAAATAATTTATAATAAACTACTTACGATTGTGGGAAATAATTACATCTGATAGTCTGTTTGACAATATCAACGGCTTCAGTATGGGCTCTACAAATGATTTGAGACATGACACAGTGAAATCAGGCGCTCGTCAAACTGAGGTGACTGGAGAATTCACATGTTTTTCAACAGTGAATGAATTTTCAACGCAATTTTTTTTTCTTCACAGAACCCTTCTATATCAATCTGAAAATGCATTTCAGAGTTAAATTTGCTGAAATATATTGAGTAAAAGCCCCAGAATTGTAATAATAGCCTACTAAGAATTAATAAGGATTAACAAAAGTGATCGGCCATTTTCTCACTAACTTCAGCTGCAGCAACAGGTCACCCCCATCTTTTTTAATTGCCAATATCTCGACTTCTACTTTAGGTAGAACAAAAAATTATTCATCCACAGAAAGTGAAATGAATAATCTTCACAGGGATACCAATAACTCCATTATGCTCAGAATTTGACGAGAGCCTGATTTCATCGTGTCGCATCTCAAATTGATTCTGACAGAATCCACTCCACAGGAATTTGGGTTATCATACAGTGTCGTTGATGAGTGATATGAGTTTTCCAGTCTGAATTTGTGACGTAAAACTCATCTTAGATTGATATATTATGTACATATAGTTGGGAACATTCTTAAATCCATAATATTATTGGTTCATATTTATTCACACTTTTCTGCTCGTCAATCATCATTTTTTGTTGTCTACTCATGGATATCCTAAAGGTGTTCTGAATGGAGAGTTCCAAAAGGAAAGGAATATTCAATCAACAATGGAAATGAAGCTTATGTACATGGGTGAATTATAAATACGCAAAATGTAGCTTATGACAACGTAATTCACTACTGATTGCTGCGTCTCTGGCTTTAAACACATGCATTGACGTTGAAAATGTATGTTGCTTGTTATATGTTATTTTTTTGCCCCAAGGAATATTGTATGTACAATAGAACATATAGACTTCCCTGTTTTGTTCCATAGTATTACAGTAAGATCTTTCTATAGAGTGATACCATCAACTACTTAAACTGGCTTGAGTGCTTTGTTTCTGATTAGTAATGCCTTGACGTGGATCCTGAAGGAGAAAGTGTTTGAGGTAGAGAGTCTCCTGTTCTCTTCCAATCCACATCTCCATTTTCAGAGTTGGATAATTTTCATTGTTAGATCTGTGAAATGATATGATGTAACTGATTGATGAAATTTTCTGTCTTATCAAAGAAACAAGTCAGAATGATAGAAATAATCTTTCGTCATTATTGGTGAACTCATTGATGCCAGTCAATGCATTTGTGCTAATATACTGTATTATCAGCGGATTAGTTAAGAACAGTCAATACAGATCATCGGTACAAGTGTGCAAGATTGATGATTAGAATGATGTCGTGTCTTTTATTAAAATTGCAAGGGATGTTCCTGCTCAGTTTTGGCGATGATTGTTATTTCATGTCATGGCAGAAAACCTGTCACAGGATGGAAAGAAAGAAAGAAAGAATTAAATGCAGACTAAGTGTTTTTAAGAGACAACATGACTGCTGCAAATAACACTCTTTTTTGTCTGGATGAGTTGAATCTTTAAAGTTCATATCAAGAACATATTACAACATGCATGCTGAACATCAGAAATGACTAGTTTTAAAAAAAATTCATATCTCTATTCACTTAAAATTGTTATAGCTCAATTTGTTTCACAACCGTGACATACAAAAAAGTTTTTGGAAATGTATGTATTTGATTTGACTGACCATAGTTGTTTTTAAGCCCTCCGTTTACAGAGCCGCTACTGTCACATGCACAAGTAAGGACTGAGCAGATTGTGAAATTGTAAGTCATATCTCAATCAGTTACAATTTATGAACCCAGTGTCTGGTTGGAAATGATCTGAAGAGAAGCCAATGGTATTCTCACTTCATGTTCTTGTTAAAATGTTCACACATTCCACAAATATTGAATGACGTGGTCATTTGTTGTGATATCTGCCTTACAGTTTTGTATCATTGATGAAGAGAGGATATGCTCGATGGCGATTTTTGCGTGGATTGTGATTTTTATGTGCATTCCTCATGAATTGATGAGAATTTATGACCAATTAAATTTAATTTTTGAACAATTAAATGGGAAATTTATCAGGTCCAAAATACACTTTATCGAAACCAAAAATTTTTAGCCCAGCTACCTGTAAGAAAATTTAAACTTGATTGTTTTTATTTTTACTTTAATTTTTTTCAGGAACACAGGAAGTGTAAGCTGAAATTTGCTGTGAGAATACTGAGATATTCCACGACATTTTGTTAAGTTTTGAATTGCGGATTTCCCTTTTTCATGCATTTTAAGTCAGATGAAGATAACAAAGTGCCTTCTCAGCCTTTATTGTGGTCATACATTTCCGTTAAGAATTTAATGTATAAAAAGTTTGAGAAAAGCACAAAATGAGCCCTGAAACTTCTGCACATATAAATACATATAAGATTAGACGAAGGCCAGTTTTTTTTTTTCATACTGAACCAGTTGGTCACCTTTTGACTGAAATTAATCAGGAGAAAGAAGAGAGAAGAAAAATTCATAGAAAATGTCCATGAAAAATTAAAATGTTTGTCTCATGCCAGTTTGCTCTTTTGCTGACCTGGTGATGAGGATGTCCTAGTTTTTCACCTGACCAACAGTGGTATGTGCTGTGGTTTGACTAATAATGACTACATGCCCATCTTTTCAAATCTGTGACTGAATCCTTGTTACTGTCATATTGCACTGTTGCAGTTATAACTGGATGTTTACTTAACAATATTTAACTTAAGGTTAGAAGTTGTGTTGTTTCTCGCTCTTTAACAGGGAAGACATGAAACAGCGCTGTGCTTCATCTATCTTTCTTTGACAAAACCTTGACCTAGAGGTTTTGTATCAACTTGCTTAGTCTTGAAAGTCATTCCTCCATCCTAAATATCAGTTCACCTCATGGAGCTGTCATATTGGGCTTATGTTTGTTTGTTTATTTGTTGTAGTTCATGTACTATATATACTATGTAAGGAAAGCGGGATAGACAACAGATACAAAACCATGGAATTTTTTTTTGGTCAAAATAATTGGCATCTTAAAACTGGAAATATATTTTAAGAGGTTGATTTTATTGCCACACCTGTGTTTTTATTGTGAGCACCTCTGTGCTAGTGAGCAACAGATTCTTGGAGGATCAGATGGTTTATAAATTTATTTCAGCGAGGTAATAGCTACAGAATTTGTGGTAAGTTTGTCTCCCCTGCCAAAGAGACCAAAGAATTGTAAGTGTTGAATAACTTCCAGTTTATTGCAAATTTTACCGTGGAAATCACAGATTATGCATTTTTCTTTTGTAAATGTTTATATTTGTCACAAATGTAAATAAGTTAAGATGTTCTTATCAAATTAAGGAATGCTATGGAAACGTGACCTAACATCCATGTATTTTCATGAGTAATAAATCTGTCCAAGCTGTTGCTGTTGTATTCCATGAAGCACAATTTTTGATTATAAAAACTTGATGGTAAATTGTAAATCAAACTTGTGGAAATTTGCTGAGGACCTGTATCTGTTGACTCATGTCTCCAAAATTAGTATGAAAGATTGACAAACAATTAGGTGTGTTCTTGTTGATGTTTGTAAAATCTGGGGACCACAGAAAATACCATGGGATTTCCATATTTTTCCTTCTTTGCTGACCTTTCTACTGCTGTACAAGTCCATATTGTATACACTTTTACACATGCACAGTTGATCAACTAGTTCCTTTGCACATATTTAACCAGAGGGGTAGATATAAAGTAATTTGATATCTGGGTATGTCTCTTTTATTATGTGTTTAAGTCATTAAATACAGTTGATTGCTACTATTTTGAAAGTAATATGAGACACGATACGATGAAATCAGGCGCTCATCAAACTGAGGCGACCGAGAAATCACGTGTTTTTCAACAGTGAATGAATTTTTAACATAGTTTTTTTTTCCGTTCAAAAAACCCTTGTATATCTCAGTGCATTTCGGAGTTAAATTTGCTGAAATAGATTGAGTAACAGCTCCATAATTGTAATTTAGTGGTATGGATTTACAAAGATTAATAAGGATTTACGAAAGTGATCGGCCATTTTCTCACAAAATTCAGCTGCAGCAACAGGTCACCCCCATCGTCTTTAACTGCCAATAGCTCGACTTCTACTTAAGGTAGAACAAAAATTTTTTCACACACAGAAAATGAAATGAATAAGCTTAACTTTGGTGCCAATAACTCCATATGCTCAAAATTTGACGAAAACCTGATTTCATCGTGTCGCATCTCATATCCTTACCCTCTGAAAATATTGCTTACATACATTTTAAATGGTCTGATTTTTTTAAACGTGATTTGGAAATATATTTTTAAAAATCTTTTGCTGTTAACAATGACAAAGTGGCAATTCACTTGTTTCTCACTCCATCTGCCAGGCTGACTGCCTGGGTTTGACAATAGAGACTTTACAGGCCAAACTGAAAGTACATGTCATTTCTTTAAACTCATCCATTCCACAGAACAAATGCAAGAGATTGCTTAGCTCTGGTGTATTTGGCCATAAAATTTTGTTTGACCGTTATTGTTCTTGTATCAGATGTATGCCTGTAGGAGTGTTCAATGTTTATCAAACAATTAATACTATTGATGGAGTATTTATGAATGTTGGAATTTGCTGTCATCAAGCTGTTTACTTTTTTTTTCCCTTGATTTTTAATTTCCATTTTGTTGAGGTTGTCATTAATCTTGTTCAGTCGTTCTGACCCATCTCTCCTCTTGCTGTCTCATTTTGTTGCTCACAAAGACACACACACTTACGCATAGTACATGAAACAGCAAATTTTAGCCTATATTTTCATGTTTGTATTTCTTGTGTAAAATTTCTGCCCATACATCTACTTGGACCTTCCACCAACAAACACAATAAATAAGATGTCCAGTATAATTATCCTATCGGCTCTCTATGCTAGGAAGGCACCAACAACAATAAATTTACCCATATATCCTTTTTCCTTCATAGCTAAATGATATGTTACAAAAGCCCCTATGGATTACATGATTAAAATTATTGTAGTCCACGCACATCCTCCTTTCCTTTTTGCCTTCATTTTGTCTATAGATAAAAGAGAGAAAGATTGTGCAGTTATCTTCAGTTTGTGGAAACGTTATACATGTAAACATATATATACTTTGTGGAATCTCCATATATGTTAGTGATATATGGCATTATTTATCATTTATGCCTTTGTCTTTAGTTTTTTTTTATTTGTTCTGAATTGTGATGCTGTATGCGATCAGTGTTTATAATGAATAAGATCTATGTGACAAACGTCAAAAATAAAGACATTTTATCAAAGGTCATTTCTTGCCTTTTCCAGTCTGATTCTATGTTTGTTTGTCTGTTTTATGTCCATCTGTATGTGTTGATCCTGTTGTGTTTTTGCATGCTTTTTCTGTGACAGTGTGTGCAATGCTAGAAAATACATTGAAAAATATAATTAAATGTAAATAGGATTAATTGCAAAGGCAAAAGGTATAGCAATAATCTCACCATGACTTATATCATTCGGTCTATAGACAAGTTAGCTAAAACAAAACATAAATAAAAGAATATTTTTTCACAGTGATTTGACCCCAAGAGCTCAGTCTGTCTTGAGGTGATCACAATTTTTGTTGAATTTGCCAAAACAATGTTATAAATATGATTAATTCCGGTTCTTTGAGGCAAGTTCTCTACCCTGCCTAACATCTATCATTTTTTCTATAGATGTTACTAAAAGCTGCTGCATTCCACATTTGGCAGCATATATAGTATTTCAATATTTCCCTAGATAAAATTTTTTTTTTTTTTTACAAATATCTGTGTGAATTCTTGTTTATCTTTTTTTTTTTTTCTCCCGGATAGACATTTACTTGTTCTGATACAAAAAAAAGAAATATAAAAAATTGGCGTTTCTGTGGAGAGTGATAGGTGTTGAAATTAAACACAAGGAAAACGGACGGACAGACAGACAGACAGAAACACAGACATACCAAAACACACACATATACAAATAAAAAACATTGAGTATATGTTGGGGGGGGGGAGGGGGGGGGCACTTGTAAGTGACAAGAGAAAGGGGGAATCTGATGAATTTGGACAGTACAGAACAAACGAACAAAAAAAATGTTGAACATGTGTAAAATCGTCCTAACTATAAAAATCGTTCGAATTGTGTTGCCAAATGAAAATAAATACAGCAAAAAGGAAAAACTGTGTCTGAAGGAGCATATCAAAGAACATAGAGAGCATTGTTATTTTATTATCACAACTAATACTCGCAAGCGTGAAAAACTGACTAAATCAATCTCATAAAAATGCATAACTGGCATAAACAAAACGGGGTTTTCAGAGCCGGATAAAAAATCACATGACTTGCAAAATGGCGATGGGGGCTTGTTTACAGTTGGCTCTGCTCTTCTTACTCTTTTCTGGTTTTGTTGCCGGCCGGAGAAGCTCAACATATCAGTGGAAGATCAAATCAGCTCCTCGTTATGAACCGACTTGGAGCTCTCTTGATTCACGACCTCTCCCGCCATGGTACGATGAGAGCAAATTGGGCATTTTCATCCACTGGGGAGTCTTTTCAGGTAGGCGTAGGTCTAGAATAGATCTACATCTCTTCTAGACCTAGTCAAGTGAGTGTGGTGGGGTCATTCACATGTCGAATAAAGAATTGAACAGTGAGATGTAGATCTGTCCTTATAGATAAATTCTCTCTGTTATTTATCACATTCCCCTCATGCAGTTTCCCTTCTCTCTTCAGCCACCTTCCTCACACCCTCTTTTCTACCCAGTGATCTATTTACTACCAGGACGACGAGATGGTATAGCAAAATGTTCCAGGGTTCTTGAATAAACCCTCTGTCACACCCTAACTCTTATCCCTAATTATCTCCTCTGAAGTTACTTGCCGTGGTGTGGAATTTCACCCTTTACAGTTAAGAATCTAGATCTAGAATTTCCAAAATCTAATCTAATTGTCCCAAATCAAATCACACGATGCAGTTTGATTGTGGTCAGAAAGGAAGACCTGTTTACAGTAGATCATTTAGTCTAGTTTTTTAGCCATATGGTTGCAATAGTCAGGGCATTTTTTTGTACGGTATATTTCCTTTTTGATTAGTATTGTAAAAAATATTTTTATCGTTGTTTTGTTTTGTTTTTAGTATATATAGATCTATATATACATCCACATGTTGGTGTCTCATTTAACACACATTCTATTTTGTATCTTTCAGTTCCCAGCTTTAGGTCTGAGTGGTTTTGGTGGGATTGGCAAGGTGCAAAAGATAACGACACTGTTGAATTCATGCAGAAAAATTATCGTCCTGATTTCACCTATGCAGATTTTGGTCCTCAGTTTACAGCTGAATTTTTTGATGCGACTCAGTGGGCTAAGCTGTTGGAGAGTTCTGGGGCAGAGTAAGTTGACATGAGAAATATTGTTCCGCCTCTATTGAAGTTAAGATTTTTTAGAAGAATAATGAGCAAATGCAAGGCTTTTTTTTACAAGAGCATTTGAAATCATCACACAAGCCCATGAGTGTATGGCATTCTACCATTTTTTTTTTATTATAAAGAGCTGCACTCACTTTTGTGTGTCAAATGAAGAAATATGAACTAAACTACAGAAGTGTATAGCTTCAAGTACACATAGTTCTAGTGGTCAAGTATTTCAAAAGCTCTTAACTCTTGAGGCTTGGAAAACTTCATGGACATGACTCAAATATTTAAATTCTCCAGAATTAAGGTCACCTGAGCTGAATTTCAAGATCTCTTCATTTTGCACTTGAATAAATGCTTGTTCACACCATTTATATTTATGAGGATCAATTGAAATGATTGTAGGAGAAATTGCTTTGCATATTTTTTCTCTATTCGTAATGCAATCTGCCATCATTTACAGCATGGTCTGCAGCATGTTATAGCTTTAAGAAATGTGTAAGCTAAAAATGTGCAGTTTTACCACAAATTGTTATTGATCTTATTTTAATATACTAACAATTTTAAAATGCAGTCTAAATATTGTCCTTTTCCAACTTGTCATTTTCTGATTGATATTTCATCATTTCAAACTTCTTATAATCATGGAAATTAAGAATGATTCTTTGTTTCACAGATATGTTGTGTTTGTGAGTAAACATCATGAGGGTTTCACAAACTGGCCATCAAAATATTCCTGGAACTGGAATTCAAAAGACAATGGTCCCAACAGAGATATTGTTGGTAAATAATGCATTGAGAATGTTTTATGACAGTAATGACACAGTACAGAGGTTGGTATTATGAGAGAAACAAATTCAAAAAATTAACTCTGCGACTAATGAGATTAAAGCTCCTAGAAATCTGAGAACTGTTTCAAACTCAAACATCTGATCACCATAGTATGTTCAATAAAAACACAAAATCTCAAACAAAACAAATGTTTTACTGTTACTTCTGACAAATGTAAGATGTTTTAGTATAGAGGAAACATAAAAGAATGACATCTGGAGGTACAGTGTGAGAACAATTTTGGGCAAATTCATATGTCTCACGCCCAGGACAAATGAGTTAGAAGTTGCGCCGGGAGATTTCAAGTTACGGCCGCTTTTAACTATTTTCCGACTGAGATACCAAAATGTTTTTTTTAATTTGTTTTCCACAAAACGAAAATTCAACCTTTTCTAACTTGAAAAAAAAAAATTTTGGTATCTGAGTTGGAAAATAGGTAAAAACAGCCATAATTCGCGATCACCTGGAGCGACTTCTGACTCATTTGCTCTGGGTGTAAGACATATTGTTGACTTGAGCACATATTTATGGAGATCGCTTGTGTATTGCAGTGAATTTCAAAATGGTTTATTTTATTTATTTGCAATAATTTCTATACAAAACATCTTTCTCTTTTTTTTTTTTTGAATAGGGGAGTTGGCAGATGCTATCAAAAATACCACCACCATGCACTTTGGCCTTTACCATTCTCTGTTTGAATGGTTTCATCCCCTCTATCTACAAGATAAAGCCAACAACTTCACCACTCAGGATTTTGTGGATGTATGTTCTGAGTTACAGTGAACAGCACATATGTATTGCTATGGGCAGGATAGGATATGTTAACATGGAGCATTTAGTTTATTATAATTTAAATTTCATTTCAGAGTCAACTTTTTTTTTTTTTATTGAGTGAAAATGGTGAGGAAGATAATCAAAATTGATATGATTTTGGTGTGAAGAAAGTGGTGGTATGATTTTCTTTTCATCATATATGGTGAGTATTTCATTAATTTATGACAACATTGAAATCTTCTGTTTGTGATCCCACGAGATGGGAGAAATCACTCACTTTATGTCATATGGAGAGAAATAGCTCCAAATCATTTTTATGTATGAGGATAGTCATAGCCAAAGCATTCTCTTCTCTGGTCAGAACTGACTCTTAGCACTGATAATGTAATATAAGTTACTATGTTATTTGCTTAGCATTTTTCATTTGATTAAAAATGCTGTTACTTTGTTCCGAGTGAGTTCTGTAACTGTTACATTGCTATAATTAATTTTAGAGGAAAACGATGCCAGAGCTGTATGAATTGGTAAACAACTACAAGCCAGACATCGTCTGGTCTGACGGCGATTGGGAAGCCCCTGATACCTACTGGAAGTCCAGAGATTTCATTGCCTGGTTGTACAATGACAGGTAAAGTTGGAAAAGCACATTTATTCCTGCCAAGTTTTTGCTGTGGTTAAGTTAAGAAAAGAGTTTTTACAAATACAACCGCATATGGATACATTATGTTTTATATACGTCTTTCAACCTCCTGGTGGAGGTTATCTCGACGGTTCTTTATTGTTAACAAAAAAAACAAAAACCTATCTTTACTTTTGAAAGAAGAACAAAAAAAAAAAAAAATCCTGTCTTCACTTCACTTTTGAACAAAAAATTTTAAAAATCGCCAGCAGACTACCTATCCAGCTACTCTCTATTCTATTTTTTTATTGAAGATGTGTGACTGTGCATATGGATACACATTCAAAAGAATTTTACACACTTTAGAAAAAAAAAGTCATAGCAGCAAATGCTCATATATGATTATGGATAATCAAGACACTGAGAATTTTGATATTTCATCTCGTCTCCTCCATCTTCACAAAATGATGTTCAGCGTGAGCCACCATGAAAGAGACAAAATAACCATTGAGCTTTTCAACCTTTAATGTAGGCTGGCTTGTTGTAGTTTAAACCATGTGCAAGAGAAATCGCCAAAACCTGTAAACATTTTTGGACCTTTCAAATCCTTACTTATAGTCCCAGCGATTCTTCATCTGCTCCAGAATCAGAGACATGGATGTATTGCACCTGAACATCATCATAAAATTAACAGTTCATATAGACAGAATTTAAGTAAATGTTATGATTCAGCAAGCATATCGTCCTGAATTCAGATGCTGGGATAACATAATCTTATTATCTCTCTGTATGCATATTGGATGTATGTTCTGTATTTTCTCTCATGTTCTGTTAGGAAGATAAATAACATGTTGGTTAAAAATTTACTAAGCTGATCTCATCTGGTCTCTTCTTCAGCTAAGGATAGACTGTAAAGATGACATAAATTGTCCCTTGTCATAACTAATAGTGAGATAACAGAACTGCCTTTATCAAAAAGCAGAAATTTTAAAGTTGAGCTCTCCTTTCATTTTGGTTTTTGTTACCTGAATTTCAGCCCAGTGAAGGACACAGTTGTGACCAATGACAGATGGGGTCAAGGGGTCATGTGTCATCATGGAGGTTACTACACATGCTCAGACAAGTACAACCCAGGTTGACAGATTGACTTTCTGCACGTTTGATGATGTCATGTGTTGTGAAAACTCATGTTGATAAATTTATCCTTCGATTCCTGATTAAGTTTGTTGTGAAGAGTTCCTGCTGAGAGATTAACCCTTAGTTCAGGGAGTGAACATGTTGTGAAGAGTTCCTGCTGAGAGATTAACCCTTAGTTCAGGGAGTGAACATGTTGTGAAGAGTTCCTGCTGAGAGATTAACCCTTTGTTCAGGGAATGAACATGTTGTGAAGAGTGCCTGCTGAGAGATTAACCCTTAGGTCAGGGAGTGAACATGTTGTGAAGAGTTCCTGCTGAGAGATTAACCCTTAGTTCAGGGAGTTAACATGTTATGAAGAGTTCCTGCTGAGAGATTAACCCTTAGGTCAGGGAGTGAACATGTTGTGAAAAGTTCATTTAAAATGATGAAATGTGCAAAATTTTCGTGGACAATCATTGCTAGAATTTCTTGGTTACCAGGGCGTAAACGATATGGTATCAGATAACTACTTTTATTTCTTTATTCAAACCCTAGGATTTTGATAAACGTAGACATGCCAGCTGTCTTCTGTCATGGGACAGGGTTGGGTAAGATCTGTAGGAGGGTCTCAGGATGTCTCTTATGTTCAAAGAAAGGATCAATTCTGTCTCTTGTTTACTGTTCAGCATTCAGAGAACATCATTTGTTGTGGATTTCAGATTTCTTTATTTGAATATTTGTCATGCAACTGGCTTATGCTGCAGTTAAATGTGGTATCTTAGTCTCTTACGTTTACAGAACAGCTGAGTTCCTCGATCATGTGACAAGTCACAATGTCAAGTTTACCAGGAAATGTCATAACAACCACAGTGAGCAGTGGGATGTTGAGAACAAATCTGTTATTACTGCTGTGGTAATGAAAGTGTTAATTTATCATCATCATCAGGCCCTTGACTGTGGAGACAGTCGTAGGGGGAATCTGAGGGCTGCAGACACGGCGACCCTTCTCCATCGCTGTCTGTCAGCGGCTGCCGGCAGCAGTTGGTGTGTTAGGAGTCCGGTCCACTCTTTGATGTTTTCATGCCAGTTCTTTCACTGTCTTCCTCTTCTTCTCCCGCCCTGTGTAGTGCCCTGCATTATTGTTTTCGACAGGCTGCAATGTCATGTGTTGTGCCCGAACCATAGTAATTTGAAGTTAAAAAGTGTTAATTAGTGTTAATTAATTAGACACCACAAAAATATGTACATATCGATTACATGATCCCAGTGCTGATACAAACAAACTTCCATGTATGCCCGCAGGTTATCTCGTTGCCCACAAGTGGGAAAACGCCATGACCATCGACAGCAGTTCCTGGGGCTTTCGAAGAAATGTCAACATTAATGAAATTCTATCAATGGAAGAGCTACTCAAGCAGTTGGTCTCAACCGTCAGGTAGGTTTGTCCTGAGGGCAGGGAGGGAGATTGTTGTAACAGCATTGTTATGTGGTGCCCAGCTTGGGACTGGCAATGATGATTCTCGATCTTCATGATTCATGAATTATCTCCAGTTATACAGTTAATCTTTATGATCTGCCACTTACAATTCATTCACACATACTTTTTACCCATTAGATTTTTTTCATACTTTCCCTTCATATGGGAACTAAATGTTCTCTAAATGTTCTTTACCCCATTTAGATTGCATGCTGGAGAATCTGGCAGATCGTGAAAATTGTCAGTTTTCAGTAGAATTCATATCATTACTGGCTGATACATGCCATGAATACTAAAACTTACTTGGGTCCAGTAGAATGTCTCCTTAATTTTATATGAATTTTTTTCAAAGCTGAGAAGTGCTGAAAACCACTGTCAAAAACAAGAATGTTCAAATGTTTATTTTCATTTAACAACCACTCACCACCTGATGGATTTCCCGAGAGTTTTACTCATATCCTTGATTTTGTTTAGCAGCTGTTCATAACCTGTAACAAAATCGTGATATCAGTGGTTGGAGAATTACTGCAAACTGTTTATTGAGAATGGACAGTGAGACGTCAACATATTCATCTGTCGACAGGGTTAGATGCGGCATTGGCTGTCTGCAGTCAGTGACACCAATGGGGTACTTTCCTCTTCATTTCCTCGCTCTGCTGATCGTCACTGGCCCTGCTGACTTCTGGATTCTTATTTCACTACATTACACTAGGACATTAAAGAGGACAAACTTTCTTACACGTAGGCTACAAATCAATTCCTATCTTACGTCAGTTCATCCTGTCCAATCTTCTTATACCTCCTGATGTTTTCTTCTCTCTCTCTCTCTCTCATTATATCTTGTCATGTTTCAGCTGCAATGGCAACATGTTGATGAACGTCGGCCCTACTCACTACGGCGAGATCAGCCCAATCTATCAGGAAAGATTGATGCAGATGGGCTCGTGGCTGAAGGTCAACGGTGAGGCGATCTACGGCAGCCGACCTTGGAGTCATCAGAACGACACCATAACCAGTGGAGTGTGGTAAGGGGAAGGGAAATAGTGATTGTTTGTTTGCTTGTTTGTTTGTGTTAGGGTTTAATGGCACATCAGCACGATCACGGCGATATTGATAAGATATAAAATATGTTTACATGTCAGGAGGAAGACACGAAAGAGCGGGACAGAAGACAGGAGCAAGGAGAGAGAGAGGAGATGTCACCCCTGGAACCATCTATTCCATGGGAGACATCCCACTGATGGCGGGCTTTCACCACCTACAGACGGGAGCAAAAGACATACTGATATACCCTGGGCCTCCATGGGGGCAGAGAAATTGTGACATGGGCTACCACAAAAAATGATAGAGATGTGAAGGACTGATTGTGTAAATGAAGTCGTGCATTCTGTTTCATTAACTAAGTTGAAACATTCTTCCCTTGGTTGTTATAACATGCATGTGCTTTTATCATAGTCTGGATTTCAACTGTTTAGTCATGGCATGCAAAATTGAATGAATTTATGACATTTGCTGGCAGTGTTTCCTCATCTCTGGCTGTCCAGGAGATGATCAAATGGAAAGTTAATACATTAGTGTGATTCATTTTACTTGAAGCTGTGAATAATTAACAGCTGATCTCAATGTTACCTAGAATTCTCATTAAATAATTGTAGACCCTGATAGGGCCTCAGCCTGTGTTGTTAGTACTGAAAACACTAATTTGCATTTCAAGATTGTTATGTGTCATCTAGAATTAGTTTTCGGTCATTTGAAATCAGAGATGAGAATTTAACTGCAATCATCAAAGGTGAGCTAAGTATTATTAGCAGCATACAAGATTGAGGATGCAAACTTTCAAAATGTTACCATGCGACATTAGTTTTCTGCATTTTCTAGACTGATCTTTAAGAGTTAATCATCACTTTTGTTTTCAGGTACACCCAGCAGAACAAGACCAAGCCTGCCGTCATCTATGCTACTCTTCTGTCGTGGCCAGCCAGTGATGTGCTAAATTTGGGAGCTCCCATGCCCTTGGAGAATACCACTGTCTCTCTGGTGGGCTACACAGGCCCGCAGTTCAAGTGGGTTGCCCAGCCACAGCAAGGCATGGCTATTCAGATCCCGCCCATCAACTACAACGACATGCCTTGTCAGTGGGCTTGGGTTCTCAAACTGACCAACCTCAAGAATTAACGCTGGCCAGATACAGCTAAACATGTCAGCCATAGAGCGCCAAATTGTCCTAACCACCAGATTCAGAAAAAGTGATCTAATGCGATTTCAGTATTCAAGATCAGGTAAATTTTCATAGGAAATTCTTAACTCAGTACTCAGTTGGAATATTATTCTGAACAATGGATGGATCACATCGGATAATTAACCTGTCAAGGGCCAAGATAGGCCTTCTCACAAAAATCACCATTGATGGGATTTGTTTGTTGATTATTAGACAGAAAGGTCAATGGTAGTAATCAAAGTTATTATTTTAACCACAGTTACTCAAAGATTGATGTGGAAATGAGTGTAGCTGAACATATATAATCTCCTCAAAAAAAAAAAAAAGTTTATATTAAGCCATGCAAGTCAAGAATCAAATAATTCTGCATTTGAATTGCATTAGAATAGACTAAATTTCCTTTGCTTTTTGTGTATTATATATATACACCTTAGATTAAAATTCATGAGGCCAAGAAAACAACAAAAATTGTCTTTTTTTTTACCCAAATTTATATGTTAACCTTGAATGAAAATTACTCTCTTTCACAAGGTTGATAATACTATGTGAGAAAGATTTCTACCAGTGACAAACTTTTTACAAATTTCCTAAAACTGATATTCAAAATATGCTGAGAGAAAAAAATGAGGGAGAGGAGCGGCAATTTTTTACAGACTCCCCAAAAATGGATGTGTTACTATCCTACATCTTATGTTTGTAACTTTTGAACTGTTTAATTTTGAAATCATTACGGAATTGTCTAAGTCTTTGGAGTGACAGATTTATTAACTGATCTAACTGGTTGATATTTTCAATAGTATTGGTCCTACTGAAGTGGACTGTCAAATATATCTTCTGGCTGGCTTGCATTCTTGATTAACCACAAACATGTTTTGTCGCTGTATGTCTCTCTCTGCCCAAGTCTGAATTTTCAAATTTGACATGGGAGACAAAAAAAAAAAATGATTTCCAGAATGTCTCAGAATCACAGGATTTGAAAAATTAATATATCCGAGGAGTTGTACTTTTTGTAGCCTGTCAGGTTCCAACAGTACCATGATAAACTGGGAAATCTAACTTTTGCCTCTTGTATTAAGAAAATCAGACATAGTCAGACAGAATCTTACAGTGACAGTAGATACAAGTATTTATGTCATATTGCTCATGACTACCACTATGCAATATGATGTCATGTAAAATTTTATATTTGGATATGTGTTGATTTTTTTATTACTTCAATTTTGATGCCTGTTGATTTGAGTCTGATTAACCAAGAAATTTACATTCCACAACTTTGCTGTTGATTTCAGGAGGTATCGACTGTCACATTTGCAATATGGTTCAAAAGCCCCATGATAATGAACATATGTGTTTTCAAATTGCCTGTGCAGCTTGCAGAGTTTAAGCTTCTTACAATTTGTTGTCAGGTTGTATGAAGTGCCATGTCAGCGCATTGTTATTTATGGTGCAATAACTATTGTGCAGAGTCATCAAGAACATACAGCTTTACATCCAATATTCACAAGTATTTTTTCCTGAGTTTATACTAATTTATGTTAATTCATAGTAAATATTTTCTCTTCCAAAGGTTGTAGGTACATGGGATTGGGGACATTGCATTATTCAACTTTTATACTGGTAGTTATCATTTTAGCCAGAGGCAAAGACATTGACCTGCTGGTGAAAATATATCCATTAAGAGTCCGGTGCGGTGCTTATGTAAATAAGAACATATGTGGAAAAAGAATAGTGGTTTTTTTTTGTGTGTTTGTTCATGTTCTTTTGTTTGTTTGAAAAATCATATTAGCGACATTTTTGTGGAGATTTGTTAGTTATGAAAGCTTTTTTTAGGAGATCAGTTTAGTACATGTGATTAAGAAAAGTAGAGTAGGAAGAAAAATGTCCAATTTGGCATCTGAGCAGCTGGCAGAATATACATCTTAAACAGTTTATTTGATGCGATAGATTGATGACTTTGAATAGACGTTCAGTGTAGTTCAGTATGGCTAAGAAGGTTATAATAAGAAAAAACAAGATATATTCATAATGAAACAAAATTCATGTTTTATGATAGAAGTATTTTTATACATTTCTGTCTTTGTTTATGGTTATATTTCTAGTTTCTACATAAAAGTAAAAGGACCTCTATTTTTTTAATTCTTGCAAGAAACAAATAATTTGCTTTACATTACATCAGTTTATGTTTTAATGATGAATGTGATATTTACAAATATGTAATATATTCTTCTTACTGTTGAGACTGTTGGTTGAATACATCTGTCTATTTTTACAAATCATATTAATAAGTGAAAATTATGAATTCAAAATTGCATAATTTGCTATCAATGCACTACTGTGTGGAACAAATAAAAATTTCAATTGAAGTCTGGTTGTTTCAGATGTTTTTCTCTTGTAAACATCCTGTTTTGTGCATGAGGTGCAATACTTAAAAAAAAGATTTTTATATCAGGTAAGAAATAACTGAATAAAAAAGTACAACTAGATCAACAAAGCAACACACAACAACAAAACAAAAATATTCAAAAACAAACAAGTGAAACAAAACACAACAAAGAAATGATTCCCCACATTCGTACTGTTGCCTGATGTGATAATTTGGGCCGAATGTGATGTTTTAAAGTCAAAGGCAAGACAAATTGAAATACACAGACATAAAACCAACGTTTGGTCACTAGGACTTTCTCAAGCATTATGTTGTTTGATATGTTTGTGCAGAAGCAAAGGTGCAGAGCACAAGATAAACGTATCATTACATGCTCTTGCTTGCAACATAAATATTTCTCTGTGTGTATTTACTCCATGTCTCTTTCCATACTTCTCTTTCTCTGGCTGGAAATGCATGTGAGGGGGGGGTCTAGTGCGATGTTTGAACAAAATATAATGTTCATAAATGACAGCTAGGGATGTAAGTTCAGTTTCCTCTGTTATATCACATGTAGAGTCTATATCCTAGTGTAAGCACTGACCCACCCTATCCCTTCTTACCTAACTGTAGCATGGAGGTGTTTGTGTGTGTCTGCCGGGACGGGGGGGGGGGGGGGGGGGGTCTGGGGAGGGGG
>JBCEWB010000012.1:1512802-1525217 GCA_039654565.1 Peronia peronii | reverse complement strand
GGATTGACTCGCGGGTCCTGCATCGGGGGATGGAAGGACACGAAGATCGAAAACCCACATTTTTTCAATGACTCAACGGTCACCTGGCATCCTGTGGGTAGGGAAGCCTAACGTCTAGCCTTCTCAGATAAGGGCGAATATATTTCTGAGGTCTTGTGTGTACGTTACGCACGTTAACCCTTGACAGTTCAAATTCGATGAAAGAGTAGGCTGTGTGCCGCTGTCCAGGCAAAATTTTGAAATTCCAAATTTCTCAACAAAAATTGGCAACTTCTAAAAGCCGAGATAATCCTACTTTCTTTGGATTGAAAGGCTTTAGAAAAACAAAAACCTGCTAGCGGTGAAAGTGCGCCATTGTTGGGATGTCTCCCATGGAATGCCATTCTCAACGTTTGAGGAAGTGACATCTCTTCTTCTAATATATACTTGACCAGTCATTTGACGTGTAAACATATCTTACCGTGTTTGGCACAGTTTAGCCGTGATGGTACTGATGTACTGTGAAACCCTAACACAAACAAACAAACACTCATGTGAAATCTCAAGCCAAATGCTGACACACACAGATGGCCACGTCCTGGACACTCAATGGGTGCTCCGTAGATTTTGTTCTGACTTTCGTTGCTATACGCTTTTCCACTTGACTGTTTTGTTTTTTATTTTCATAAGCTTCCTTTCCCTTTCGAATGGTGGGGTTCCATTGGGAGTGGTTTGTGACCACGATTTTCCACTGTTATTCATCAGTGTCACATTTTTTGGAGGGGTTCTTTCAGGATGTCTTTGTAGCGACTTTGCCCGTCCTCTTTTTGTAAATTAAAAAAAAAAAAAGTAAGTATATATAGCCGTTCAATCCTAGGAAGATAAGATTATTTCGTCTTTAAGTGCATGCACTGTTTTAGTGAGAAGAATAAAATTCATATGGGTAGAAGTTTGGAATTTGGAAATTTGTTTCCGATAGCAGCATCTCCGCCTACTGTTCATCCAATCTTAGCTGGCGTAACGGCCACACGAGACTTCCAAATTATATATATACAGTATATTGGCCCTTATTCGAGAAAGCCAGACGTCGGATTTCCCCGCCCAGAGACCAGAGGACTGTTGAGTCATTGAAAAAATGCAGGCTTTAAACTTAGTAACCTGGCGAGAGCATAGCAGGCCTGGAGATTCTTTGTTCAGTTTTGTTTTAGTCTGTCTGAGTCTGAGTGCTACGAGGCAAATATGAGCCGTGATGATCCCGATGAAGGATTGGGGAGGGGGGGGGGGTGAGGGGAGCATCCTCCCCTCCCTCTCGTCACAGGCCCGTATGGCCAACACTGGCCGAGGTCTCAGACCAGAAGAATATTCGTCTTGTTGTTGATATTGTATAGATCAGTGGAAGGGAGCTGGATCAACCGTAAGACCCGACCGTGTCCCGATAGAAGGGTGAGAGGGGACAGATCTTGACCTTATCATTTTTTTTCTCTTGAGCCTGCATTGGCGGCACATGTCAATGATGATATTGGACAGGGAATCTCCTGTAGGGTCCTTCTTTCGCCGCGAGTCTGTTAGGAGCATGGAGTAAGCTCTATGGTTGAGAGTGAATGTGTGTGGGAAGGTACCTGGTGGTGGGGAGGAACGCCCTTTTCCTCCCGCCGCTCAACGCATGGAGTCCAGACTTCAGTTTTTGTTTGTATGTTTGTTTTGTTGTTTTCTTTTTTCTCCATGCTCTTACCTGGGGGAAGGCAGGCTAATACTAATAAAAATAAAATACAACAAGCGAATGGCAATGGAGGCTCCAGTCCCTGTACACCGCCAGCTCTGGTCTGTTCACACCCTTAGAGGATCACCGTGACTGTGTGGTTCGGCGTCTGCTTCATGATGAAAACAACTCACATCGGTGAGGTTGTGGCCGGGATCGACACGCGGGTCCTCCATCAGGGGATGAAAGGACACGAAGATCGAAAACCCGCATTTTTTTCAGAGACTCAACGGTCCCCTGGCTTCCAGTGAGTCGGGAAGTCCAACGTCTAGCCTTCTTGGATAAAGGCGAATATATTTTAGAGGTCCCATGTGCACGTTACGCACGTTAAAGAACCCTTGGCAGTTCAAAATTGATGAAGAATAGGCGGAGTGAAGCTGTCCAGACAAAATTTCCTAATTCCAAATTTCTATGCGTACAAATTCTCACCCAAAGAAAAATAGACAGTCTCTTAAAGTCGAGATAATCCTACTTTCCCAGAACAAACAAGAAAAAAACAGACAAGGCTTTCAGTCCTATTTTAGTTCTTTGGCCAAACTTAACATTTTTTTGTTGCTCCGGTGTGTAGCTTGGTGGGTAAGTCAGCACAACACACTGAATAACAAACAACCTGGCTAAGGACCCCGATATAAATAACCCGCCGAGACAGTCATCTTAGGGAGCTCAAAGGCATAGAATCATAGAACTGGAACTTCTGTTATTTCTAGCCCTTCCCATTCAAATTTCGAATCCAGGACGTAAATTTTTCACCGAGGGGGAGACGCCCAACATGTAGGTCACGGCGATCTCCTTTTTTTGTACAATAATGTAAATTAATCATTTTCTAGTGTTTCATCTCTCTTTAGCTAAAAGTCCCATTACGTCATTTTATTATTGCCTTTAGCAAATCAAACATGTGTGTTTTTCTATCATCCAAGGAATGGCCCAGACTGAAAGAATTTGAAGTTGGATTGGGCAAAAACATTTGACTGGTGTAACCAATGCAGAAATGCCTTATGCTTACTTCCCTTCGTTTTCCACGAAGCCTTCAAAGGTTATCTCCCATATTTATCTCACTAAACTATTGTGCATTTTACTTTTACAGTAAACTCATATATTACTGATTTAGGAAAGAAAACATGTCATATTCGTCTCTTAACAGAGAATCAACTCTGGAAATACGTTGTTGAATGGGTTAATTTTTCAGTTTATAAAATTCATATTCGAAACTTCAGCCTGCAGTGTAAGTTCTATCCCTGCGTGTTGTGGCGTGGAGCGCATGCGTGCGGGAAGTAAACTTACATCGAGAAAGAAAATGGCGGTATGCCTGAAGAAAATACAGATTTTTTGAGGAAATCTGGCTCATAGGTTACAATTAAGAAAGAAATACCGACATCGAATAGACAGGATATCCGGTAAAATAAAAATTGTTTTTGTTCTGCATTAATTTCACTACTGCTTAATGCACAGTCGATTACTGGCTAACCCGATCAGTACAATCACGTTGAACTGTTGTGAATTCCGTGCTTCTTCTCTAGATCGTCTAGATGCAGATCTGCTCAATTATTGTCTCCAGGACTCGAGTGTAGTATTCTACAAGCATTTTGTGAGGATCATATTTTTCACTTTATGTGTACTTATCTGGAAGTTCGATTATATTAATGAACCCATACCTTACAGATAATGAAAGTAAACAAACTTCGAACATCAAAATTTGTGATGCTAGTGTTCCCAAATGCATTAGACTTGCCAATACTGATAAGACATCATAAGATTTAGACGAGAAATAGATCTAGATTTAGAAGTAAACTAGATCAAGAGCTAACAGCATCAAACCTGTTGTCTGGTTTTGATGTCTTGAATGAAACAAATCCAACAACTCTGTAACAAGAGCGGAGACTTTCAGAATGATTAAAGCACTGGACTGGATATCACATTATTATCAAACCGGCTGGCTTGGTGTGATATGTTCACTTTGGAAATGCACAGCATGATCTGCATTTGTGGACAAATGAAGGAAAATTAGCGATAGATCTAAAGGGTTATGGTTGTCTGCTATAATTTTTGCACGGGATAAGATTAAAATGATTAAAGAAGAAACAGGAAGTGTAACTGTCTCACAATTTGCACAATTAAGTCCACAAAAACTGTCATTAAAGAAGCCGGCTTTGCAGTCTTGGTTGAGCTGTAGTGTATTGCATGCAAAAATCTTCCTTTTTGATTTTTTTTAGAAATTGTGTTATAACAGTGTCACAGCCAGAGTGACTTAGATCTCCATGCTACGGTCAGTGTGGATTACCTTCTCTAGCCAGTTGTTAGAGAGGCCACATGATCATGGAACAAATATTTTATACAAATAAATAAAATGGACAAAGTATGATTGTACGAGTGCTGCAGGAACACATTATGACTAAAGATTGACATTTTGTATTTGTATTTAGAGCGATGCTTCACCGCAGAGTAGAAATGTTTTTTTGTTGTTGTTTTTTTCCCTAAATTTTTTTGTTTTGTTCATTAGGCCTGTATTTTTCTTTCAACTTTTTTTTGTGAGTGAAGTGTTCTCATCAAGTCACAGTAGGGATAGGTTGTGGCTATCAGTCAAGAACATTTCAATGGAAGTCAGAGGTGAAATGGGAAAGTAAATAAGCAAAATATCAAAAGTAAACATTGGAGCCCATTTGTACATCTGAGCAGAATCAGTTGAATCTTCTCCTTTTGACTAAGTCCAGATATAATTAGTTTTCCAGCACAGTTGAAAACTCTCATTTTATTACTTTGCTTCAATAAAGACTGGAGACCCAGGATTCAAGCAGATGTAACAGGCACTTGAGGAGTGCAATGTGACACTATTCATATCCAAATTAAACAGAATGAACACTTCTCAAAATGCTTGTCTATACCTACATGTAGTTCTATCCCGATTGGGAATATCCATTATTTTGTTGCTTTAAGAGTTAACCAAAATTGCGGTTTTATGGATTTTTTCCCCTTTCATAGATAATTTTCCTGTCAGTCACATTGATCAGACCTGCCACCTATTCCGATTTAATCTAAATATTCTGATTTTTTATCTCAAAATTCCTGTGTGATGGCCTGCACGATATTCCAATTGTTTGTTTCTCTTGACCGCACCTGTTTTTGTCTCAATTTTATTTCGCGGGAAGTGCCAGATGACAAGATTTTAACTCGTGTCTGTATCACGAACTCGAGTTTTGGGGCATAGCCTTGCAATCTCTAGATATGCATTGTTTCTGCAACCTTAATTGTTCATTGCTATGTTTTAAGAGCAGCATTGTATCAAAAGGAACTAGAACTATAATATCTGGCCCCAACTACAGATATCATCAGGAATAGTCAGGTTTTTGGTTCTCTTTGCAAGTTCAACTCGCGTGCCTTGTACTACTGCTAACTGTTCCTTTATTTAGATCTAGATCTAGATGTTTCTCATCTTTGTAGTCAGTCAGGCTGTCATACCTTTATGTGTTTCCCGTGCAGTTGAGTTTACATGTTGAAACCTTCACTACCTACAGTCTCTGTTTCCATCATAACATTGTGGCATTTGGATGGTCATCATCATCCTGTGTCATCTATTTTGAAGTTGACTTGAAGTGACTCGCCATCTCTCTCTATCCTCTACTCTTCTGGTGCATTCCTCCAAAGATAGATTCGTCCAGTCCTTGATGTCATCCGTCCACATTCTCCGCTGTCTTCCTCTCGCTCGTTTTCCCTCGATCTTCCCTTCCAGTCTATCCTTACAGATGGTGTTGTGTCGTTTGATGTGACCAAAATATTGTCATTTCCTTTTTTGAATTGTTGTCAGTAGTGTAGGATTGACTTTTAGCATAGTACAAACATCCTTGTTGGTATTTCTCTCTGTCCTCCCATACATCTGAATGTCCACATCTCAAAGGTCTCTATCCTGTTCTCCAGATTTTTGTTCAGAGTCCAAGTCTCTGACCCATACAGCAAGTCCGACTATATCTAGCACTTCACAAGTCTCAGTCTCAACCCGAAGGAGATGTTTAGATGTTAACATTGACTTCATGGATGTGAAACGTGATTTAACTATTCCAATCAATATGCTTTCTTATTTGTTCAGAACTTTCTCCACCTTCTGTCGTCTGCTGGCCTAAGTATGTAAATTTGGCCACCAGTTCCAGTTCTTTACCATCCATCTCTATACTCGTCTTCATTCTTATTTTTTGGACATGATCATTACTTTAGTTTTCTTTACATATCCAGTCCATTGATTTCACTGTTTTTCTTTACTGTGCTGACTGGATTCTGTAGGTCGTCCTTACTATTGGTCAACAGAACTGATTTGGATATTATAAAATCTTTAATATCGAAGCTGTAAGAAAAGGGAAAAAAATACCACCCTTTGAACTCGGAACAGTTTATTTGTTTCCGCAATATTATGTGTTTATGTGGTTTATCATTGTTTGCTTTCAGGACCACCATGAGTGAAGAGGACACCCCACCCCCGCGATTTGCTGGGCGGACTTACAGTCGCAGGCAAAATGTTGCAGGGAGGAACAAGGAGGAGGCAGCAGACAGTAAGATTGTCCAAGTCAAGGCAGCAATGTCCATTTCCAAATGGGGCAAAGCCAACTATGTTCCAGTGCGAGAAGGCAATGAGGAACCCACAGAAGCCAAGAAAGTTAAAATGGAAAGCAAAGGGGAGGACCCTTTCAGCTTTGACACCGAAGACAAAAGGAAGTTAAGTCCCATTAAAAAACAAGTAGCAGCGTCCCCACCCCAAGAGATTCGACAGTCGACTAGACTTCCAGCTTCAAGACTAGTAGTGAAAGGGGAAGGCACAGCAGAGTTTATGAAAGCAGAGGAGGAAGGTAGTGTGAAATCACCAGCATTCCGAACATATTCTAGAACCTCTCCAAAAAAGCCCGTTATCATGGATCAGTTTGTTGAGGTAGGCAAAACAACGGCAAGCGGGGAAACAGTGTTCTTCTCTGGAGCAAGATTGTCCCAGGATTCGCAAAAACGGGACATGAAGTCGGATGATGAAGATGAAGATATTTTCCCAGTCCAGTTCAAAAGGGATCCACTAAAGACTTACTCTGGAGAAGTTGTAACCCCAATAGACAAACCAGATTCCCCTCCCCCAAGAAAATCTGGCTATAAGAGAAAGGGTGGACCGAGAGGCAGAAAACCTCTGACTGTGTCCGACCCAGAACTTATCGAAGAGTACAAGCGGAATTACGCGGCCCAGCAGCTGAAAGGCAAACCAGACACGTCAACTGGGGGATTAAACAACAGTATGGTGGTGTCGAAACAGGAACTGGCCAACGATGACCAAGGCACCACTGTCGTTGTTGTTTGTAAACCCAAAGCTCAGTTAGAGAAAGGAGAGGTGCAGGCGAAATATTTTGCCAGGAATTCAAAGCCGAAAGGCACTTTGGTTCCAGTTGCCTCAGATGCATCTTCTCAAGAGACAGTAGGAGAAAATGGAAATTCAGACACTGCTTCATCCAACTCAGTGAATCCAGAGGCAGCCCCGACGCGAACAAGTGCTCGCCTTCGCAATGTTTCGGTAGTGGCAGCTAATTCTGAAGGTGTGTCATCACAAAGCAGCACTGTCAGCAGCGCTTCATCTCTTTCCCCAGCATCTCCATCAAAACGTATTACCAGGGGCAGGTTGTCCAATGCTGAACCTGCCCCAAGCTCACAGTCTACCAGTACGTCTACGGACGGAAATTCTCAGGGTGATGGAACTTCAGGACGTGGCAAACGTTATAGAATTTTCAAATCACGAGCTCCTCAGATAGAGGAGGAACTAAAACCACCAGTTTTCAAAGACGAGGAAGAGGACAAGCCACCAGTCACAGAGAGCGGATCGCAGGAATCTTCAGTGAACGAAGTTGAAATTATTATAGAAGAGGACATGGATGTAAGTGAGGAAACACAGCCTGTATCTGAGACTCCCGAGACTAATCCAGCGTCTGAGTCTTCAGAAGCCATAGCCATAGTAGAATTAGAAGTGGATTCATCAAATGTGAAGCAAATAGACCCTGTGGCAGCACGAGAGCTCTTAGCTGCCCGTCTTCGCAATATGGAAAAAGGAGGCAATGACTCAGACTCTACTGGAGAGCCAGACAATGGGTCTGAGTGTTCGGAACTATTACAGTCCCAAGAGTCTCCTTTCAACAGCCAAAGCACGGCAGAGGAAGGCAGCCAGAAAGAGGCTTCACTTGTTACACCCCGCAAGTTTTTCAAGTCCAAGAAATCACTGTCTGGTACATCAGATTTGCAGAGAAAACTTTTAAGCGGTAGTCCACAAAAGGTTGGTTGTTCATAAAATTTGCTTTCAAAATATTATTCTCCAGCCGGAGCCTGATTAAATAACTAGAAGCATAATAAAATAATCTGACCACATAGTTGTCTAATTTACATTTGACTACAATAAGGTTAAATGAAGTTTTTGTATCAAACCAACATATTGGTGGGGTCGGGGGGGAGAAGGGCATAAGTGATGAGCAACAAAAACTTTGTGAATCTTTTCAAGGAAAAATATGGCACGAGTTGCAAATACTGCTGCTCTTCATCTGTGAAATTACTCACGTAACTTCAATTGTCTCTGTATCACAAAACTGATGCTTTGTCACCCACTTTGTGTCAGATGAAAATCTATCAACTTGTATTACCAAGCAATGCGTACGCCTCTCTTTTGTATGGGTCATACAATTCACTGTGTGAGCTGGCCTGGAAAATAGTGCATTTTGATGAGATATGAATAACAATGCATTGTTTTCATAATGTTACCCCACACAAGGTTTTAGAGTAATGGAGGTATAATTGCTTTGTTAAAATCGTAGGATCCTATAACAGAGCCCCATTAGAAGGACCCCCCTCCCCCCTGAAACATATGTCTCGCAGCCAGTCAAAATGAGACGCACGTCAATTTTTCACCATATGGGATTTTTAGTATCATATGAAAGCTTATTTTATGCCCTTTCAAGTAGTGAAAAAAGTTTTGAGCTAGCTTTGTTCTAGCCAGAGCTAGTTCAGTTTAATGAGACAAAGGGGGATCCTCTAGCAGTGACCGAAATTTTGAGAAAATCAAGTTTAAATGAATGATCGAACCCATAAATCTACATACCTACCTCCCAAAAAAACCTGATTTTAATGAAGTGATATTTATAAATCAAGAGTAAGGCCGATACTGTCTTGTTGAGAAATAAATGCACTTGCGATTTCTGGAATAAATAAAATTAGACATCTGACCCCCCCACATCACATTCAAAGCCTGATTTCTCAGTTCTAGCCCAGCGATATATATCTCGTTTCGACGGGTCACAAGACATATATATATATGTGTTCATATGACCATTGCGATCAAAAAAGGCAATTACTTTGATGTCATAGTTCAAAACAGTTCATTTACTCTACATTGTGATGATGTAAGTTTTTGCTAATCATGATTTTTTTCTCTTTCTTTTTCTTTTTCTTTTTTTTTTTTTTTTTGAAACTCAGTCCCCTGCCAAGGCAACGTACAATGCACGGTCCTGGTACACGGAACATGAGACAGAAGGAGATCGAGAGGTAAGTGAAGCAAAGTCGATGCAGGTAGAGAGTACGTTGAGCCCCGCGTAAGTTTTATCTCTGATGTTTGTTTTCACATAGATTCCTCAACCGTTTATAAAGCATTTATAAACCACTAGCCTGCGAGTGCCATTTCAAGAAAACATCTCCAGCTTCCTGGCTCAGGGCGAATAACTCTGTTTCTAAATGATTGCTTTCACAAACACTAATCTCTCTGTATTAAGTTTTGCCCAAACTTCTGAAGAAATGTCCACTTTGAAGAGGCAGTAATTCTCTTTCAAATGGTATCAGATATGGTCACAATCGTTTGATGTAGAAATGAGAAAAACACTCAGACTTGCTTAGCCCTCCTGGCCAGTATGTCTGTGAGACCATGTCCAAATTTGTCACTCTCGCTAGATATCTAGATTCTGGACAAAGAAGCTATTATTTTGTAGGTTGTCATCACGGTGTTCTGTGTCATTTTCATTCAGAACTCATACTTTTTCATCAAATAACGTTGAAACGGATTCAGAGTTGGGTGTCTCCGCTGAACTTTGCAAGAGATTGAAAGCAGTGACTTAAAAAAAAATCAATTCTCTGCTATTTCCTATGTTAGTTCTGTACAAAGGAAATGGTATTCAGAACTCCGAAATGGTATTCAGATTTTGTTCCATATGGCCTCTGTTGAGAATGGTCCTATGCATTCTTCTGTATTGACTATAGTTGGGCCCGTGCTGAACAATTTGTTCAGCAACGGTGAAGTGAGACGTGATGCGATACTTTTGACTGGTTTATCTACATTCTTCAGTAAAGAGTTGTCCACCCTTTCCATAGGCTGTTTAAATTTGTTTACCTTCCATTTTCTATTTTTTTTGCATCATCTTTTCCGAACTGTTTACAGTATTGATGTTCACAATATATGATACGTATTACACAGTGATATCTCTTCTTGCGTCCCAGCTCAGAAAAAAAAAATATTTAAAAGAAAAAAAAATCAAATTGAATAGTTGGCTTATCCATTGGATGTGCATTTGTTCCCCAGGAAGAAGTGAAAGTCAATGCAAAGAAGGGGAAGGATAAGGATATGGTTCTTGTCAAAGAAAGCAAAGGGCCCAAACTGACTCGAGAGGTCCACTGGCCGGAGAGGACGTATGACGAAGCTTACACCTCATTACGAGTCAGCAAAACACATAAAGAGGTAATGAGATGTGTTTTATGAATGTAATTGAGACACGACACGACGAAATCAGGCGTACGTCAAATAAGGCGACCGGAGAGATCGCATGGATTTCAACAGTGAATTTAATTTTTAACGCAATTTTTTTGCTTCACAGAACCCTTCTATATCAAGCTAAAAATGCACTGCACAGTTAAATTTGAAATAGATTGAGTAAAAGCCCAAAAACTGTAATTTAGTGGCATGGCCTAATAAGCATTAACAAAAGTGATCAGCCATTTTCTCACTAACTTCAGCTGCAGCAACAGGTCACCCCCATCATCTTTAATTGCCAATATCTCGTCTTCTACTTGCGGTAGAACAAAAAATTTTTCACGCACGGAAAGGGACATGACTGATCTTCATTCACAGTGAAATCAGTAACTCCATATGCTCAAAATATGACGAGAACCTGATTTCTTCTTGCCGCGTCTCAATTATGTTTAAGAATGATAAAAAAAAAATTTTAAAATGGGCACTTTACTGAACTAAAGAAATATTTTAACTAAAATTGTTCCTACATCAGTTACCTTTAAAATGACACACAAAACAATTGCCATATTCTTGGCAGGGAATGATTTTTGAAATTCCTTTTTAAACTTATCATTTTGTTGTACGGTATTGAGATATATGGGCTTTGGTCCCCTTTCAGATATCAAGAGAAAGAATACTGTGCAGGGTAAAACCAGATAGAATTACAAATGACGACATGAGTGTGAAAGTTAAGAGGGTGGGTTATTACAGGAGTGACAGATTAGATTTCATCAGTGTTAGAGCTGATCTGCTGCATGTGTTCCTACTATCATTCCCAGCTGTACACTGTAGTTCACAATGTGAAACAGACCCATGAAGTGCAAGAATTGGGGGAGACCCAGGACTTTATGGATGAAGTAGATTACCTGTTGGACAGTTTACGAGACACAAATTCTACTACCATCCGTTGCCTTAGGTAAGTGCTTGTCAAATTTTTTGAAGAAAACGGTACACTTATTCATGTAAAATGCAGATAATTTTTTTTCCCGGACTGTTCACCAAATATTTTCTATGTTGCATGTGTTCGTTTCACATTATTAACTCTTTAGACATGTGAGTGTGCTGGCTAAATGCTGGCTATTTAGTATGAGTTCCATTGGAAATGTATCATTTTGATTGGCGTTTTCACGGAGATGGGAGAGTAATAGGTACAGTGCGGTGGCCAAGAGGGAACTATGTTGCTGATCATGGGCTGCCCACCACACTTCTCTGTTCCCTTTCTCTCTCGCAGAAGTTGGCAGATGAACTAGTTGTCCTCACAGAGCACCGTCAGTTTGAGATGGATCTCAGGCCAGTTCCTCCTCAGACAGATTATTCTGCTGTGGACATGTTCATAGCCTCATGGTATTGCTTGGATTAAAAAAAAAAAAAAAAAAGACAAAGTAGAGTTAAAACTATGGCCCTTTGAATTTGGATCCTCCTTGCAGTTTTGGACTGAGGAGCATTTGAACTTCATCCCTGTATTTGTTTCTGATTTTATTCAACAAATTTAAATATTGGTAAAAATCATAATTAGACATTATAAATCGTGGGAAATTTAGAATGTTACATATGAAGACTCCAGTGGAAAAACCAGACAAGTCACATTTTCTACAAAAGGAGAAAAACCAGAAATTAAAGTTTAGAAGTCGATAGTTTTTCACTGTGTACCCTTTTAAAACTCTCTTTTTAGTGGAACTTAACTGGTTTTTCCCAATTATTGTTCTGGTTAACAAATCTTAGCTGTGATGCTTTATAACGTCGGGGCAATAACTCATTTTTCACAAAAATGTGACTTACTTGGTTTTTCCACCGGAGTCTTCATATGTTAAGTTATGAAAGCATCTCCCGCCCCACCCCCCGTTTGTTTTTGTTTGTTTTTTGCTCCTGTTTTGTTTTGTTGATTTTATTCTGAGAAATCAAATAAG
>JBCEWB010000012.1:1446997-1461881 GCA_039654565.1 Peronia peronii | reverse complement strand
CCCCCCCCCCCCCCCCCCCCCAGACAAAAAAAGAAAAAGCTCCTAAAACCTGCAGATTTAAAAGATAGTGGACGAAGAAGCTGGAGAGTCGGAAGAATTGAAGGACAAGTTTTCTCCAAATCTGAATTTTAAGTCTCTTTCGACAGAGGTTTATGGAGTAGAGAAAGGAGATTTAAAAAAAAAAAAAAAGGAATAATTTTTGAAAACCTGAATGGGGCCTGCCCCCCCCCCCCCCCCCCACCTCGTCATCCATTGTCAGGTGTGCTGATAAAACTTGATCGAACAGTGTGGAAACTCAAGCCAGTGAATGTGAGCGAGATAGATAGATAGAAAGAGAGAGAGAGAGAGGGAAGTGGGGGGATGCCAAAGAGAAAAAGGGGGGGAAAAAGAGAGATATGCAGAGATAGAGGCACAGTCCTGGATTCACTGAGTTTGACTGGCTGACAGATCGAACGATCAATCAACAGATCGATCAATCATCAATAGATAGACAGATAGATAGATCAACTCGACGATCATTCTAATATTATCTGATTTTATCAATGAACTTTAGAATGGGGATGAATGCAAACACAGCGAGATCAAAGTTAACAGAAGATGAGGCAGATTTTTCTCAACTGCTGTATGGAAAATAGTCAAACATCAATCTCAAAGGGCTACACGTACCAATGCCGGGGTGGGCGATATTTTGTAAGGGTGAACAGGGCAAAGGTATGGACAAATCGACAAATAAATTGAAATAACTGTGGTATTTGAAACGATCTTAAATCTATTGAATATTTATATTTCTTTTGTGTGTGTGTATGTGAGGGCTGAAGAAACTTGTGATTAGAGAAACGATATTGAAGGCGGTTGGAAGATCCACACACAAACAGCAACAATAAAAACACCTCCTTCCTTCTCCTGCACCCCCCCCCCCCTATGAAATACACCATGCATAGATAATTTCACCAGTAAGACCTAAAAAAACAAAAAAACAAATAAGCAATTACAATCGGTTTGCAATTACTGTATTTTATTGTTTCTTTCAATCAATAATTCTCTTTTTTTTTTTAAGAGTAAATGCACATGGTGACATGATTTATTTTCTTCTACTACCTCGTCATCAAGCAAAACTGAACAGGGGTTAAAAAAAAAATAAATGAAAATAGGAGAATCAGAACCATGTAGAGAACGCCTTACACATTTTGTCTCTCCTAAATCGAAGTTGCATTAAAAAAAAAATCACAAATAAATTAAAAAATCACGACAAAGTGGATGATCTAAAACAAATTGGCATTTATGGTTCAACAGAATTCATAGACAAAATCACATCAGAGCATTGCATATATTATAGAACCTCACTGAAATGAAATATTTTGATTAAAAAAGCCCACATTTCAACTGTCACATTTGCTCATGCGGTCCAAAGTTCAGTCATTCCTTGCAAAGTGTTCAAACTACCACCATTGACATCTCATGTTCTTTCATCCCATTTGTGGCAGTGTTGGATTCTTGTCTTTAGTCCTTGGTGTATAACCGGAAGGGGGGGGGGGGGGGACTGGAAAGCCTAGAGAGCTTTCCCCTTGTAGAATAATAATTTTTTAAAAAAGACTCCATAAGTGTACAAAAAGTTCAGCATTTGATGAATCTGCACTCTCATTATGCAAAAAAAAACGAAAAAACACACACACTTTGTTCAAAACGACAGTCAAGAGTCTGAACACACAGCCAGACAGTCCTACGATCACATTTCATTTCATCTTTTTCAGTTAGGGATTCCTTTTTTCTCTCTCTCTTTGTCCTTCCTGCTTTCATTATTTATTTGTTACTAGGATTTTTGTGATTTCTCAAACAAGTTGTTGTGGTGTTGTTATTGTCTAGAGCTCAGGTCCCACAGTCATGGAACCACGGCAGCCCCTAATCGTTGTCCGTATAATGTGTAAGGGGAATAGTAAGGGGGGCCTACGGGGGGGAAAGACTGCGGGGCGGGGGGCGTGGCTCCCACACCTGGGAGAGGCGATTTATAAGGATGATATCTGCTGGCTCCAAGCAAACTGCTGACGGGACTCAAGCTGGTGGGGTATGTCCTTCTCAGGGAGTTCGGACTCAGCGGCGCCGTTAGGTGAGGGTAGGCCGCTAGAGCCGAGGGCAGGCCCAGCCCGGCGTAAGATGCTGCCAGGGTGGAGACGTCCATGCTGGACGTGTGTGTTCTTAGATGCTGCAGAAGTTCCTCTGACGAGGTGAAGCGCTTGCCACAGTAGTCGTTGCCTGATACCCAGTTGCATACATAGGGGAGTCCTTGGTGGGCCGCGGCCAGGGCGCTGTGCGGGTACAGCGAATGTAGGGAGGAAAGTGCGGACATAGAGCTGGACAGAGATGCCGCTGAGGATAACGGGGGCAATAACATAGACGACGCTCCTGCTCCAGGGAGTCCCAGCGCTGATAGGCTCGTCAGCGATTTCTCGTGGGCGCATTGGGCACAGCCAGGAGCGTTGCATGTAGAAGAGAGATGGGAATTTTGCAAGGTTAGCTGGCAGTTGGTGCAGTAAGGATCCCGACAAACCGGCACCAGAGTCGTCGCTCCCGACGGTGTCCTCACTCGGGCGTAGGTAACAAAAGGAGACAGAGCGGCTGGGGCGCCGGCAGCAGCAGCTTTCAGTGCTGAAGATTGGGCAGCTGCGGCGGCGGCGGCGGACGCGGCGGCTGAGAAGCTGCTCAGACTGGAATGGGCAGCCAAAGCGCTGTGGTAGCTGGGACTGCTTGGGTCAAGTCCGTGTCCCATCAGGGCTAGGGGGTTCGGATATCCTGCTAGATGGGCGGCCGAGGGCAGTCCGCTCAGAATGGATGGATGTGTAGCCGAGGGCTTGACAGCGCTACTCAGAGACGAAGTGGATTGCATCACAGACGAGGAAGCGTGGGAGGAACTCGAGGATTTGGAGTAGGAGGGAGAGGATGTATTGTGATGGGAGGAGGAGGTGGAACCGGAGGAGGCGGGGGATTCGCGGTGGCGATGGTGTGAAGATGAGTGATGATTACTGCTACTACCACCGCTACCACTGTTGGAGTGCGACTGTTGATGGTGATCTCCACAACCTCCTTCTTTGCCTGTGCTACTTCTTGAGCTCGACCTCTGAGCGCTGGTCACGTGACCTCCAGCAGAGACAGGTCTGGAGGAGGAGGATGAAGAGCCACTGGGTACACTTGCACCGACAGGACCAGCCGGAGAAGAGGAAGGTTTAGGCTCAGCACTAGAGGTGCGCATGGATTTATCACTGGATGTGGCGGAAATGGGCACCAAGGGGGGGATTTCTTTGGGGGGGAAAGTCCTGAAACCGGGTTTGTTGGAGTCCCTTGCCGAGTCTTTGTTGCCATGGGAACTGGGACGCTTGGACGAAGAGTCTGATTCGTTTGATTTGTCGTTCTTTTCGTTGTCTTTTTTTTCCAGGGGCGGGATGATCGGCTTGGATGGGGAGGTGTCTTTGCCTATAGCACTGCAAGTCTGGGCCAGGAGCGCTAGGGGGCTTTTCTTGGCATCCAGCTGCAAACGAGACAATGGGAGATCAGAATTTACTCAGACAAGATGAGAATGGAAACAAAGATGGAAAGAAAAGAGAAGAGGTGATGAGCGATGAAAACTGAATGAAAAACTTCTAATTCGAAAATTGAAACGAACAGAAGAGCACACATAAAACAAACCCTGGGGGGGGGGGGGGCAGTTCGGGAGGAAGGGGAGGGGGTGACAGGTAAGTGTACAAAAACAAATATATTAATTTCCATTGTAGAGATTACATCAAATAGTCACACACTTCAACATGCAACATGGGCAGTAAAGCTCAAGTTTGGTGTTAACTCATTCAGTTTCACTGCGGCCAGACACTAAAAAAATCTTCATGTCGGGGTGGCTACCGTCCCCAAATCTTCGCAAAGCGAACTGCCAGCAGACTGTTTAGGATTAAAAAAAAAAAAAAAGGCATGAAGAATCCTAGTTCTAACTGTGTTACGGATCAAGTAAAAAAATCACATGAGTTAAGACAAAAAAGCTCCAGGGTTTCTTAAACTTGATCAGTTCCCAGCAACAATTATATATTTCTAAACTACGTAATAATGTTATCTTTTGACATCTTTCCTATGATGTCCATTCCACAATGTTTGCCAACAGTGACGAACTCCTGAAGTTTCTAATCTAACTCCAAACCAACGAGGGCAAAGTTCACCTGGCCTTGTCGAGGTCACACCATTCATTGTCCTGTTTGTCTTAACACAGGCGAGCCAATTGTTCCCCTTCAACTACAGTGACGTCAGGCATTTTTCAGCGTTTCTGAGATCTGAACCAATTGTTCTGGTTGAAATCTTGTCCTGCCTGCCAACCCTGGACAATATGTAGGTGTCTGTATGCATAATTATGTCATTACTTGCGATGAAATCTTTTCACGTTTGACCAGATTCTAATGGTTCTCATCCCTGTGAGTGAGTGATGTGATATTAACTAACTTTCATTCGGACATTGGTCAGACTCAGCCATTCTCTTCAAACAGTGACGTTCTATCAGTTGGCAAAAGTCAAATATGTTTGCTGTTATTGGCAGTTTTTGTTTGTTTGTTTGTTTAGTGCAGAACAAAGTTCGAGCACTTGACTTTTTTTTTTTTTTTCACTTCGAGCTCCCGTGACACAAAAAATGGAAGTTTTACACACTTAAAGTAAAAGCAGATGAATACAATAGACCCATTTCTATTATAGAGCATTGCATCGTTCAGTGCTAAGCATTTCTATCTTGTACTAATTCTCTCAAGGTTTGATCTTAAGATCTGATCTTTACTGTGAACCATCAAATCAGTCCATTAAGTCCGCCCAGGCCTTGGCGGGACATCGTATGATTAAGAACCTTCATTTGAAATACTCAAAGCTTTTCTTGTTTTGATTTTATTAGCTGACTGATATTTTCTAATCATGAAATCATTTCATTTCGTCCTTTTATCAGTTCTTCACTTTTGGTGTAATCAGTTGAAGGAATCAAACCATTCCAATGTACTCCAAGTTTCCTATGGTTTGCGATACTAAGTAACTATTGACTATCAACCACATCATAGCATTAGTTGTTTTCCTTGGCCTGTACAAAGTCAATGATTGATGAAAAGCTATTTAGTCTTGACCGTTCGACAGAAGGTAGCGAAAGAAAGCAAGGACAAAACAAACACAAACAAACAAAAAACAAAAAGGAAAGAGAACAAAACAAAAGGGAAAGAGAAAGAAAGAACAAGAAGAAAAAAAAAACAGAAAGAAAGAAGATTGTGTTAAAAATTTAGCGGCGCATCCGCCGGTTACTGCTAGACATATAAAGCAATAAAATAATAAAGCAGGACAGAAAGAAGGTTTGACAGAAAAAAAGAAAGAAAGTAAAAAGAAAGAAAGAAAGAATGGTCAGGCTCTTGTTAACCTGTATTAGCCTATTTATTTTTGTTATGTATTTAATGTATTATTATTACTATTTGGTTACTGTTGTTGTTGTTTGTTAAACAGTTCACGCCATAAGGAGTTTGAATTGCGCTAGTGGGAGGCACAACAATTGTGGCAACAGCCCATGCCTCACGACAAGCGAGCGAGCAAGCAGAGAACACACCGTATGTGTATGTCACTACACGGTGGACAGTTCCTCAACATACGGAAGTGTGTATGGGGCGGGTTAGGTGGGTTGGGGGGGGGGGGGGGAGGCAATCCGGTGGGTAAAATGGTGATCGATGGCGGTCTCTCTCACTCTCTCTTACAGCTCCAAGCCCTCGATTTCTCTTCCCGCTTTCCTTTCTTTCTTCCTCGACAACATCACACACACTAACTTCTCGCTCACCACGGAGTGCGGACACTTGGCAAAGATCCTGTTACTTTGGTGACAAGCGCTGCTAGTGCTCGACATTTCCGATCTGATTGTTCCACGCGGAGGGCGTTTGTTTATTTGTAACTTTACTTTTTCTTTCTCACTGGTGTTTCAGTTCATTTACCACTGTATTCATTGTACAATCCATTGTCAAGGTGTGTCATGATGTTCAGCTGTTAACCCATGAAACAGCCGTATAAATGTCCCACAAGTTATCCCAAGCCAAGAAAGAGTATCTCCACGACAAAACCAACAATCCAGTCTTGAAGACACATACATATTTAACCCTTTTACTTCAAAAACAAGTCTACTGAACATTTGAGAAATAGGCTCGCACACTGTCTAAAACACATTTGTGACTCATCATGACGGTTCGGTCCACAAGGTACATTTTGGGCAAATTGAGTTATTGATACAGTGTGAAAAAATGATCTTTCAGCTATCCTTAGACACCAGTTTCATTGATCAATGACGTTATGAGCATCTCAAGCCATTGCACGTGGTTGTCGAAAGACATCAAAATTCTGAGAAATTCGCTTTCAAAGTTTTGAGTTATATCTCCTTAACAACGGATCCTACATTTTTAAAAGTGATTTTTACTTAATTTTCAAGTTTAATTCCATGTTTTGATACGTTTACATGATGCAGTGATGCTTGAAGAATAGGTTGGTGCAAAAATCCAAAATTCGACCATTTGACTCCCCGCCCTCCCTTGACCTTTCTGCCCCATTTGCTCGAAACCGCCCAGTGTGGACCGAACCGTCGTGATGAGTCACATTTATTTCTCCAACAGCACAAACAATGGGACAGATGGACGTGTCCATTTTCAACGGTTGGCAAAAACCTCGCAAGTTTCACACAGCAGAGAAGACACAATGAATATCTTGGTCGTGAATGGGTGTAGGAAGTACTACAGAATAACTGACTGAGGATCTCATCTCTATTGGTAGACAAGACGGTTTTTTTTTTGGTGGGGTTTGGGGGGGGGGGGGGGTGAAACCAGGAAAGGAAAAGCCTAGTCTGCACAACAAACAACGTGCAACGGAATTTTCGAAAAAAAAAAAAAGCTGTATTCAACATTGTCCAAGGCTACGATAAATCATGACTGACTCGGATGAGTGACCTTCGTTTGGACGAAAGTCAAGACATTTATTTTCTTCTCTCAGAGCAGGGACTTGAGTGGCTGGTAACAGTTTGATATTATTTTTTTACATTTGCTGCCAAGAAAATTGTAAAGTCATGATCATCAATGATTTCTAATTCCTCATAAATGAACTGAAAAGAATGAGGAGTCCCAAGTGTTAATAATAAGAGCGGTTAATTGCTTCTTTCTTCAAGATCTATCACAACCAATGTTGTCAGAATGTGATTATGTATGTAAATAGTTTGTCAACAACAATGTCTGTCTCTCATATGATTTAGGCCAAGTGAGAGAATGACCATCTTTTTGAATGTTTACAATATTCCACTTATTAATGAAAAAAAAAAAAAAGAAACTGTATACGACTGGCAACATGGGCGAACAATGGAATAGCATAAAGATATTTTCAATCATGCTGGAGTTTCTGTCCATGATTTGTTTATTTTATGGCACTCAGTTTGTGTCTATTTCATATTTGTTTGAGTGTTTATGTCATCTGACTCCTCCTATGTCCTGCTGTCAACATTCAATCTGTGAGTGAGAGAGATGAAGGAATACAACTTAACTGTTTAAAAGGAAAGGCGGGGGGAGGGGGGGGGGGATTATGGACGTCCAAAGACTGTATCTTTCAAACAATTGAAACTTGAGTGGTCTGGCGAGACCTTGGAGTTATCCGATGTTTGCAATGTAGATCTAGATCTGTTTCATTTCATAGTTTCAAAATGGTATTCATCATTTGCACATCAGAAGTAGGCCTAGATTTATCTGTACAAGTTACTGCTTTGTGACGGGATCAGTACTGATCTAGCATAACGTTGAGACAACATTGCTTTTATCTAACCATCAAGAGAATTCTAAAAGCTTGGCATTCGTAACCTTGGGCTTGCAAACTTGTTTTATTCAAAAGTCTTTTACAGCATGAACCTAATTTTCTATTTTTTCTTTCTCTACAAATCAAAGACACAAAACAAGTCAAAACAATATAGCGTTGAACTATCTTTACCAAGCCGATAGTTCCAATGGGTTAAGGACTAAATACCGATATTGATTGACAGAGAGAAAGAGAGAGAGAGAGATAGTCGGGGGGGGGATAGAAAGGGAGAAGAGGAGCAACAGAGAGAGCGTAAGAGAGAAAGAAGGGGGGGGGGGGAGGGTTCTATCCCCAAGTTATGACTGCTGTGAAACCAGCCTATCGTATGAGAAGTAACAGAGCAAATCCCAAACTGCATCCACTCGTCTAGTCAGCCTGGCGCCTTGACGTTATTGCTTTGAAGGCGACAAATATCGGGGGAAATATCCAGGAAAGATCGTTTCTATAGGCGAGGAGAGAATTTTTGTTTTTATCAGTGAAGGTAGAGATCTAACAGTCTTGTTGTCACACTGAGAACTGAGAACTTAACCCACGGCTCCCACCCATAGTGTGACCTGTAAGGTCTAATTCAATGGCTTTAATAAGCACAGCCCCCTCCCCCCGCAAAAAAAAAAAAAAAAAAACTGTATGCAAAAACGACAATACAACATAAATCTATATATGCAATTTCAACTGCGTCTCCCATAATATCAATAACCATATACCAAAAAAAAAAAAAAAAGAAAAGAATGATTATTGGTATTGACAGTCAAATTAATGACTAGGAACCGCATGGGCAACCATGAAGCAAAATATGAGCGGGAAAAAAACAAAAACAAAACAAACAGGAGGGCTGAAGACCCGACTTGTGGGAATCGAAATCGATCTCGATTCAAGAGGCCAACACAATAATAATTTGTGAGAGAAATAAGGAAAATCCATGACTGGTAGAATCTGCTGGTCGCGGAGACGCGCAAGTCACTGGCTGGCCAGCTAGGCAAGCCAAATGGAAGATTAGGAGCCGTGGATTTGGGCAATATCTCGGGGGCCGCCCGCTACCGCAACTCGCCGTCCACCGCGCGTCTTCTCGCTACCTCTCAAACACGATGGGTTAAATAGGTTGGTTGGCGTTTGCGCCTAGGAAAAAAAAGTAACAGGTATGATCGGAAATGAACGACCGACTTTAGCATTATTGTCGCTGATTCCAATCAGTTCTCACTAAACAAAATAGATCTACAGTGCAATGTTCGGATACAACCAGATCTAGATCCAGATTAAACAACACGATGCAAAATACAAACACATTGAGATATCCAATGGTGTGAATTTTGAAACATCAAATATAAACAAATTTCTATGAACATTCTTGTAGGCCTATAAGAAATTGATTTAGATCATCCTAAACCCTTTAATGAGTTTCACTTTTGATTTTTCAACTGAGAATATGAACAACGACGACTGAAACGGTCACAAATTACACATAAATATACGAAATAAATGGTGTTTAAAAAAGAAAACAGATAAAGAAACGGAAATAATTGTTGAAACGCCCCTGAGGGAAATATGTTCAAACCACACCAAACCACTTAGACCTAGAGATTCTCGATCTAGATCGAAACCGAAACTAAAAAGGAAAAACTAGAGTCGAAATCTAGATCTAGATCTACTGGCATGGTCTGGAGTCACTGATCTACACCTAGAGCTTGACTGGATATCGAAATATGGTGGCTCTGGAAAGTAAGAAAATTCTGACAAAGAGAAAATGGACACCAGAGTGACAGAATGAGAACAATGCAATGAACTCACCGTGGTTGGCAAAGGCTGCAGATAATCCGGGTGTAGATACTGACTGACGCCAGAAGTCAGCATAGTCAGTCCTGATGAAGTTGACGTCATGATGCCTGTCGGTGTGAAACAGTAGTGAGACAGCGCTAAGGTTTGACAAATCCAACACAGAATTCCAACTCGGTACAAGACACTGCTAGGTTTCCATCAGGATAAATCGTCAATGAAACACTTTTTAAGTCCAAGCAAAAAGCCGTTGAAAATCGAAGAAATGGAACAATAACCGAATCAATATAAATTCCTAATCGTCACTGAAACGAAATGAACAATAACTGCACTGAAAAGAGAAAAGATCTACGATGTTCAATGTAATCCACGAAAGAACAGGGAACTTGGACTGTAAATATCCAGATTATGAACAAGTTGAGACAACACCAGTCGGCATGAGGAGCGCACAAGTCACATCCACAAGTCTCTATGGTATCACCCACTACAAGCTGCTATTCAACTAACTGACAACGCTGTCGAGCGAGCGTTTTGTGTGTTCCCTTTCACGAGGCGAGCGCGTTGCGAGAGGTGATGACTGCAGTACGCAATGAACAACCCCTGGCAGCCAACTGTCAATCACTCGCAGCGCCCTCGCTCGCCGCTGTGCAAAGCTGTAGTGAATCAAGCCACCCTCGTCGGCAACATGCACACAACACGAGTCGACATCACAATGAGATTTGGACCGGGGGACGGAGGGGGAAAAACGCCGTTTTCCGGCCCAGCCAATGAGATGTCGAAGAGCGTGACAGCTGCGCTTGTGATTGGCTGACTGCGGCACTCGGGACGTTTGATAGTAATAAACACGGCGAGCTTTGATTGACGCCTGTCGTGCCCCGGCCCAGCCAATGAGGAGGCGACAAGGTAATTATCTGGCAGTCATCCAACCGTCACCTCTCGCCCTGGCAATCAATCACCCCGGCGGCGCGAATGTCAATCAAAGGTGATTTATACCACACGGCGCTGCTAATGTATACTTTGTGAAGAGGCAAATAAAGGGCGAAAAGACTGGCGGGACAGCGCGGAAAGGTCTGTGAAAGGACTGCTTGCCTTTGGAACATGGAGAGCTGGCTGGTTAGAACCCGCATTGCGCAACCATTCTCGCCCCTTTCTTTTCTCTCTCCTGTGGGACAACAGCGCTAATCGTTTGAATTTAGAAATGAACCTGCCTATTATTCCCTCACTGACAGGAGCAGAAAGATAATTTCTGTCATACAAACAGGTGCACCGAGCAGGACCACATACCGTTCATTGTCTAAAGCCTGGTATAATAATTGCATTTACTAGCAGGGGCGTCGCCGGACTCAGGAGCGTTGTCGGACCCACCATGGCTTTGTTCTATGAATGAGACGACAAGCTAATCGTTTGAAGTTGGCAATAAACGTGCCAGTTACACTTTAGCACCGTAGTAGGAGCAGACATGTAATTTGTCATTTCGATCATGAAAACCACTGTGACCCGTGGCAACAACTGCTTTGCTCCATGCTAGAGTTTGACAGGGCTTTGTGCAGTGCAGGAGTGTTGCCAGAGCTCTCACTGTTATTCCGTTCTATTCTATAGGAAAATAACGCGGGGCCCAGTAGTTTGAATGTGAAAACAAATCGTCTGCTATTCCTCACTAGCAGGTGTAGATTCACAAGAAATCTACCTATGCCATGACAATCGGCCGGGGCTATGGATAACAAAGATTTTGCTAACCAGCAAGGAGAGGGTTGAAAGATCTACCGTATCCGTCAGATTTTGCTTTGCTAAACACGACATTATTTGAGCACATTCCGCCTGTTCGTTGCAAAATTGAAATTGCCTGGATTTGTTTGTATTTTCCTTCATTAAATAAAGGACATAAGAACATTGCAATTTCTGGAACTTTTCCCACTCACGATTTCATCACGTCTGTGTTTCTCGCCATGGTTTGTATATTTTGTTTACTTTAAAGAAGTCAAAGAGAAAACTTCTCCCTTAGGAATAAATTTTTAAAACTTTCACACATAGACAATCTTTTGCAGCTGATGCAGTCACTGTGTCACATGGAGGTTTTTCATCTCGGGTATGTCAATTCCCCCCCCCCCCCCGGGGTCTCCTCCTCCCAATCTTTTCTAATATATCACATACACACACCACACACACATCCCGCAGATCTTCAAAATCGTTATAGTGTTTGGATTTCGTCACACTCAATCCACTGTGTCAAATAAACGTGATACAATTTTCGTTGCAGACAAAAGGGTGCAATGGTGTGAGCAGACATTCCTACCATGAAAAATTAAGAACAGCCTCATAGCTTTTGCAGATATGTAAAAAATGTTTTATGCCACCTACTATGGTGTTGTTTTGGGTACTTGGATTTGACACATCTCCACTTTTTTTCCGGGCTCTAGAAGAATAAGCTGCAGACACCAATTGATAGGAACAGTTTCTATGAAAACCAGTCCTTAGTTAATCTCCACCCCATGTTATGTCCTTACATTTCGCTCCAGTTGTTCTGAAAACCACCCGGCAGCAACCATCGAGAAATCAGCTCCACCAGGAGGTTGAAAGACGTGTTATGCAGAACGTAACGGCAGCAAACCTGTCAACTTAATACACAGCTGATGTTTATTTTATCTTAATAATGAACTTAGGAGAGCTGAGCAAACTGTCAAAATGCACTCCTTACAATAAATACGCCCAAAGTGCACTCCTTACAGAGCATACCTGTCAAAGTGCACTCCTTATAATTCATGCCAGTCAAAGTGCACTCCCTACAACATACAGCTGTCAAAGTGCACTCTTTATCATATATATCTGTCAAGGTGCACTCTTTACAAAAAATACCCCTCAAAATGCACTCTTTAAAGTGCATGCATGTCAAAGTGCACTCCTTATAATTCATACCCCTGATAATGCACCCCATTATAGTGCACACCTGTCAAAGTGCACTCCTTATAATTCATAACATTCAAAGCGCACTCCTTACAATACGTATTGTCAAAGTGACTCCTTATCATGCATACCCCTCAAAACGCACCCCTTATAGTGCACACCTGTCAGAGTGCACTCCTTAGAATCCACAAGTGTCAAAGTGCACACCTTTCACTGCACACAATACTGAGTATGGAAACTGTGTCGAACATGTTTGCTTTGTCAGTGATCTATCGGCCCCCTGGCTTCTTGAGGAGGAAGCCCGACGACTAGTCTTCTCCGATAAAAGCATCATATTTCGGAGATTCCTTGTGTTTATTACGCACGTTAAAGAACCCTTGGCAGTTGCAAATTGGATGAAGAGTAGGCGGAGAGGCCGATGTACGGCTACAAAAATTCTTGTCACCAAAACTGTTGACCCACTTACAGTCGAAATAATAAAAATGCGCACTTCCACAGGGATGAAAGGCTGCTTGCATCATACAACAAACAAAGAAACAAACTGATAAACAAACTAAAGCAACTTAATGTTTTTCTCCCTTCCCCTCCCCACCCCCCTCTCCACACACAACACAAACTTTGAGCCTTTCCGGCCGTCCCTCTGCAGGTGTCAGACTGAGAGCTGTAACGTCCCACAGGTGTACGGCAAACAGGATAGGACTGACAGAGAGAGACAGAGAGAGAGAGTGAGAGAGAGAGAGAGAGTACGAGAGAAAGGGTGAGAGACAGCGAGAAAGAGAAAGAAAAAGAGAGAAAGAGAGAAAGAAAGAAAAAGAGGGAGAAAGAGAGAGAGAAATAGAGATAGAGAAAGAGAGAAAGGGAGAAAGAGAGAAAGAAAGAACAGAGGGTGAAAGAGAGAGAGAGAGAGAAATAAAGATAGAGAAAGATAGAAAGGGAGAAAAAGGGAAAGAGAAATAGAGAGAGAAACAGAGAGAGAAATAGGGAGAAAAAGAGAAATTGGGAAAGAGAAGGAGGGAGAAAGAGAAAAAGAGAGAGAAAGAAAGTGGGAAAGAGAGAGAAAGACAGAAAAAGAAAGAGAGAAAGAGAAAGAAAGAGAAAAAGAGAGAAAGAGAGAAAGAAAACGAGAAAGAAAAGCAAAGGGAAACAGAGAGAAGAGAGAAAGACAGAAAAAGAGAGAGAGAAAGTGAGAAAGAGAGAGAAAGAGAGAGGAGAGAGACATAGAAAGAAAGAACGAAAAAAAGGAAAGAGAAAGAAAGAAAGAGAGAAAGAAAGAGCGAAAGAGAGAGAAAGAGAGAAAAGGAGAGAAGAGAGAAAGAGAAAGAGAGAAAAAAAGAGAGAAAACAAAGAGACATAGAAAGAGAAAGAGAGAGAGAGAGAAAAAGAGAAGACGAAGAGAGAGAGAAAGAGAGAAAGAGAAAGAAAGAGAGAAAGAGACAAGACAAAGAGAGAGCGAAAGAGAGAAAGAGAAAGAGAAAAAAGAAAGAGAGAGAAAAAGAGAAAGAGAAAGAAAGAAAGAGAGAGGGAGACAGACAGAAAGAGAGAGAAAGAGAAAAGACAAAGAGAGGAAAAAAGGGAGAAAGAATGAAGGAGAGAGAGAAAGAGAAAAGAGAGCAACAGAGAAAGAGAGATAAATGAGAGAGAAAGAGAGACAAGAGAGAGAAAAAGAGAGAGATGGAGACAGAAAGGGAGAAAGATCAGCGAGAAAGATAAAAGAAGAGAGAAAGAAAGAATAATGAGAGAAAGAGAGAGAGAAGGAAAGACAGAAAGGGAGAAAGAGAAGAAAGAGAGAAAGAGAGAAAGAGAAGAGAGGAAGAGAGAGAGGAGAGCGAGAAAGAGAGAGAGAAAGACAGAAAGAGAGAGAGAAAGAGAGGAACAGCAGCGAAAAAAAAAAAGATAAAAAAGAGTAGAGAAAGAGAGAACGAAAGAGAGAGGGCGGAGATATCGGATGGAGGAAACCAAAAATGGATAAAAGAATTACCTTGTGGATGAGAGTTGGTCCAGTTTCTGGCGTGAGGAACTTTGGTGAGAGCTGACATAGACGGGCTTTGACCAGACTCTGACCGCTATGCACACGTGATGATCACCGAGTCCTCCAGTGGTTCTCCGTCTCTGTGGTTCCGGGTAGTTATCCCTGGTAACAAGTTCTCAGTCTGTCAATTGTTACCCATAGCAACTGTTCCAGTTCTTACTCTTGGCAAAACAACTGTCCAAGTTGTTACCCACGATAACAAGTTCTTAGTCTGTGTGGGCCCAATTGTTACCCACGATAACAAGTTCTTAGTCTGTGTGGGCCCAATTGTTACCCACGATAACAAGTTCTCAGTCTGTGTGGGCCCAATTGTTACCCACG
>JBCEWB010000012.1:1417591-1434906 GCA_039654565.1 Peronia peronii | reverse complement strand
TCAATATAAACAGTATATTTTTCAGTTGTACAATGATTATAGCATCTTTTAAGAATAAATGAAAACCTGTCATTTTTTACCCAAATTGATGATTTTCTACCCGCGAGCCCCCTTAAACAAGCTTCATCACAAGAGCATGGCTTTCGAATAATTTTTTTTTTCTAACCCGTATCTTTCAGATGCCCCTTGGTGCGGACACTGCAAACAGCTGGCTCCTATCTGGGAAGAGCTGGGTGAAGCCTACAAGGATAATGACAAAATTGTTATTGCTAAAATGGATTCCACTGCCAATGAAATTGAAGAGGTCAAAATTCAGAGTTTCCCCACACTCAAGTTTTTCCCAGCTGGCAGTGATGAGGTATTTAATAACTTTTGTCTTTTAAAGATAACTTTTATGTCAGATACAAAGATAAAAAGATGAAAAAGAGAACAAAGAACAAACAACAACAAAGAAAAAAAAAGGCATGTTATTTACATAGTGGTCATTTGAAAGCTGTGTGATCTCATCAGATACTGGTTCTGTCAGTGACTGCTTATTGTAGAAAAAAAAGAAAAAAGTTGTTGGCTTCCAGTAATGAACTAAATGCCTGTAATGCATACATAAAGTAGTATTTTATTTTTTTTAATCTCCAATTTAATAAGCTGAAAGTCAAGTTTGTTTATCAGTGATGCATAATATACTGCTCTAGAATTTAGCAATCTTGCTAACACTGGTATCCACCTCAGAAGTTATTGTACACCTAATGATTTATGTTTTTGTTTTATAAATAGATCATTGACTACAATGGAGAGAGAACACTTGCTGGATTCAAAGCATTCTTGGACAGTGGAGGAAAAGAAGGTGCTGGAGTAGCAGAGGTGAGTCATACCTTTTTTTTTGCTCATTCTTGTAGCTGAGTATAGCTATAACTTTATTGTCAGTGTGGGGTACTGTCCACAAGAGAATAAAGAATTGCTATCCCGAAACTTATCAATGCAGCCAGCATGGATCACTGAACAACTGCACAAATACCTACACATTTACAGAACAAAAGTGGCTCTGCGGTTGTTCAAAAATTTGGCAGTATGAGATATTAACAATAATCAAGAAAGATATTTATGCCTTTCTTCATCAAGTCCAAACTCATTCACCACCATTGCCCCCCCCCCCCCCTCCATTGTGGTCTTTGGTATGTTGTCATGACAAAATTTGTATGTACATATTTAGCTGTGTTAGACTCATTTCTGACTAGCTAAGAAAATACTTGTAGGAGGGCGCCACCTACAGCCAACAAACTATGAGAAAAACCCTATCAATACTATGAGACTAATGCTTGTTGTTGGAGTTATATTTTCTTGTAGCTTATTGGATACAGAGTATTCTTGTAGCTAGTCAGAAATGAATTTCTGAAAATTTCTCATGGTAAGAAAAAAAATTAATTAAAATATAAACAAGTAAACATGCTGTGAAGTGGCAGTAATGATTCTGCCTCCAGTATACTTATAGCACTTTTTTTTTTTTAATATCCATTTCCACAGGATGAGGATGAAATGGATGAAGAAGAGGAGGAAGAAGATGAAGATGAGCAGCAGAGGGATGAATTGTAAACAGCGCTTTAAAAAGTAGTTTTTTGTTTGTTTGTTTGTTTTTTTTGTTTTTTTTTTTTTTAAAATTCATTTTATTTTACTTTTTTATCTTATTGTGTCGCCTTATTTTCACCCACTAAATTAGTATAAGAGGTAGAAGTAGAGTTATCAGCCGTTTTACCTACCTCATTAGATTTTGATCATAGATATGACAGAAAAAAACCCAGATAACTCACTGATAAGAAGGCAAAATAGCAAAAGTAAAGCTGGAAATTTATGAATTGTAATTGCACAATTTTGCATCTGCCTCTTGAAATAAAAATATTCTATTCATTGGAACAGTTATGCTTTATGATAATAATAATAATAATAATGATTGATTTATTAGATGGCAAATTGTACTTTAAGATATTCTAATTTTGAAATCAAGAAAGAAAAACAAATTGTCAGAAATAGCACTCTTGGTGCAAGCATTATTCCTGCTAGTTTTTTTTAGTTAATACTTTTTGTTTGTATGTGTGTTTGTTTAGAAAACATTTTTTTTTTTTTTTTGTTGGTCATTTTTTTCCCATTAAATGTTAATTTTTCTTTGTGAGTACCTGCTGCTTCAAGTGAAATTTTGTAATTTGCATTACTGACAGTGAAATGGAAATGGTGAGGCGAAAGTAACGTCAGTGAGAGAGAGAAAGAGACAGAGAGAAAGAGTTCATGAATCAAAGAAGAAAAAAAAGAATGGCTGCTGTAGATGCAGCATTGCTGTGAAACATTACACAAAGTAATCTCCAGTATGACAGGGTCCTTCTTTATAAATGTGTTGTATACTGTTGTCGAGCTTTGGTTAATTTTTGTGTTTCCAGTGGTAATCACCATTTAGGCTTTTCCATTTTCTTCTGTCTGGATATGTGCTGGAAATATTGCATTCTTTGACAGTGTACCCATCTGAATGCCAGAACTGATGTCAAAGATAAGGGAGTGAAAGCTCTTGACCATGCTTGTAGTCATTTTATTTTTCTATGTTATTATTCTTTTAGTTATTGGAGCCTAATGTTAATATGGGATTGTATGATGTTTGATGTAATAAAAGACAAGTTATGTTGTTGGTTTTCTAGAAATGGAAACATTGTGGGAAAAGAGTCTTCCGGACTGTGTTCAAAGCAATTGTTTTCTACACTGATTCTAATAGACTTGCATTATTTTGAAAAGCATTTCATGAAAGAAAACTCAAGTGCTAAAGTTTTAACTTGTAGTTGTAAATAACATTCCACGCATAAATTTGAATGGCCAGTGAGTTGCAAGGTGGACAAATAGCACCGTTGCCAAAATGAATAAATTCATAACATTTGGTCTAGTCCTATAATTTACTCATTTTAAATCTCCTCTTATCTTTGGCAAAAGCCGAGCCTTATCTAAGCGATGGTGCTGTGTTGAATGAAAGTTTGATGGTTGAATTTGAAATGTGTGACTGAGTGATTTGTTATGAATTTCATTATTCCCTATATTCACATTGGGTTAAGGGGCTCTTTTTCTTTTAATTAACAGTCATCTCTTCAAACTGACATTTATTTAAAATCCTAGTGGATTTTGTAATAAGACTTCCTTTTTTTTTCCTCGTGAAACATGCATTTGTATGAAAAAGTGGTACTGTTCAATTTGTGAACAGCTATTGAAAAGATCCAGAATAGAGAGTAATTGCCTCTACAATAAATGTTAAATTATTTTTGCATGAGTTCTTTAAATCTTTTTTTTCAGTTTGTAATGTGACTTTATTTGTATTTGTTTGAAACATGTCTCTGCACTTGATGTCACACTTTTTGACTTCACCCAAGACTTTGAAAGTAGCCTTTAACATAGAACAATTTGAAATTCTGCTGTGTCATTCACAATTAATGCTGAGTGCGACATTGGTGACATGTGCACATGTTGTCACCATGTACACAGTGCTGAACTGTCTTTTTTTGTTGTTGTTGTTCTTTTGTTACTGCTGGAGTGAGTTATGGACCATACTGAATTCATTTACTTGAACAAAACGTGGAGAATGTATGACAGAATTATTTTATTGAAATCTAAAACATGATTAAAATTGGATACAAGACATAGAACTAAAAAAAAATAACAAAAAATAACAACAAAGAAGAGATTCATCATGTGCACAAGGATGCAAGTTGTTTCATTCCAACAGATGTTAGGTTCATGGAAGAGAAATCTAGTTCTTGCAGAAATAACAATCGCCAAAGTTCAAGCAGTTGTGTGGAAGAAAATATGGTGTAATTAATTTATAGACACATCTCTTATTTCAACTTGAATAAAAACATTCATTCTTGTAGATGATACATCAATGCATATTTCTTCATTGTGTAATATAATATATGTAGATCATATCATGTATTTTCTTCGAAAGGGTAGGAGAATGCTGAAAACTAGACTAACAAACAGGGGTGTATATAGGCAAAACTGATGATGATGGAAAAATCTGCTGGTAACTTTTTTGTACTGAACCTAAGACTAGAACAATCCACACATCGGATTTCATTGGTAGAGTAAGCAACATGAATACATAAGGCAGAAAAAAAAAATGGATAATATATTCTGACATGATCCATTTGGTCATTGCTCATGACAGTAACTTCAATCTATATCTGATACATGTAACAGTAAGTTATCCATGAATTCACCATTAGTGTTGCTTCAGTGGCATACACGTACTAGTATTGCCACATGATCTGCTGGAACTTTGTATTGAAAATACTAAATAAGTACTAAAGTAGTGTTTATAAATTTACTTCTTTAAATTTCACCCATGTACCTCACTGTGTATAGTTCATGGAAATTGGCTGGACCGTGTAATGGGAAATTAAGTGTAAAGAAAGAAAAATGCAAGAGTTTTAGCGACAGTAGGATATGAAATCATGTCATGCCAATTTTTACTATATAAAACCAGGTAGACTAAAGACCATAGAAAAACTAGTAATGCTTACTGAAAGCACTTTCCAATTTTGTGTCAGAACTTTTTCCTTTGTCAAACTATCATTTCCCAAACAGATTACTCACATCTCATCATCGATTGTAATTTCCCCTTCTTCTGAACCACATACATGTAAATCGCATGTATTTTAGTCAAAAACAAAAACATTTTTGCCCACATGGATCTAAAAAAAATTGGGACTAATTTCACTGACAGATATAACATTTGTTTGAAAAAAAAAACAACTGAACCATTAATTTTTATGAAACTAGCCTGGTTCCCCTTGACACATGCCTGTTTACATGGATAAAAAAATTATTTGTTATACATGTACTTCTAACCCAACTTCTACCTGCAAATGCAAATGGAGTCCAGCATGTAAACATTTGATGGGTGGTAAAAAAAAACAAACAACCCTCAACACACACAGTTTTTTTGGACTGTCAAGAGGAAATTGCTGTTGAATAGTAGAAGACAAATACATGTACATGTAGTTTTACAAGGTAGGGGAGTGTATTTGAAAATTTAAATTAATAATCGTCAGCCTACAGAAAATGTCCTGAATTTATTTCATACACAGCAGAATCAAATTAGGATAATTTTATATGTATTAAAACTGATGTAATGTGAAACAAAAAACATATGAATCAAATACATGTAATGGACACAAACCGGTGAATCTGACTGAGGAAACAACACAAAGAAAGAAACCATCACACAAAATCATGTTTCTTAGCATTTGAAAGTAAGTTGACAGTAAAACTACTGGTATGATTCTTACGTTCTTTTTTTTTCAGTGGGCATATGTATGGTGATAAAATAGAATATTTTTAATAAAAATTTGTCACTCAGATTGAGTTACTGTTGCAATTATTATTAGCCTAAATAACTTAATTTCAACAACTTGTAAAATCCGACAGGAAAAGCAACTATGGCCCAATTCTTTTAGATACATGCACTCTTTCCTTGCTTACTTCAGATCAATATTTTTATGTACTTTGCATCATTTTTAGGACAATATGAAACACAAATGTCCTACTTCATTCAAACTGAAGGACAAAAAAAAACCAATGTAAAATTAACTACCACAGTTTAATAATTTATTTCATTGTATAAAATCTATTCTCCACTGATAGTGATACTGGCAACTTACTTATGAAGCACTTGGTATCAAATCTATCCCATTTCTCCTCAGACTGACAAAGTTTCTACAGGATACTTGTTATGCACAATAAATAACATTTTTACTTAAATTTGCTACAATCATGGGGATAAGACGTGAGCCAATTCTATTCCTAAAAATTACTGTACTGTAATCATACATCTGTAGCACTCAAAACAAAGTACTACGGACTATTAATTTGATTATTCTAACTAAAGGTTCAAAAAAATTATTGAACCTGGTGCAATAATAATTATACATGTGCTATCATTCTCTTTAGCATATGCACCCATTTTACAACATTGCATTTTCAACCCTTGAAAGCATATTTATCTTAAGTGCCATGCCATTGTTTTGGGAGAATTGTAATACAATCCCTGAAACCAAACTGTCTTAAGAGCCAAATTCACAAAAAAAAGGTGAACTAATGCAATGGCAAGATTCAGCATCAAACAGATTTTTGACTGTTTTGACCAACCCTATTAGTATTACACGTACTTTCCTTTGTCAAAGACCACGGGTGTTGAACAAAATTAATTTTACTCCCATGATATTCGCCAGATTGATCACTCAAAAAAATTGGTGAAATTAGTGCAATACGACAAGAATGAACATCCTTCTATACTCTGAATTTTTCATGATATAAGTTTCAAGCAAAGAGTTCCATAGTGATTTTTTTTTTCTTTACCCTGCATGTTCAAGTAATAAAGCTGGTCAAAACGATCTCCCATAAAGCTTTCAAAGGTAAATTTGTTGTCGTTATGCACTTATATCTGTGAATCTGAAAAAAGCCTCACCCTCTTTCAATCTGCTCAGTTGGAATAGCAGTGAAGTCAGCTATCTATTTAATCCATAAGCTGGATGAAACCAAAGAATAACACAATGTAGCAAATTACAACCCTATGGAGGTCTCGCACAAAGAGTTGCAAATGAACTTGTACCAGTTATATTACACATTAAAAATACATGTATGTACTGCTCAAAAGCTGGAGAGCATGGGGCGAAAAAATGTGCCAAGGAAACCATGAAAAAAAGTTCATCTCAAAGAGAGTGATAATTTCATGAAGGCCTACATGTACTATAAGTCTAGATTTCAGGAACTTCTAGTGGTAGCTACTGTCACTGTAATATTAATAGTTAGTAACAGACCCTCCCCCCATTCCCTCAAATTTTGTTTGGTAACGAAATAACAAATATAATAAAGTCTGGCAAAACATGTAAACATTGACTATATTATATTACTACATATATATAAATCCCACTGTTACACAATGACAAAACAACTGACTGCAAAGGAAATACTAGTGGGTGATTAATTAAGCACTGGGATTGAGAGGAAAGAATGAAATAATTTATGCTGCCTCTATATTACAATGCAAACAACAAGAATGAGAAACTGAGCTATTAAATGTTAAAACAAAAGGAAAACTCAGATGTTTGTCAACAAAATTTTAAACCAAAGCTATATACAACATATTATTTGAGGTTATTCAACAATGAAGGATGATGTACATGTGTACATGTATATTGTTAAAAAGTTAAAACAGAACGTAGATCAGAACAAAGTAAAAAAAAACTCAATAAATTCACAGAAAAAAAAACAACATTCAAATATGTGTACAAAATAAGTCTTCCTTCTAATAAACCGTAGATTTGCTTTAATTTTTTGCTTCTGGGAATTCCTATGACAACAGAAAAGCCTTCTTTTAATAATGTCCCATAAAAATCCGTGTGATAATATCCACAATATGCATTCTGTATAGTGGACTGTTCTTAACATCACATGACATAAGAGCTTGAACTGCGAGCTTCACTGTTTTGTCTGCCATACATGGTTTGATTATAACTCATACATTATTCTCTTGGAAGCGTGTTTGTGGAATTCCCATATAAATATATACTATGTTGCATGAGCTCAACAAGACAATGGGCACAATAAACAAGACTGCAATGTAATTTTGGGTGAAATTGCTGGGAGAAATGCAGGAGACAACATTATCACTGGTGCCGTATGATGATTTCTATGTCAGATTTATCAAAGTTTTTGCTCTCAGTCTAACAAATCCATATTATGCACACATATTTGTACATTTGTACTTGTGAGCCTCAAAAAAAACTTGTCACATAATGAAACTACAATTCTGAGTTCATATCTGTCATGCAGTTCAAAACTTACCTGGGTTCCACAAAGCCATTTGCTGATTTTGCATGAAATTTCAAAGTTTTAAAGAGAACTGATACCTAACTTTGACAAAACTATGTGTAAGTTTTTCTCTCATTTGACAACTCTTCACCAAACAACAATTTCTCCACAGTGCTGCAGATATCTGCAGGATGTTGATCTCTCATTCTGTATGTATTTTCATTTCCCTGATACAAGTGACAACAATCTGTCGTTTTTATTCTATTTATCAAGCATGATCTCTGTAGTTTGAGTATGCTGAGAGACCAGAATTCATTTAAAAATCAGACTACATGTACTTATTCCACTTTCACCATGTTGGTAAACTCTGAGGCTAGGGTAATTAGGAGAATAATTAAATAGGAAAACCATTGCATTACATTCTCACTTCCCGCTGCATCCACCTGCATTATCTCGGTGGATAGAACAATGGCAAGACCACACTAATGCTGTCGAGCCAATGAATGTCTTGTCTGACTCACACAAGATGACATTCCTACTTATCCTATTCTATCATTTTTTCTTTCATTTTTTCTTCTAAAGCTCTGAATTACTTTAAACTTTCAAGGACAAACTGCTCACTTGTTTATTTTCTTCACAAAAATGATCTATACTTATACTAGATGTTACAAAGTTACATTACTTCTTTGTCTCATTTAAGTTTCCATAAACAAATTGAATTTGTTTGAGTTATTACTGAAGCTCTACAGCCAGTCTGCATACTCTAAAGAGGCATCTCTGAATTCATTTGTTTCCTCCTGTAATTATTTTTTATTGTTTTAGTTAAGAAAATGCTACTTTTTCACTTTGTACGAAACACTATACACATATCTGTATAATTAACATTTTTTATAAAAGATAACATGTGGTCACATCATTGGGGTGAAACCCAGTGAGATATTCCATTAAAGTTACAGATAAGTAAAGTAAGGGTAAACCTAAGGTACAACAAATTATGATGATATAATTATAATGATGAAAATATATTAAATTATATACAACCATCAGATAATATGTACAGCAGAACACAAAAGCATTTCAACAGCAACAAAACAAAAAATATAGATAGCATATATTTGACATCAAAGCATCTCCCACCTCACATTTCCATATGAAGCAATTGGGGAACACTGGTAGTGAAAAGGACACTGAGAATTCAAAGCTGACTTCCACTGGACAGAGTGCTGAAAAAATGGCCTCCTGTTTGTGATATTCGGTTTTCCTCATCAAATTGGTTAAAAAAAAAAAATATAGAGGAAAGAAAAAACAAAGAGAAAGAGCGTGAGAAATAAAGCAAATGAAAGATGAAAGAAGAATATATGGATGTATAAAAAGAAAATCATGAGCTTAATAATTTGTTAGACATTTTTGAGAGTGAAAATGAGCTCTAGACTAGGCATTCCTATCAAGTATCAGAACGTATAGGCTTTAGACCACATCCGATAATGTCAGTTATATGTGCATGTCTATGAAGTCAGCCTTGTTCTCTGAAATGGACGACAGATTCATTTATTGTATTTACTTTGCAAAGATATGTATTGTATCAGGTACATTAAAATTGAACATATTGTCAACGACATACTCATAAACATTGTTCACTAGTCAAAGACAGCTTGCACACCTACACATTGACAGAATTAGATATACAGTTAAAACTGATGTGCTCAGCAACAGGTAGGTTCAATCTCACGTGTATGAAATCATGTCAAATACAGACTGGGAGTTTGGGCACAGGAAGTGTAGTTCTATTAGCAAATGACACCGCCAATCATCTGCATTTCATGAAAGATGTACCAAGGTAAACTGGGCTGTAAAGTACATGTATTCGTAGGTGGTGGAGCAAGGTATTAGAAAAGTGATAACTTGCATGTACACCACAACAACGGAACTATTTTTTCTTTTAGCTTCTTCCTTTTGGAAAACAACATACATGTGTCATCTATGACAAAAATAAACTGAACATGTTTAAAAAAAAACAACAAAGTAATCTGCTATGTGTCCCAACCTTAATGGTATGACCTAATGAAATTTTTATGAGGAAATACATGCAGCCAACAAAAAACAAAACCCAAACTTTTCACTTGCATGTATCAAGATACCCAAGTGGAGAAAAGATGATTCACTGTATGTGTATATTCATATTTAGCTGGACTGTAACATTTTAATTTGGTGCTAAATTTCTGCCAGGTTTTTTTTGCATATTTTGAGCTGACAATATATTAAGTTTCTCCACCATATATACCACCTAACAGACTATCAGATATGCCTGTCTAATTTGTTGATTAAGCTGGCAGATAAATCATGCAAAGAAAATGATGATATTTTGATGTCTTTATCTTATTTCAAAGGAAATGTCAGTTTCACATGCTGTACTACTTTTTGGCATTTTACTAGTGTCATCTTTACTTGATTATTTACCACACAGTGACTTTGTCACACACATCAATTTGAGTCCAGCATGACTTTTATGCAGATGAAACCATAAACTCCCTATATCCAGCAATAAAAGACATAAGAAAGAGTACACATACACATATAAATGACATAAGTCCTTCAGGAAAGGTAATCACCGGGAATCATTGGTTAAGCACACAGTTATTGTTTTTTTGCATTAGAAACAAGAGGCAGGACAGGACATTTAACACTGAATTTCTCCATTAAAATGCCATTTTGCCTCTTTGCCATTTTTAAAATATTTCAAACTGATAACAGTTTTTGAAAACTTGACATACATGTATTTTCTTTTGATAAGCAACAAAATCCATGGGATCCAGTATCAACAAGCAAATCTCTCTCTCTCTCTCTCTCTTTTTCAAAATTTTTATTTATCTATTAATTTTTTATATTTTTTTTTTTGCATAAGGTGAACAAAAATTGCCATTTGCAGATATGGAATACGTACAAAGAACTGATCAACAAGCTCTCATGCAACAGTCAATTTATACAGGTGAGTAAGGCTGGGTCACGACATTTGATAGAGCTGTGAACTAATTCACCATACAATCTCATGGCCACCAACCAATGCACAATGCAGTCTCATATATATCACTAGTATTGATACACCACAAACAGTTTATGCATCAGAGACAGATGCATCACACATGTATCATGTTTCAATCTAACAACATTGAGCCTTCAGCAAGCTCAATTCGTGATCAGTCTCTGTCTTCTAAACTAGAAAATACAGAATGAAAAGTGTCTCCACAAGATATTTGAATGATTCAATAGAAAACAAACAAACAAAGGCTGTGCTTTAATTTTCGAAAGATCAGGTAAAAAACAAAACAAAAAAAACAAAAACAAGACCACCATGTTGCCACCAAGTTCTGCCTTAGTTTGACTTGATCACTTCACATAATTTGCAAATAGTGTTAACTCTATCACTCAAGGGGGATAAGACAGAGATAAAAAGTAATTAATTAAAAAGATGGGCCACTATACAATATCACTAACTTGAAACTGCATGGAAATATCTTCAGATTGTTCTGAAAGTATGAAATAACACAATTTTGTAAAAGTTAGATTTCTGAACAATTATTTTTCATTTGTAAAAATACAGAGGAATTCTCCACAAATTTCTCAGTGGATATATATTAAGAATAACTGCTTTTCGTTCAAAAGTGAGATATATTCTACAGTATGTAGAACAGAATGTAACTTAACATTTATCCATTACAATACAGATATAAATTTTAGCATAAAAACATCAACTAAATTATGATCTGTTCAGAATGGATCATTATGGAAATAATTGTTTTTACACTGAAATAATAATCTTCCACTAAAAAACAAAATAAGCCTGCATGTGAAAAAAAAAACAAAAAACACTGGACTTTAGTTTCCTCCTCTACTTATAAAATTACGAAGCAACTTTGGCTTCCAAATCTTACAGATATGTCACTTAGAATACATCAATAAACAAAAAATGACCAAAATATTTTCAACACATACTCATTTTTCTTAACTTGATACCAGAAAGGTAGCATGGCCATAGAGTATGTTTTCTGTTTGTTTCTTCTCATGTGTTTTGTTTGCCTTGCTGCTTTCACTGAGAAAACAGACAAGTGTATGGTTATAGTTCATAATGTATCTAGGATAACTGGAGCAAAGTTTGAGCTGGATGAGCTTAGGGACCACCGGTTATTGTTACACTCAAAACGAGCATTTCTGCCCATTTGAGAAAAAAAAAGAAAAGGTAAAAAAAAAAGGTCTGAAGAAGCAACAACAATTATCACATATATACATCAATAAAAAAATCACTGGGTTGATTTCATGAAATACACAACAAAATCAATGAAAAAAAACAACATTGTATTATTTTGCTGCTTTCTCTTTTCTCATAACACCTTGCTCTTGTTTTACTTTCTTCAGTTGTAGATAATTTCACGGGGCTGATGGTTGTAGATGATAAAAAAATGCATTCACAGGAGGAGTATGAATAAATGTGACATTTATCTGATGGCCAAAATCACTGAAAGTTAAAGAATAAAAGGTGGCCATGGTCACAGCTACACTGGTAAGCCTGGTGATGATAAAAAGACATCTATACAAAACTATACAAAACACATGCAAAAGCTTTCTTTCTCATCTGCAAACAAACCAACTGTATGAACTTCAATTTACTTAAACAGGATCTGCAAAGAGGCAAATCAACCATATGTACAAGTCAATTTATCATATTCCATCTGATAATCTTAATTTAAAATAGGACCAAAACCTAAATGTTTAATAAATATCTCACATCATTCCCAAGATATAAACAGAGCAAACCTCTAGAGCTTCAAAAATGTCTCGATGAAATTAGTTGAACAGATCTGAATCTCATGTCCTTGTGCTGTTCTGAACAGCTTTTTTTTTTTTTCAACATTTCATCATACTGCAATTTCTGTCTTCAGCTTCATTTAACTTTGTTTCAAATCATCATGAATGTCAATCAGAATGGGGAGAAAGCAACGTTATTTTAGGTTTGTCTCGCCCTAAATAAGGGTGCTCTCATGAGAAATCTCCTACAAATACACTATTTCCACAAAAAGAAATCGCTGCAAGATGAGACGACACAAATCACACAGAAATATTCACTGACACATAAGGAGAATAAAAATCCAGATTTGTGCACCGAGTGCATAAACCATAACAACAACACAAACAAATGAATTCAGTGCTACCTACACATCACATTTCTTAGACAAAGGTGATGCTGAGAGGTACCTGGACAATATGCTTTTATAATGATTGATGAAATGTAACCCATTCTCTGACAGTTGTAATAAAGACTATTATTAGATAATCTTTCTGAAAATATATATATATTTTAGAACCATAAAGGCATACATGATTACATTCAGCTTTTTAAAATCCAAAGCAAAGCAAAAACAAAATAATAATAATAATTTTAAAAAACTGGAAACAAAAAAAAAGTAAGACCAACATCAAGTAAAAGCATTCAACAAAATAAGTGAAGGGCTAGCAAAAAGTATAACAAAACACAACAAGGGATAATATAAGAACATGCTTATTTATATATCACAGATGTTGTCACCGTGGGTTACATACAGGAGAGCAACGATTGTCTTGCTGGAATCAACAGAAAAAATCTCTGAACTTTTTGCAACAGTCAATGGGGTCACTTTGTTTTGTTTGGCCTTGCCACACTTTCTCATCCACAATCAAGTCAACCAGCTGTCCAACAAGATTCACAATTACTTCAACTTTTTCAAAATTCTTCCTCGTAATGTTCAATTTCACATTGCAATATTTTCATAGGTAGGTGAACATTATTTGTTGACAGGCAACAGGCACAGAGACATGTTCTGACAATATCAGTACAAATGAATTCTTGGCTATAAATTGTCCTTCTTTAAATGGACGAATATTGTATGGTTGCCACTCTACATGCATTTACTGAAGGAACTAGTTTTGAAAAACAGCATCATGTATTTGCTCTATCAGCTGTTACCAAATCTGATGACATAAATAAAATTAGAAGCAGCTGATTATAATTCTCAGATTTGATGGTCTTGTTATATAAATAAATAACTGAAGTATCTCATAATAAATGGACATTTATTATTTCATCAAAACTTCTAGCACTAGAATACTATCAGTTTGTGATGCAAATTACTTTATATCAAAAGTGTTACAATTGTACTAGGAGTCCAATTGCTAGAATATTCTGTTAATGTAAACACCGGTTTTGCACATGGAGCTTTGTATATGTAGAGATAAGAGCTTGATGAATTGAGTGAATGACAAATGTGATGTTGAAGCTCAACAGGCAGAAAATCAATGAAACAGCAGATAACAGCTAAGAAAAATAAGAACCCAATTTGACCATTATTCAAGCTGTAGATATGTAAATAGTAAGGTTTGTCACCGGAGTACTTCTGTCATATCAGTACAAAACGAGGACACAAAAAAAAAAAATGAACGATAGATTTATTATTGCATTCTTTCAGCAATTTTCACCAGGAATGTTATTCAAATTCAATCAAGTTTGCACATGCAAAAAAGTTCTATAGGAAAAAAAAAGTCAATAAATCACTTAGATGCAATACCTTGTCTGTTGAACGAAGGATCAAATGGACATTGACTTGCTATCACAGGTCATGTCAAAAAAATCAGCAGAGTTTCTTGTCCTCACTGAAAGTGCATCATCATCACAGTTTGTATTCCAAGATGTAAGTGGCGTACCCAAAATGGAAATTCAGCAAAATTTGTGGCCACAGTTTGTAAGCCAAGTGTCCTCTCCTTAAGTGAAAGAAAAAACATTTCTCACTGGGATGGTGATAAACATCTGTCCACAATTCCCCGGCTTTCTGCTTCATCAATAGTAATTGCGAAGATCATAACTGCTCCATCTCAGTTTCAAATACGACACTAAATTTTCACCCCATAAAAATCATATCCACGTACATCAGACTTTTCTGTCTTTTTTGAAGAACAAAAATAATATTATAATTTGTTAGCATATCTTTTTTGACAACTGACTTCATAGGCAGCGCTTGAGAACACACACACATAAAAAAAATAAATTTTATATATATAAATTGTCACCCTAACTATTTCACTAGTTGTAGCCTACACACCATCATGATCTAGGATAGCAAGTCAAATGTCTCAGCGTACAAATCATGTGGAAAGCTCATTTGGCCTTTCAGAGACTCCAGCATGCGTCGATGTTCTACTCCTAACTCACGCAGACTGGATATAGACATAAGCAGACGAGGAAACAAACCTCCCTCGTCTTCATGTGACACACGAATTTCAGACTGCAAAGCCTGTATCAGTAATTCTTGGAGTTTGCTCACTTTCTCTCGGTTCTTCAGTCCCGGCCGATCTGAAATCAAACAAAAAGGAGTTAGTGAGTGAGATTATTATTCAGCAAAAGCAAAGCAAATGAACTCAGAAGGACTTCAATATTTCTTGTGGAGGTGTGGAAATCTTGGGAAGTGACGGTACAAAAAAAAAAAAAAAAAGAAATATGTCTCAAATACATTGATAAATAACATAAAATAAATAAACTGGGTCGCATAGAGAGGAGTGCCAGGTATATATTCTATCACATTTGAAATTATGCTGAGGGTTCAGCAACTACATTTATGTGGGGTCAAGAAAGTTACTTAGAATGAGAGTTCTTGGTAAGTTCAAAATACATATTTTGTCTCTGGCCACAGAATTCACTGATGCATAATATCCATTACTTTGTTAATTAGACATAACTGACTGCTGCTCTTGAGAAAAAGATGTGAAGGCACTTTTGTCCTCCCTCACAAATGGGAGGTCCTGACCCTTAGAATGCATAAACCAAGAGGATCATCAGTCAAACATTTCATTACTTCAAACACAATGCTCTCACCAGGAGATATAAGAACCAGGGCACTGAACAATGCCTTCTCCGAGTCTCTCAGATTAAAAGCATTGAGTCGATTGGACAGATTGAACAGGAGTTCCACAAAATGTTCACCCAGAGGAAAACCGTTCTTCATCTCTTCCCTGGGTACGATGGAGCTGTTGCCCAACAAGAAGATGGAATTGGTGGTTGAGTCGATGAATGGAGCACACACTACACAGGCCACCTGTGGAGAGAGAAAGACCCCAAGATGTTACAATCTGTGACTATGAAGTACGAAAAAAAATAAAAATTATTTTGATCTGTGACAGATGAGTCACACTATGTCATAATATACTTATCTGTGACTGATATGTTGTAATAATCAGACCCGTATATCAGTTCACAAATAGCTGACAACACAACCTAATGGGATGATTCCTGGAGTTTCCACACTCAATTCAGAATGTAACACCCAGAAAAATCCCAACCCTGATTAAACAACTCATAAATATCTGTTTTTCATCATTCACTGATTCACAAAAATCCTATGCCAATATATTATTTTTCAATAATATCCCAATCTAAACAGCCTTTATCGGCCAGTGTACAAGCTGTTGAAGATTTTTTTTCTAGAGTTTCTAACTTCAGTTCAGATGACAAAAACACATTGTTAGAGACTACTTAAACTTTTACCTCAAAGCATCCGCCTTTAATGAGGCTTATCTGATCATCCTGGTCCAGCTCAGCAAAGCCGGGAATCTTTTTGGCAAAACACACCACATCTTCTATAGTTCTGTTCAGCCGCATCTGGAAATGATGCCAGCACATCTCTCCTGGACTGGTTTCCTGCAGGTTAGAGACAGACAGGCACTGAAATAGGACATTTTTATTATAATTCACACTGAAGGGAAGCGAAAAAGAAATATCCAGATGAAAAGATGTACAGACAACAACCAGGAATGGACTGAGAAAATGTGTATAGAGAGAGACTCAGGCGCTGGCCCACCAACAGATAGACTGATGCAAAACTCATCAAAAGGTATCCTGATGATTCCAGACTATTCTCAAGACAAACAAGAAAAGGAGGGAGAAGTGGCAGATTTTAATTTTTTTTTCTTTTAAACAAAACTACAGAAACTGAATCCTGAGCATTCCTAAATTCAGATGATACAGTTGTGTACTGGCTATTGCGTCTTATTGCCCCTGGCTGGATAGTAGTTGTCATAACAGTTCAAGGCATTTCAAGGTCCCATGAACTTGAGAAATTATTGCTGGGCAAGTGAATATGAATTTATTCCACCATTATCAGTTCTCCTGGCTTTCGTGATGATGACGATAATGTAGTGAAAATAATAACTTGGATTTGCAGGATGTAAGGGGATATAACTACACTGTATTTGCGTCTTATTTTTAATGTTTATTTCCCTTGCACGGTAAATCCACCTCAGTTCTGGGGAGACTGAAAAACGAAATTACTGAATAATTGGGATCAGACAGATAGCCAGTCGCAGGAAGCTGAAAAACGTTAAGGAAAACGATGGTGGTCTGATCAACATAACATTTATTTTCAGCGCCGTAACTGCTATTCTCAACACATTAGGTGCTACTGCGG
>JBCEWB010000012.1:1387166-1417491 GCA_039654565.1 Peronia peronii | reverse complement strand
AGAGAGAGAGAGAGAGAGAGAGAGAGAGAGAAAGAGACACACATAATATATATAAATGAATGGAACAGGCTACTAGCAACATGGGGCGGCAGAGTCATGTCCGATTCAAACAGATGAGGTGGACTTGCGGAGAAACAAGCTCTAAATATAGCAAAACTGCGCACGTTAGTTTTTATTTTTTAACTCACGGCCGTTATAAATCTGCAAAGAATAGATCTACTTATCATTTCGGCACAATGTATTCTTGTGTAACAATGAATACTGCTTGCACAAAATGTTCTGCACGCTTAATTCTGCTTCGCTGCACTTGGACAAAGCTGGTATAAATGATAAATCAGCAGGCTTTTATGTTGAAGTCCTGGGGAAACACATGAGGGCAACAAGGTGATTGTAAGTCAATACGACCTTCTAAAGAGCCTTTAATAATTCATGTATTCTTTCTTTTCTTTCCCCCTTCTTTCTTTTAGAGAGAAAAAAATTACAAAGAAAGGAAAAAAAATAGAGAGAAAAAGGAAAGAAAAGAGAGAAAGAAAGAAAGAACCTGCCCATTATTTGGTTTTCAGCGCCCAAACACTGAAGGCATTGTCCATCTATATGCTAACGTGCACGGTGCAGGCCGAATCGAAAGGGGGCGACGTGGCTATGTGGTTTGGCGTGTGCTTCATGCTGACAACAACTCACGTCGGTGAGGTTGTGGCCGGGATCGACTCGCGGCTTCTTCTGTTGGGGGATGAGAGGACATGGAGATCGAAAACCTGCATTTTTTTCAGTGACTCAACGGTCCCCTGGCTTCCTCTGGGTAGGGAAGCCCGACGTCTAGCCTTCTCGGATAGGCTAAAATATATTTCGGAGGTCCTGTACATATTTACGCACGTTAAAGAACCTCTGGCAGTTCAAAATTGATGAAGAGTATGCTGAGTGCCCCTGTCTGGGCAAAATTTCTAAATTCCAAATCTCTACCCACAAAAATTCTCAGCAAGAACAGGCAGCCACTTAGAGCCAAGATAATCCTACTTTCTTAGGACTGAAAGGTTTAGAAAAAAAAAAAAAAGGCTGAATTGAATCTTAGAACATGAAAGGCGAGCAACTGGATGCAAAATCTCTACTACAGTACGAACAAAACACAAAGTATGCTGGCCACTGAAAAATACACACCTACACATATACACACAAAATGTGCTCTGTACTGTCTTCTTCAAGACCTCCCCCTTTTGTTTCATTTGCAGATGGCAAACCTTTCATGCAGCCGATCTGGTTTTTCCTCTCTGAAGCTGCGCTTCGCTATTTAGAGAAATAAGAAGGAGTGTACCGAAACTAAGAAACACGTAATATATAATCATGTTCGTTTTTGGATGGCCACTTTATTTAGACAGAAGGGCACGGCAGTGATATTTAGAATAGATCAGTTCGATTTAGATATCCTTATGTCTCTCTCATTTACCCCGCTATCCCTCACTCTTCTTCCCTGCTCTCCCCCTCCCCCTCTCATGTCTATGCTCTGCTATATTCTACGTTTCTAGCCTCAATGGTGAGTTCATTTGGTTTAAGTCTGGTCGATTTCAGTGACAAGTTTTTCAAATAAAAAACGCCATGATCTATATATATGTTCAGCAAGATGGGAAGTAGTTTTCCTTATTTACATTACCTTGAATCCGCTCAAAAGCAAGAATACCATTGGTTCTGTGGCCTTGGCGCAACCCTTTATTTATTTATTTATTTTTGTAATGAGAGATACTTCAGTGGGACACATCGAAGAACCTTCTTGTTGAAATCCAATGATCCTCATCCCCTCCTCCCCTCCCTCGACCGCTTTTTCCCTCCCCCAAAATGCAGTTCCGCTACTAGGTCATTTTAAAACTCTTTTATTACATCGAAAAGGCGTTTAAAAACTAAAAAAACTTATTAGCCTACATGTAAAAAAAAAAAAAAATTGTCCGCGCTCACATTCCTGCTAGTATTCCACTCTTCTACCAAAAAAAGAGTTCTGTCATCTAAACGATACTCTCGCAAAATCGCACTGTGAAAATCTCGCGAGAACTACATTAAGACATGGGCACCGAAACTGATGCTGCGTAAATGGAAGAGATAACATTCCTCTCGCAGATGACAATACAACCCCCGGACTTGCACAAACTTAATTCCGAAATACTTCCCAATAAATCGAAAGAAAACATAACAATAATTTAAAAAATAACATTAAATGACATATTATGTACAAATAAAATTATTATTATGATTATTACATGGGCCTGATAATATTCACAATCATAACAACAGCAGCAACGAAATAATAATAACCATAACAACAAACAAAATGAAGGCAAATTAGAAAAAAAAAATAATCATCACAAACGTTGGCGATCTTCCCCGTTTTATCACGACATAAGAAAAGCCTAGTTAATCAGCGACAGTTTACTGGTCCAATAGAGCGAAACAACTCCTGAGTGGGTGGGAACACTATGCAACAGACTGCTGTTATTGTCTCATACAAGAAAAAACCCAAAATGTTAAGATTTCAGCAACGCTAACTTCCTGGACTGTTCGGCCGTTTGTGTCTGTTCCACTGAATATTTCTTTGATTTGATTTCATGTTCCATTTTTGCGTTCTCACCTTCTTTTTTATATGGAAAGTCTTTGATGGTAAATAATTGATATTAAATTGGAGAGTGAATTTAAAGTAAAGTTTAAGTTAACTTGGTTTTGTGTTATTTCAGTCTATATGTATTAATCATGTATTAATCATGCAGATCTATTATTTTTAAAAAAAAAAGTAATGTGAACTTAGGAGAGAATTGAAAACCGCCGTGCTTATGACATTTGACGTTGGTCTGTTATGTGACGAAGCTGATCCAAGCCTTTGCCCCGCACACGTAAAGTCTTTTAGATTAAATTGTGGCGAAATAATACCTTGGTCAAGAGCTCAACAACACAAACTGATTCACAAGAAAACAAGCAAACAAACGCAAGGGACGATAAAGAAATAATAGGAAGAGACAAAAAACTGTGGAGAAGAAAGAGAGAGAGAAGATAGGAAAAAGAAAGAAAGAACCAAAAACAGAAAGAAAGAAAACAGAAAGAAAGAAAGGAAAAGGACACCTATGGAGCGCCCTCTCTCCCTCTAAAGACAAAAACAATAAGAAGAAAATATATATTAACTAAAATCCCAGACAGGGTAGTTTTACTATTACTTCTATTATGCTGGGTTATCGGCAGCAAATATTCGCAAAGGAAGTATGTCATATGTAGTTTGTAATGGGCCCATCTCTTTGTGTTCTATTTCTTTAAGAGGGGATGAGAGAGAGAGAGAGAAAAAAGGTGAAGAGGGGCATAAAAGGATGGGGACATAAATCAGATTACCGCGATTTTTTTTCCTCACTGGCTTTTAATCATGGTCAGTAATACAAAGAAAAGGCTTTAGTTTTATATCAAAAGTACTGGAACATTCCTCGCCCTTTTCGGATATTTAATCAAATATTCAACAGCAAGCACATGTTGGAAGAATGTATAGGCAAAATGGAAAGGCGTAACTTTTTTTTCCCCATTATGATTAAAGCAATTTAAAAAATACAAGCAAATTACATGGAAATCCAATCACAGGTTCGTGCAATGCAACAACTTTACAAAGGTGTAAATGAAATCATTTTCTGATGCTGTAAAAGAGTAAAAAAAAAATCTGTCACATTTAAATTGTGGCTGGACTAGTCACATAACTTCTTCTTCGTCTTTACTTTTATTTCATTTTATTTCATTTTATTTATATTTCTAGTGTGAACAAAGTGATAACTATTACATTTCTCATCAACAACTTCACAAGTAGCGACTGAAAAATGATCCGTGCCAGCGGATTTAACATGAACTTCTATTTTCTCTCTGTTACATCATCGTTTGTCGCCACAATAATGCCCGCTAATTATTTTGATTTACAATGTCTGCCACAACAGCTAATAAAATCTACCATGAGTGAGCTAAATGGATCCTGATGGCGACATTGGGCGCATAGACCGAAAACGTTCTCAAAAACCGTTTATGTCATGTTGGTTTATTGCAATGTTTTCCACAATACATACTATCGAGCAAGACAGAAAAAGAATGACATAAGCTTAATATGAAGAGAGCAGGAAGCCAATATCCTTGGTTAAACAAAACTGAAAACAGCGGAAGGGTCTTAAAACATTCCAGTTTTATTGTCAGCTCTTCTCCCTCCTTCCCCTTGCCACCAACCCAGGACCTCATTTTCTTCCAAGCCGTGTCAGCCACTCGACTACTGCCGTGCCCTTTGGGCTATTCCACCCTGTCCATGAACCAGGGCTTCAGCAGTTCCTAGAAAATGGCAAAAGACCGGAGAAAACGGGAGAAAAAATCCTTGAAAAATCAGTACCGTTGCCTTTTCTCTACATACAATTAGTCTTTGTTATCATTATCATCATCATTATTATTACTTTTATTATTATCAATTTATCATCATTATCTCCTAGCGAACAGACGTTTATTTTAGAATGAACCAGTCTTTTCGCGAAAAGTCAATGTCGTTGGTCACCATCATCACTGTGCATTGTATCCGCCCGGGCAAAATCATCTTGCTAACACATCTCGCTATTTCCGTGAGAAACTTTGTAACATCAGATTAAAAAAAAAATATTATTTTATCAGACAGACATCTTTTTTTTCTTCAAAATTTATGCACTGATGTATAATCATAATAAATTTATTTATTTCTTTGAAGAATCTTTTGTTTCCCCACTGCTTTCCCCTTTAAAAGTGCACCAGATAATTCATTATGTTTCTGAGGATTATTTAACATCGAAATGGTGCGTATTAACTGCTCTAAACGAGATGTTTATCCATGTACAAATACAAGGGGAGAAGGTAGGCGAAAATCTAGCCGTCCAACCCGATGATATGAACGGTAGACAAATTCTAATCTAATCAGGCAGAAACCTGAAGCCGCGCAATGAATATTACATATATCTTGCAATCGCATGCCTTGCACAGACATTTGCCAAGCCCAACTTCATTATACTGTATAATTCAAGCAAAAATAAATATAATAAAACTTATATTCACGGTTATTACATAATCAAAAGCTGTATATTGTATCCCACATCGGCCCTGTTGATGACTAGCTACTAAGATTTATTCATTTATCTCTATGTTGTTGTCTTTTTTTCTAAAATCTATATTTGTTTGTTTAACTACTTACTTACTATATTTCAAGTTTGTTCCATCAAAGCCAATAGACATAATTATTCAAAATGTAATCAATCTATTGCCAATTCTTACTCTTGTGGGTACGCACATTAATGTGTCTATAACTGTAGATGATATCATCACTTTCTTATTACTTTGTTTTCTAAGCAGAGGATCGCTGCACCGGTCTAGATGTAGATCTAGATCTAGTTCTAAAAACTTAAGTTTACAATCGAACGATTAATAAACGAGTATATTTGCATTTTCAGATGTAGTTTTGGGATTTCAGACTGATGTGAAACAAATTTTGTTGTTGTTTGTTTTATCCATTACTACTGTGTCCTGAACTCTGATTGTATTTTGCAGCACCACCATTTCATCTTAACCTGGGCCCACAAGCCCAACCTTCTAAATAGGCCTAATTTCGGTCGAGTTTCATGGAGTTAGTGAGAAAAATGGGAACTGATAAGCATACTGAGCCGAACGTATTCCTTGTCCCACATTCAGGCTACGCACTTCGGATAACAAACTAGGCTAAGTTGTTCTTCTCCCCGGAGAAAACCGTCAGGCGGCAATATTTACAGTACAGTGTGTCAGGAATGTGTTGTATTGATTCGGTACGTGCACTTGAAACGAAGGGCGCTGCCTTACTGCTTAACCTATTTTTTTAGCGACAACCTACTTCAATTGTGATTGGTCTAGAATTAGTTAGGCTGAAAATAACCGCCTCTGATTGGTCAGCGGGTCTTATGTAGGTCAGAGTGACCCGAGCTGGCCTTTAATGTGTCCAGTCATATAGTAGATGACCCCCGTTAGCGCATTGTCAGAGTGACGAACTGTTGGCCTACCGGTTATTACATCGATTGACCTTGCCATCAAAAGCAAACAAGCACTCGAGTCGTTTATGACAGCGAATCTCAACTTAGGCCATAACAGTAATCTGTGCAAGAAACAGTTACATCTCGCTTGAAAAAAATCAAATTAATGCATGATTTCATCTAGCTTAGAATTTGAGGAAGCAAACCTTCTCTTTCCAACCCATAGTGAAAATATCGACACACGGATTTCGGACATCATAAATGCTGAAATCTATCAATTTATCAATCCAAAGCATAATTATAAATATAACCAAATTCACTCTTCCCTGAAGCATTTTCCATATTAATATAGGCATATTATATTATATTCTTCAGTAATGACAAACGATTATAACTATGCCGCACAACACTATTGAATTTAGTGTTCCTTTCCTTCCACTTAAATTTTAGAACAAAGTTTTGATACAGATTCTGGTGATCACAAACCAGAAAAATGTAAGATACTGAAATGTTAAACATACGTAGACTACAGAATAGATCTACATCAACCATTATGAACTATAGAAAATATGAAAATAGAATTGAGAGAAAAGAAGAAAGCAAATTAACATACCCAGAACAAGAGTTGCCACCTTACTTTCCGATACTGTAAGTCGCTGTGATGGTAAATGCACTATTACGTCACTGGCGGCAAAAGGCGTTTGCCCCAGGAACAAGAAAATTTAGCACTGTGGTGAGAGCTGAATGGTAGAGATACGGTGACCCATTTCTCCGCGAATGACCTCATAACTGTCCTACGCACACAACTTTTTCTATCACACTGACATCCATCACAAGGTCCACGAAAAAGTTCATCAACTGATTATCCAATAGATAACAATGCACAGAAAAGTTGCAACGATCCAATGTCAACCGCTTCGCACACCGCGTCAAGTAAAACTAAGTGACTGACCTAGTTTTTGCCCTGAACAAAGCAAAATGCGGCTAAGCGGAGTCCTACAAAAACGTCGAACTGGGTAATCCCGAATAAGATGTCCTGTTTCGAAAAAGAATGGCTGTTCCATTATCCGTGTACAGAAACAAAATAAATTTACATGTATGGCGAAAAGCAACACACAAATTTCAACCTCGTCGACAGCAATTATAAATTTACTCACCACGCGAACCAGGGGTCCGTGTTTCACCCGTGGGTGACCGACTTTTCTTCATCTCCATATGACCCACTTCTGTCTCTCTGACCCGTGGCGGTCGCCTTCCCGTCATTCAACTGACAAAATGGTTGCCTAACAAAACACTCCCACTTCCGTGTTCGGCATTTGATCTATATGGTATGCCTGCTATTCCTTTGAAAAGTTCAATGAAAATCTATGTTATACTGTTAGTTGAAACGTTCGTTTTTACATGTATATATTGTTCAAAGCATTGCAAACAAAATTTGCTGCATAAATCAGTCACGAAACAAATAAAATGGATAGATTTAGGACAAACATCAACCAACGTTAGCCCGTGTGACTACATGCGAACAGCAACAGTAGTGTAGCACATCATACATAGTGTTGAAACATCGTGTGAGAATGTTTGTATTCATATAGATCAATAGATCTATCAGATCAAAAGATGTAGAACATATGTTCAATTAATTAGACTAAATAATACGACAGCCACAGCAATTGGAGCCTGTCTGTAAGAGAAGATAAGATTAGAAATGCATAGAATGTATCATTGTAGAACAATTCAGCCTTGAGCCATCATTCTCAAGTCTCTGAGTTGAGTTATGATTAATGCTGTTAGCGCAATTTCAAATACACTGATTCCATTGACATCAGCATTATTAGTTATTGAGCAATTTTAAGTCTAATATTCAATATGGATATTCTGTTTCATGAGTTCCTGAAGAACCACCATGTAGTCGAATGGAAATGTGTGATAGATCTATGATGTAGCAACAGAGGGAGGGAAGAGTCAATAAATTTTGTTCTTCATTCAGATTGGTAGTGGCATCATATATTTACTCCAATCAGTATCGGAAAATTTGGAGTATGTGCGAATTTCTAGAGGTTCTATTTTAAAATGATTGAAAGAGGCTTAAAGCATGGATTCAAAATTTATCTTCCACAAGAGTGTATTGAGCTTGCAAACATATTTTTGTGCAGTTTTGGACAGCTGAGATAACCACCATGGCAGGAGGTTAAAAAGCTTAACAAAACCATAGCCATCCACTCCCATTTGGCATACTGGGTTTAAGCATTCATTGTCTGCTCAGTTAATGTTACTTCTCCCTCTTGCATTCATTTCTACTGAACTCTTTCTGCTTAACTCACCAAGTAATCAAATGAATGTTTTTGGTAAGCCTTTGAATATCATTCTTATTTCTTCCTATTTCAGACAAACTGATTTCAAAATGCCTCACTCTCTCCAAAAAGAGTTCTCCTTTTCCTTCCATACAAAGACAGCAGAATCCTCCCTCCATGTACCAATTACAGTGCCTATGCACATCTCAGCGAAAGAGTTCACTGCTCGGCTTACCCAGGCACACTACCTGCCATGTTTTATTACAAGAGGTAAGAAACTTGAGGCACCCAATGAAGGTGACAGTGTCTTGAAAAAAGTTGATTCATTTCAGTGCATTGTAGTAGGAATAAATGCGTTCAACTTTCTTTTCATACTAGAAGAGAACTCACGGGTTCCATGGGAGATTTTTTAAATAATGGCCAAACTGATGTATGGCAGGCGAGCGCAGCTTGATGTTGGTATTTTGGATGATTAAACTGAACATTACTCAGAGAAAACATGTTTGTTGTTTTGAATGCTCTGCAAACGAAACAGTAAAAGAGTAACATAATGCTTCATTTTAACGATTGTACATTTCGGATCAAACACCCATGCGAGTTTACTATTCAGTTGTTATTGCCTTTTTAGAAAAACGTCAAAGCTTTTTTCAGAAACCTGAAACACAGATATATATGCAGCTGTTATGTGTGCTAAATTCCATATGAATACTTTCAGCGGTTTTCAAGTCCATAAGCCTGTTATTAATTTTGTTGTAGATTTTGTTTTCATATTGCGTATATGAATTAAAACATATACGCAATATGAAAACAAAATCTACAACAAAATTAATAACTTTTAATTCTACTCATTAATTGCTAATATTTAAGATCAGTATCATAGAAAATTAAGAATGTACAGTAAAGTAAATGTTGCTTAGATAGTCTTCACTCACATATGCCTTTTACATTTTTGCATGCTCAAAAAGATGTCCCTTTTGTTGTTTGCAGTGGCTGCTTTTAATGTAAGAAGACATAACTGCAGATTTTGCATACATGGCAAATAGTGTTAGATATTGTTCTGAACTGAATTTAAATTATTTTTACCTTGCATTGAGAATACATTGCATTTTTTTAATGTTTTCCAGAATTGGAGGAAAAGTTAGAGGACTTTGTCAACAAAGAAACAGCAACACTACATGACAAGAATGCAGATGAGATCATCCAAAAAATGAAAAATGGAGACATTGAACAAAATGATCTTCTACAACAATGGACGACAGCTTATAGTGAGGTCAATATTATGCAACTTTTTACAAGGCAGTAGAAATAATAATATATACTTCTCTCATAGTTAGTGACACATAGTGAGGCTCAGTGAATGCAGGCAAACTGCTGTGTTGGTTAATGCTTGGCTTGTTTACATGAATTGATGTGAAAGTTGAGAGACGTTAGTTTGTATCTTCATCAGTGTAACTCACTTAGTTTTTTCTTTTTTTTTTTAAACCAGCCCAACCCTTTGAGATGTTCCTAGTCCCTTATATGAGACACTTATCAAATCTTGACTAATTTACTTGATCCTAATATAGTGCTATTTATTTTACTTATTCACTACAGTATTATCTGTGGATGTAATCAGAGGTCCACCTTGACAAAATGTGCACCACACAGATATCACATTTCCTAACTTGAATTCATTACCATTGTGCTTAGTAATACAGCACTGGAAACTTATGAGGTGTATTGATAGCACCAAACTGATTAAAAATGTCTTAGAGCAAAGGTATCATCAGCATAGCTTTTCCGTGTATACGGAGATGAGATTTATATTAAGGAAAGAGAATCTTTTGTGGACTTCTGAAATATAAATAGCCAAATAATCTGATCAACTGATTTATTGTGGGTTTTGGATTTGTTTCTGCCCCCCTTTTTTTTTTTGTGTATGATGATTTATTGTGGGTTTTGGATTTGTTTCTGCCCCCCTTTTTTTTTTGTGTATGACAAAATGTCATATCAGTTTTAAGCAGATATTAATGTATTTTCCTTTCATTTTTTTTCCTGCAGGAACTAAAAACCTATGCCAAGCCATATGAGTTGAGTAAGGATGAAAAATTTGCAGAGGTTTATCACAAACTGATCCATTCCCCTGCCCTCGAAACCCTTCTCAATCTGGAGCATGAATACTCTCTTGGTGTGGAAAAAGTCATCAAAGACAGGGATAAAGATATACAGCATTTGCAAGAAAAGTAAGAGAAGGGAAAATGGAAACAAACAGCAAAGATAGAAGATGCCCTATATAAACAGTTTTTAATTTCTTTAAGAGACAGTCTTGAAAACCAATCCCCTAGTTTGATACAATTAATGGATATGGAATCAATGAACAAATCTGACATAAAGCAGGGAGATTTTACGGGAAAATTAAAGGCTCTGGATTCCAGCTTGTTACTGTTTCACCCCAAAGAGAAAGTCCAGTGAGATAATTTCTCTGCATACCACAGAGGTGCACTTTTCTGTAGTTGATGCAACTGAGTCTTTTTTTTACCAATCCACAAAGTTTCATAAACCGTATTGCCTTCAGCGACATGAGAAAAATTTATTACAGTTATTGTATGAAAGATGAGAGAAATGTGCATATAGCAGAGTGCTTATATCTTTAGAGAGGGCAGTTTTCTGCTTCATGAGATAGAATGATTTGAATATGAAATGAAACATGCTGTTCTATCATCCAGCATCCTGTCATCTTTTGTTCCTTCCATCAACAAGACAATAGGCTTTATTACATATGTCAGATTAGTTCTACAATGATTGTTATCATATGCAACATTCTATTATTATGATATAATATGCATCTTTTCTCATATGCACGGGCATCTGGTTTTTACAGGAGACTGTTGCATCAGGCTATCTCATAGACAGTTCTGAATAATTCCGTGCCATTTTATTTTAATGTTTGCAGTTTTATGCTTTGTCATCCATCAGTTCAGTTACCTGAGTAGCTCATACTGAACCTTTGTTGGTCCTTCAGCAAATTCTTTAGGCTTTAATGTGATAGAGTAAGATACAGATTGGTCTTAACAACAATCTTTCTTAAAGATTTCATAATGATTTTAAAGTTTGTTGAATAAAATGGATTTCGGAATATCAAAGGAAAGGCTCTGAGTGTGGAAAACAAGCTCAGTGGGTCAAGTCTTAGCAATTAAAAGGTGAAATAAAATCTAAGGCATACTGAATTTTTTAATAGCAAGTGCATAATCCTCTGTGCCTTTGATGCCCTGCAGCCAACATATGTTCACATATTTTATTAGTATACATTAAACATAGCTGTTATTAGTCATTCTGTACCACTGTGCATGACCACTAGAAAGGATTCTAGTAATTTTTTTCATATGTAGTTGTACCTTTGATGCCATTTCATAATATTTTCATCCTCATTGGTCGTACTGTTCTGCCTATTTTACAGGCACTCTCTTTAATCATTACGTACATATTGTCATCATCAACATTATCGATCCAAGACAAACATAAGAATTAGATTTTTATCCCGAACTGTCCAGATTTTATTAAAATAATGAAATGGCTAAATCCTTATCGTGTGATCAATTTGACCTCACAAGTTGGAAGGTAAGTGATAGTCGTTTTGAGTAAGAAATCAACACCAAAAAATATACTGAATGTTAAATTTGTTATTAAATGTAGACTGGAAAAAACAGATGACTTTTTATGAATTTATAAAGTCTGTTTTGTTATTTGCCATTGTGTATTGTATTTGATATCATGAAGATGAGTAGAGGCTTTGCCTTTTTTTTTTTTTTTAAATAAAAGCAATGCTTCAAATGATTATCTCATTTATATTCCATATTTGCAGACAACGTCAGGAGATGGATCAGGCTTTATCTAATGTTGGAGTGACATATCGTGATGAAGACATCAATTTGCTGGCTCAGCAACAGTTTGAAAACACACAAGTATTGAGGCTTTTTTGTTTTATTAAAGGAAATGAAAATAATACAGTGGTCTCTGCCTAAGAACCCTCCGCCTAAGAGCCCGGTCCGCCTAAGGACCCGCCTCTGCTGCGAAACAGAATTTTTCCTCTATAATTTGTCCCTCTAAGAACCCGTTCCGGGCGCTCCCAGGTAGAAAAATCCACCTAGGAGCCCGGTGTCGGGCCAAGACACTCGTACCCGAGTACTTATGGTATAATTCCACGTCACACTTTCCACTTGAGAGAAATGCACAGTGCTAGATGTGCATTAGAATGGGGACAGGGGTGGAGAGAACAGGTAGACAAAGGAATGGAAGTGATGTTTGATGTATGACTGCATAATCAGGCCATGTTGTTGACTAATACGTAACCACGTCTTTGTTTGACAACACATGGATAGCACCTGTGATTGGCTTTATGGATAAGGAGGAATAAGTTTAGCCTCCTGGCTAGTCAGCTGTTCTGCTACTTCGGTCAGCCTGTAAACACTTGGGTCACCCGTGCGGTTTTCCGTGGGGTAGCATAGCAATATCAACAATGATACCGTTTTGTGAAAACTCACACAGCGTTTAAACACTGGGCAGTATTGATGTAATTATATGCTAAAAAAGATCAGGAATTGCTATATCTAATTATAACACCCACGGGGTGGCTGTACTTATTCGCATAGATAAATCTTTAATTAACGGTAACGATCAACTAATCATAGTAGTGAAGACAATCTATGGTCAGATGGGTTGCGTAACTTTTCAATCCACCTAAGAACCCGTCCGCCTAAAAGCCCGCTTTTTTTGTCTCCCGACGACTTAGGCAGAAACCACTGTATAAGTGAATAGTGATGATATTTAGATCATGTTGGTATCCAGACATTATCTTTATGACGTTATCTTGTTCATATAGAAATATTATGGGTTTCTATATGAATATTTCTATATTAACAAGATAATGTCATAAAGATAATCCTTCATATTTGAGGTGTTTTGTAGACACCTGATCATCTGCTAGATATACAGAGTAGGATATATATGTTAGAGAACTTCATGAACTAGAAAGGATGGGCATAATGAAGAGTAAATGTATATGCATAGCTGTCTGTGAATAAGAAGATTTACTGGTACGAAAGTCATGTATTCTCCTTCACAGCATCATCTACTTTATTTTTTTTTTTTTGTTACAGTTGATTGAGAACAAGTGGGCCTCAGAGCTGCGAGCTCTGCATGACAAACAGAAGGCTGAGTACAGAGAGTGGGTGTTCCGAGTCTATGAAGACTCACAAGGAAATGTAACCTTACCCTCTTATGTGTGAGTTATATTGTGTACTTGGCATAACCAGATGACACTTTCTTGAGTCAAAATGTCAAAATCACAAGATATCTATACTATAAATCTGCAACAAAACCTATAAAGGCCTATAGAATCAAAAACTACTGAATGGATACAGATGAAATTTGGCACCCAAGATTGTTGCATAAAGCTCTGTGTTTTTACTTATATAAAGCTGAAAAAAATTTGCTTTGTTGACATTATCCTAAAAAGGCAATAATAATTGAAAACTAAAATGGTGAGAGTGTATGTTCCAAAGTTTATGTTCGATAGAATGATGCGTTCAAAACACCAAACATGTTTTCTTTGAGTAATATTCAGTTTTATCATCCAAAATACCAACACTGAGGTGCGCATGCTTGCCATAGACTTAAAGCCGCAGAGCAGTGTCTGCTTGACCAAAATCTAGAAAATCTCCCATGAAGGCCGTGGGTTGTCTTCTAGTGTTTCATAAGTTTGTACTGAATGAAAGGGTAAGATTTTATATTTATTATATTATGGGGTACTGCCACGAGATTTTTGATCATGTGATAATGTTTTGTGGTTTATCTTGAAAGTTTGCCATCTGGTGGAACATTATATGTGATTGTTAATTCAGGTGATATTCTAGAAATATTGTGTTAAGTGAGCATGCATGGTTTCTCATGTCATGCAGTATTTTGACTTCAAAGAAAATCTGATAAATTTATGTTAATGAAAATTAAAAATTTTGTGTGTTCAGTTTATAAAATATATTGTCTTTTCTCATAGAAACACATTGCTTAATGATGAATTGAACTGTGCATTTATTCATGTCCTTGCAGACAAAGACTGCGCAGTATGTCCAGTGCCCTACCAGATGCAGAGGAAGATGAGAGACATGCTCAGAGCAACAGAATGGAAGAAAGTTTCACTATTCATCTAGGTAAGTCTCCCAACCAATTGTGCCAGTCTTCTTTGGTGTACCAGCAGCAAACCACCATATTCGTCAGGCATTGATAGTCCTGCATAACTTCTGACTACTTCACTGCTACACCAGTTTTGTAGTCCTGGACTAAATTTGAAGTAAGGATATGGTCAGATCTCACTCTCCTCCACTGCTTGTCCCATCCACACTTAGTTCCACTCCCTATGCCCACAAACAATCAGAAGCATTAACTGCTGTTCGGTATGTTACATTGAAGATACAAATTATACACCTGATTTTGGCTCTTATCTCTGCTTCATCTGCCAATGATCAAGTTAAGGCGTCTAGCAAAAGCTTCCTGCATATTGGATCCAAGGGGAAGAAAGGATGGTTAGTGAAGGGCTGGCCAGGGAGATACCACATACATCCTCCCACATATGAGAGAACCATGTTTGGATGTATCTTGCCCTGCGGGTAGCAGGGAAGTGATTAATGTTGTTGACCGATTAAAAGAGAGATTCAAAATGTATTTCTGCTTTCAGTTGCAAGGCTGTTTCCATCTTCACATGTACGCAAAATAAATGCCCATGGTAGAAAATAAAAGTAAGGCAAAGATGACAGTACATCTTGGTTTTGTGAAAATTGAACCATGGGTGTAAACTTCCAGTTGGTATCTATTACATTACATGCCTGACATCATATGAGTGGCATTGATTTACCACAATAAATGAATTTTTCATTAGTAAAACAGCTCAGATCTAATCTCTGTCCCTCCAGTCACTCTTTATTGGTTAACAATAAAGCCTGAAAGGTTTTCTGTTTTTTCTTTTTTTTAAATCCAAATTGAGTTTAGGAGTAAAACTAAAACTGTATCCTGTGTAGGCAATAATATACTGGACGTTATGTCTAGTTGTTCGTCTATGTTCAAGATTCACACACTGAGCAGTATGTTCTGCATAACACTAGTTCTAACACCAGTTTAATTTTTTTGCAGAATGTCTCTTAAGGACAAATGGTTTTTCGTGAAAAAGTTAGCAAAATATAGTTCTTGTTTGATTTTGTCCTGGGTTTTGAGTGATGAATAATTTGTTTTGATGTAGTCATGGGCAAAGAAATGTACATCTCAAACTTTCTGATGGACATACGTGTAACATGTATACAATTACAACTGAAGTGTCAAAGAGGCATAACTCATAATTTCTGGTATGGCTTTCTTCCTAAGCAAAATTTGTGTGTAGTGAGTTTTTTTTTGAGAACACAATATTTTTTTTCTCTTGCAATTATTATACAGTTTAATATCAAACAGTCTGCTCAAGAATCTGTTTGCAATAAAGTATCACTCATTAATGAAAAGAAAAAATTCTGTGTTTATTTTTATCAACATATATATTTCATCTTTATATTTTCATTGTGATGACCATGAATTTGATAAATATTTGGAACAATTCATTGTTATTTCATCTCTTTTTACATCTTCTAAGGTGCTCAAATGAAGACGACACACAATTTGAGGCTTCTGTGTGCTGATACATTAGACTTGTGCCGACACAAACCTCACACAGTAGGGTAGGTACATGTATACTGTAATTATTAAAATATGATCCGTGTCTCCGCAACATTGGCTTATTATTGGTTGTCCTGTCTTTGTTTCAGTCAGGTTTCAAGAGATATATGATTATGACAGGGACCATTTCTAGTTCAGGCTGGTGTTCATGCTATCAGAGAAAGAGAAAGAAAGACAGGATAGAATAAGAGAGAGAAAAAACAGCAAAGAGACAGAGAGAATAAGGAGATAAAAAGAAAGTGGAGGTTCAGAAAGAAAGATAAAACAATATTACATATGTATATTTTAGAGAGAGAGAGACAGAGCACCTGAGAGAGAAAGAGAAATAAAAACGAACTGGCTAGCCAGACTTGTTGAAAACACCTATCATTTTGGATTATAGTTCATAATGTTAATTTTTACCAGGAGCTGACAGTTGTCCGTGGCCAAATGGATAAGTGACCAGACTGGTATTCCGATGAACCCGGGTTCAAACCTCAGCCATGACATTTCTTTTTTTTTTTTTTTTAGTAATAAAAAATAAATGTGTGTATTTGACATAGTTTTTGTATTTATATATGTACAATTTTGAGGGATTAATTGAAGGAGATGCTTTTGCTTGATACATCTTGCGTATGTCATTCACTGAGAGTGAAGGGTTGATCTCCAACTCCAACACGTCCACATCTGTAGATCTGTATACTTTCTTTTCTGTTCCTTGTAATATGTGTGTGTTTGTGTCTTCTTGACAGAACGTTTGTATTTTTCTGTCTTTTTTTGCCTTTTTTTTTTTTTTGAGGGTATAGTAGAAGGAGATGTATGTCATATAGAATGGAGTGATCTGGATCTAGATCTAGATCTAGACTTCATTCAGTGTTTCAAATATTAAAAAAAAAAAAGGTCATCAAGCTTGATGATAAAACTAGACCATCATTTACTGATTAGCATATTTTTAGCTAAAAGTGTTTAAAGCTGCACGCATATGCCGCCCACCCTCACCCAAGGGAAAACGACGTGGACTTAAATCTTCACGGCTAGATCTACATGATAATGACATGGACTGAATAAGTCCAGCTAGACTTCAAGACTATATGGATTTAAGTCCGGCTAGCCGTGGCCAAATAAAAAAACAGAGCATGAGTGCAGAAAAATAAAAAAAGATGGACTGAAGCAGATTAGGGCTTGATAAAGAAAGTGACTTCAAAAGATAAAAAAAAGAAAAAGAAAGAAAATAGGTGCAAGATTTGTCAGTCCATGTTATTTTCACTCTTTGATTTCCCTGCTTGCAGTGGTGTGGTGATCCCCCAGCCTCAGAGGCTGCAGACTGCCATGTCTCTCTACTCCAACGCCCTGTGTGGCCTGGTGCTGCTGGTCGACAGTCGACTCAACTCCTACACCGGCATCAAACAAAGTCAGTACTGATTTCAGTACTTTTATATTTTCTTTTTTTCCAAAACAACTTAGAAAATACACATACTTGGGAACAGTTCAGGTTTGAGTGAAAACAGTTGTAGCAACATTCAACTAAGAGGGCAACTAAAACCAGTATCAGAGAAAGTCAGTTTGTTTCATCTGTTTTCACCTCCAAAGTCGCTGCCAAATTCTAAGAAACTGTTTTAAAGGTTTCAATGAAAATAATTGTCAGGATATTCAGCGGAGAAAATACTGTTCGTCCTGTCCTTTGTTTCCAATAACTGAAACATATAAATAATTTAGTGACTGTTTTTATACTTCACAAGAGGATAGTTGTGCTGTATGGATGTAAGGAATCATCACGTTTCTACTTTCATCTTTTTTTTATTCCAGAATAGCTTGAAGACAGTTGCAGGGGGTACAACTGTCTTTACTCCAAAATAATTCTTACACATGAACAGTTAGAAGATAGTTTTAATGCTCTATAAAAAAGTAATCCAGCTTTATTGGATTTCTTTTCTTTTCTTATAAATAATATACTGAGAGCTTTTGATGGTTTTTGCTCAGGCTTTGGTCAGTAATACAAAAAGTGTTCAATACAAATGAAGAGAGTAGTAGCCTACTTTTTTTTTTTGACATATTGGAGAAGCTCAGACATAAACAGATGTATAATATTGCACAATGCAATTAGTGGTTTTCTTTCTTATCCTTCCAGAAAACTCACACAGATGACTCAATACAAATTTGCTTGTGAAAGTAATATAGCCAAGATGGAACATCCTTTACATTTCAGAATTTGCTCACGTTTGTGATCGGTCCACTGATTTTCATTTCCCAACATTGACCCAGCAATTTGAAGTCATAGAGCAGCAGCTGCCAAAAGCTGCGGACATTCGAGCTCAGAAACGGTTGAAGGGAGGGGAGGAGGCTGACCAGTTGAGTCTTAACAGTTCAAGTAGCAGTAGTTCAAATGAGGAAAAGGTCAGTGAAGGAATTTGGGACAAAGTGTGGCTGTGAAAAATACTTGGTTTAAGCTATAAGTAGTTGGATAGTGAAATATTGCAATCAATTAGCAGTGCAAGTTTCACTGATTTTATGATGAGATATAATAGACTCTTTGTATATTAGTTATGCCCATCCATTTACATATCTTATTTGTCAGTTTAAATAATCCATTTACGCTTTATCTATTGGAAGAGGCTAGATAGACGCCCATGGGGATCCGAGACACGGAGGCTACGTAGACCCTCATTTGGTCTTTATAGACCACTTGATTATGAGTACAGACTGGATGTGCCAACCAGCACACAGCTGTGTATTTTATTTATTTATTTATTTTACACAAAATCAGCCAAAAATATGAGACAATGCTAATAAATACGCAAAATACAGTCGAGTCCACGCAAACCGAACTCAGATAAAACGAATTTCTGATTAATCGAATAAAAACGAAACAATAGATTTTTTTTCCTCTTTGTGCCCATTAAATGCCTCTCGCATAAATCGAAGCCATCGCCGTGCGTTTCCTTTAAATCGAACTGATCAACGCCGCCACAAAGGTAAAAATCGGCTGTTGTCATCTCCACATGGTTTCCACCAACGCAGATACCGGCAGTTTGAAAACAAAGGAGACAGTGCTGCGGATGGGGCGAGAACAGTTAGACAATATATTATGCCCGCACGCAGCATAACTAGGCCATGTGTTCACGGGGGGAGGGGAGGGGGGAGGATGTATCAGGGTCGGAGCCGCCAACAATCGATCGATAATCAAGCATTGTAGCAGAACTTATAGTACAGGTATGCGCATAAATGTTTTAGTACGCATGTTAGATCTGCATGTGTCACAACGTGTGTAAGTTACGCTATAATAGAGCTGCGCCGGTGTTGTGATGTTGGTTCTCATACCGGCACGGGATGGGCCAGATTCTGCATCATGCTAGTTTTTTTGGTTTTCGCTTGCGTTGACTCGCTTATATCCTCACTATGTGATGGCTTCCTTTAACTGTTTTCAGAGTTAAAACTATTTCAGGAGTAAAACTTACTCAACTGCCCTTTTTAGGACTCAAGCATTAACAGTCTTTTTCAGGGCTAAAACCTACTCATCAACAGTTCTTTTCATGGCACTAACTTTTCTTTACATTACTTTTGCTATCAACGCAGCCCTAATACAGCTAGCAATCCAGTCAAACGAGAGGGCTTGAATTTAAGATAAACACAAAGTTTGGGAGCCATAGCGCGATTTCTTTGTAAAGGGAAATAATCCTGGAATAAAATAAAATGGTGCCTCATTAGTCATTCGAGAATTGCTCCCCCCCCCACAACTGTTAAAAACTGGAAGACGAACTCTCTTTAATCGAACCCATTAGGTTGGTCCCGGCAAATTCGATTTAAGCAGACTTGACTGTATGTGAAACCGGCAAAGTATCAACAAAACGAATATTAGATCTAACCTTTTTTTTTTTTTTCATAAGTTTGGAATGTCCCCTTCTGGTTCTTATCGATTAGAGCTTTTATCGATGGCTGACTACAATTGACTACAATCGAGCATTCTTCAAAACCATATGTACATGTAATTATTGTAATTCTGTAGATCTACAATTATCGTTCATATTGTTAAATGTGTATCAAAAAATTTTCAAGGTTTATCGTCAGGTTGTGAAGTTTACACAATCACGTTGTTGAGAAACAGATTTAATTGAATTTCGCGAAGCGCTTTGTGCTTCATCAGTGGTGACGTTAACATGTGGAAATAAAATACATGTACAAACAATGTCCATGTACACATCAAAGCTCATGCGTTTGCTTATATTATTGAGAGAAAGACAAATTATGGGGCTGAAGCAGTAGGCCTAATAGGTTCTTCTTAAATTTCTGTGGATATAGATCTAGATTTAGATCAAGATCTAAGACAAACTGCTTCTACTTGTTGAACCGGTTGTGACAGAGCCGTCGGATGCATTCAGAATATAACATAAATGTGATGATTTGTCAATAACATGTCTAGATCTAATTGAAATCATTTTGCAGACATCTCTTTTTATGACAAAGATTTGGGATTGCAAAGAACAAACGTCAAATCAGAGTGTGTGCGTGTGTGTGTGGGGTCTCCTTTGGGTCTGCCTAGACACCACGGCTAGGTAAACCCTTATGGGGGTCTACATAGACACTTTCATATCTATTCATCAACTTACTTGATGACCACTCACTCAGCTATTCACCATATCCATTTGTTTATTCATCCATACTGTTCATCATCTAACCCCTTCAATCATCCTCACATCCACCCACTGATCCATTCATCTATTTATCCATCCCTTTAGTAAATATTCATTAGCCTCAATAAATATCCATCCTTATTGAATTGCACTTATGAATTATTTTTTCATTCCTCAGCCTGATCTTTTATTCATACTCCTGTCCATCCCATTTGTCCATCCATTTGTCCATTGACATTGTATCCAGTCATCTCTAGGCCTCTAATTGCTCTGGGTCGATGTGAGATAAACAGACAGTCTTGTTATTTTGTTCCCACAGGAGAAAGGAGGGGAAAAGAAGCTACACTCAGGTGATTTCTATGTGACTAAGCATTCCAATCTCTCTGAAGTGCATATAGTTTTTCATGTTGTTACTGACGACAATCTGCGGACATCGGACATTACGTCGCGGCATCCTGCCATCCTCAGCATCCGCAATATCATCAAGCTGTGTTTCCGCTATGACATTCATACAGTAACTGTTCCTTTGCTGCTGACACATGAGATGACCGAGGTAATGCCATCTTTTTATATTTTTCTTTTTTTTTTCTTTTTTTTTGTCAGGAGTGTCAAATTTATAAGTTCTTTTTGGTGAAAAACAGAATTTTTACCTGTCATGATTTCATACTGGTCATTAGTTTAAAAAAAAAAGATGATTGCAGCATAAATACTTCAGTTTTTACATTCTCTTGGAAGCATATAATGTTACAAAACATAAAGCAAGAGACATTCTCTTACTTTTTCATGAAGACAAATTGACATTCCTATTTTGTTCCTAATTTAACAAGTGAAACCTAGGAAAGAAAATAAATCTGTACGTGCTGAATTTCATCAGGAGGTGATATATTTTGGTGTTGAGGCAGAGTCTTGTAAAGATTAGTCATTTTGACACATTGCTGGTTATTGTATGTCGTTTTGCAGGAGATGACAATTTCCTGGTGCATGAAAAGAGCAGAGCTAATGTTTAAGTGTGTGAAAGGTTTCATGATAGAAATGGCCACCTACAGTAGTCAAGAGTCCAGAACCATCCAGTTCCTTGTGCCACAGGTGAGTTGACATTATATACATATGCCATTCCATGTTATCTATCTGGGCACAGAACCTGTTACAGACCTGGGCCAGGGAGATATTTTGTCATCCAAATATCAGCATAGACAGAATCAGTAAGAGATCAACTTGTGACCTCTAGTCTTTCTCTAGATGTCAGGACTGGAACAGATGTTAATAACTATAGCACATCAGTCCTTTTTGTCAGTCCTCCTCTTTAGCTCAGTGTTGGAAATTGTAATTGTGGCTATATTCATGGTTGAAGCTGTCAGTATAATTATATGTTGGTTCTTTGTCTTCTTCAACTTTAACTGCAAGGTCGTCATGATTGAATCAGTGATGTTTGACAGCAGTTCATGGTAACACATCCAAATTTCCACTGAAATGATAGCTTATTCAAAACCTAGATGTTGCAGTGATATTGTTTGCAGTACAGAGAGAATTCATTATGTACTTATTATCTTGATGATAATGAAAGACGACTGAGGTCAGATATTTGATCTATGGCCTGTATATTTTAGATTTTTTATATATATATATTTCTGAATATTGGCAGTTCTGGATGATGAATGTTTCAGAATTTGATGTTAGTGTCATAATTCTGTTTGCATTTACAAAGTAATTCTTATTACTTATATCCGGATTGATGTTACATCAGGATACTGTATCTGTCTGTCTGCCTGTTCTCCCGGCTGTCAGAATGTGTATTTGCCTGCCCATCTGTTTACCTTTCACTTGAAATCATATTTCGTTTCATGCAGCGGATGAAAAAGTTCTTTCCATTCCACATGGTTTTGTCAGTGTCTAGTCCATGAGCATAGAAATGTTTCTCTCCACAGGGTTTGTCTGAGGAGTTGTTCCATCAGATCAGCAATATGATCCCAACCATCTTCAGGCTGTCCAATCCCCTTGTGGTCAAGTCCAGCTGATCCTCACCTTTGAATAATTAACACAAAGTGTTTCAGTGACCTGTTATGGACTTGAGTCTAGATTGATTAATTATGACCATGCTGTAGATCAAAGACCATCCATCTACTTACCCATTTAATCTAACATTCCTCATCGTTATCCCTGTTGTGGGGTTCATCATTCACTTGTATAAGAGAGTGTGACAGGAGGTTATGAATCTGTCTATTTGTTTACATCATCACCTTCAACATTTTATAGCGAATATGAAATTTGTTCTCGTTCTTATTTGAATCATATACGTTCACAATTTGACAAATGATAAACACAGGATAAATTAAAAATGGATGATGTAATTAACAGACAAAAGGTCATCATAACCTTCTCTCACATTCTCGTAAGCGTTTTTGCATCTGTGTTTGAAACTCAACAGAATAAATATTGACGGTAACAGCCACAAACAATGTAAGTCTGAAATTAGGTCAGGTTATATTTGTGCCTTAAAATATCCCTTGGAAACCCTTTTGCATCATGCCTTTATATAGTGCAAGTTTGCAGACAGGAAACTGTCATGTAACTATATAAAGACATGAGGTGAAAGGGTTTCCAAGGGATGTTTGAAGACAAAAATATAACTTGATCTAATTTCAGACTTAATGCATTTTGCAGCTGTTATCTTCGACATGTTGTGTAACTTCGTAGAATAAGTGGATGTCAGAAAGAACTTCACTGAAAGTAAATGAGATTTTACTGACCATCGGGTCAGAGAAGTTAACTTTAAATATGCAGATCTCATCACAGAGGAAATGGAACCAAAAAGTTTCTTTCACCAAAGCAAATTACGCTCATTTGTCTTTCCATGACACAAATAAATCGGTATATGAAAAACTTAAAATTAGATTCATTTCACCTGGTCATGCTACATGTATTGAATTTGATAAAAGTCTGTAAAGAATCTGGAAAACAAAGAAAGTCATAAAAGTGCCATACATGTTCTTGAAAACAGCAACAGAATAATAGGCTCAGTAAAAAATTTGCCCAAGGTTCATTGGTATGGAATTGTAAAGGATCTTAAAGTATTTTGTGTCCCAAGGAGATTTGAACAGGGTTGGTAATACAACCACTGTGGCTGTTGGTAGTATCAGTTCATCTTGAATCATCCCTTTCACTTTGATTCATATTAATGCATGACTAGTCTTAATAAACTAATGGAACGAAATACTGATGATCCATTAATGTCAGTCCATGTATTGCCAAATAGTGTTTGCTTGCAGCAATAGCCAGTTTTCACATGCTTGCAAAATTTGTAATATCAAATAGTAAGTTAAATTTATTATGAAATTCTCATTTGTTATAAAAGTTCACCCTGCAGAGATGCCACATTGCAGCTTGCATTATTTATACATGTATATCATTCATGGCTAAGATTGGTTGCTCTTGTTGTTTACATTTAATGTGATACATCAGCTGTGTTTCTTTGGTCACTAAATTGTTCAGATGTTTGATGTACAAAGTTGCATGCCAGGATGGGAGCTTTAAGTGAAGAGCAAATTGATCAGAAATTAGCAGGAACTCCCAGACCTCTGGCCGGAGTCAATAATTTAATGTATTGTAACTGATATATGTTATACAGGAGCAAGAATGAAGGTAAATGTTATTGCAAAAGACGTGACATTTCTCAACTTGCCAGTGTTTGCATTAATGACTATGCTGTATAAGTGTCAGAAATGTAATGAAGTACAGTAGAGTCCAAATAATTTGAACTCTTCTAAATCGAAAGTCTGCTTGATTTGAATATTCCTGGAAGCTAGTTTTTTTCCCCTTCCTTGTCCTTGGTAAATATAATCTTCGTAATTCTAACTAAATCTGCCTCGCTCCTCATAATTCGAATTCAGAAATTCGAAGTTTTCACAGCACTAACATTAAAATCAGAAATTTACTTGTTGAATGGTCTGTGTTGTTTCACCCACCCAATTTGCACCACCCCAGTGTTCCCCGAAACACGCGTTGACACCTAGATCTACCACTGTTTCAACAAAGAATGATGCGCTATGGATCGATACATGACGTCATCCTACTGGAGTGCGGACTGATGACATCACGCCTGCCGATTGTTATGTTACCACGTGCAAAACTAAACGAAACTCACATTTAGCAATACTAAATCTAACCCCATGGCCATGGCGCCTGTATTGGCATGCTAGATATATTGTGTTTTGTTAAGGCGGCATTAACTCCACTCCACTATAAATAGTATAAGCCCCTTGGTTTCGGTACATGTAATACACACGTTGCCTCATTCTCAACCCATTGTTGCTGTCTTCGACTAGATCTAGCTGGAGGCTAGTGAAACACACCAGTGACTGTCAATTCTCATTGAAACGGCGTGATCGTACCGATCAACAAGCTAGATCTACATTGTACTTTGTAGGTCTACACTTTGCGTTCTTTAGATCTAACTCAGATCCCTTTGAATATTAAGTCCCAACCCCTTGAAGAGAAAATATGTCTCTAACTATAGATAAGAAAATAAAATTGTTGACCAGAAACACAAACAAACTAAAAGACTTAGATCTAGCTAAAATTTAGAGCAAGCCTAAAGTTTAAAGTTTAGTAGTTTCACATCAAGGGAAATAACTATATACTAGTTTTAATTATTTCCCTTGACCATAATGTAATTCAAACTTGCTTAGTTTGATGTCAGTTCTTTTCCCCTTCCACTTCGAATTAAGAGGGTTCTACTGTAGTACTGAGAGGCATGTTTGATTCGTCAGAGGGGATGTCATATTCTATTACATAGGATTTACTCTAAATCAGATATTGTATTCATATTTAGAAATAAAAATTCGTTCTCATGTTTGTGAAATTCACTGAAAATCAGCTCTATCTTGACTCACACAGATGATGACAACAAATGTTTGTCCCAACGTACATGTAATTGAAGCAGCTTGCAGATGGATAGCTTTTTGTGTAACATGTTACACATGGTGTTGGTGGCCTAGTTGTCGGACTTGAGATCAAAAGTTTCAGATTCAAACCCAGACAGTTTGTCCTTGGGAAAGACAATTCACACATCTCCTGACTCGACCCAGATTTAAATGGGTAGACAATAGACAGAGTATATTATTGTTAGAGTGATAAAAATTTGAGCGCTTAATAGGCAGCTGCCTTATCTGTTTCCCAGGATGCTAAGAATGTTTTTGAGTGTCTCGTTTGGGTCTGTCTGGATAGTAATAGATTGCAAAGTGCTTAGAGCTTATATATAAGGGCTGTATAAATGCTATTATGTTGATCCTCATGTGAGTAGCATAGAGATCTCATCGACTAGAACAGACATTGTGGTTCACTATCCTGTTGATCTGATCTTAAAAGCAGTGAATCTGCACAGACACTCCGTTCCTACGGAAAAGAAAAAGGTATTATTTCCTAATCAAAGATATCAAACAATGATTATATGATAATGCAGCCTGATTGTAATGATTATCACTGGAGAAAAGTATGATTCTATAACATTGTAAGTGAAATATTTGCTCAAAAATGGCATTTACATGTATATTATTAAGACATACATTCCCCCACCTAAATTGTCTGGGTAGTGAAATGGGTCAAAATTTGCAAGGGTATGAAATAATGCACTCCAGACAAAATACATGTGTATGTCAGTTGTTTAGTGATATCACTAGCAAATTCCACAAACATTGGATTTCATTTATACTAAAGCTGTGCATTGCACATTAGATATAGTCATACATGTTGATGATTTTGTGCTGGCATTTTTTGTGTGTTCTTTGAACTTTGATGAAAAGGAACATAATACTCTTCTGTCATTTACTCTTACTGTTGCTCATGCAGCCTGATAAGTACAGTATGTATTAATTGTTATATTTAAGTGGGAAACAATTTTTTTGTGTCATGGTGTGTTAAAAAAATTTAGCATGTGTAATAAGTTTAAAATTTACAAAATTTTATATCTCTAACCATGCCTTTTGGAGTGAAAGACTGCCAAGAGAGGAATGCTTAGTTAGTAATAATTAGTGCTGTTTCCAGACAGAGATATATTTTAAGTCATCAGTTTATTTTATTAAGAACTGCAAGGCAGACCAAAAGTTTAATTACATGATATAGGGCTGCAGTTTTTGAAGTGCAGATATTCCAGATTTTCAAGAAAATATTTCTGTCCCTTGTAGTCTGTCAAGAGCAAAGCATTTCTCTCTGCCAGTGTCTGAGAGTGAAAGATCACATGAATAATTCACATGTGCAATGGGCGTGTCCACAATCACTTTTTACTTTGTAACCATATCATGGGTTATACGACAAAGGGGTGAATAGGCAACAACCCTTATATGATGAAAAGGCGACCCCTTATCTTCTCTGCATGACAAAAAGGGGCGAATCAGTCAGATAATTTATTGACCAGTTTGCCCTTCATTATGCACAGAAGTTAAGGATCACCTTTTCGTCGTGCAGAGATATTACCTATTCACTTCTTCATCATACAACCAATGATATGTGGAAAGAGTGCATTTAACCATTTACCCATTCGCAAGTGGCTGAAATGTGAAAGGAAAACATAATGAGCACTTAACAATTTTGGCACTAAAGGTCCAGTAAAACATTCTGTCACATATAAATGAATGAATTGCTTCCTGGCAGATTCACCGGTTATATGTATTATATAAATGATATATTTTTGAGGGTCAGTTGATTCAAGTTTTTTTAAGAGATGATCGCACAAAAATCAATAATAATCCAAGTAAAATACTGTAGATGTATATTTGTTTATTCTGAATGTCAGGCAGTGTTGCTGATTAAGTAATTTCATATATTGTATGGCTCATTCAATTTTGAAATAACACAACTGTGACTGTCATTGCTGTGTTATTCCAAGTAGTTTGATATTGCTAATGGTACCAATTTCATATTTCATGTACACATACATGTACATAGAACTTGAATCGTGAAACTTCACAGTGCACATGGTCAGACATTTGAAAATCTTATTAGTGTTTAAAACAGTTTGAAGTGCAGGTTAAGCAAGTTGTCAATTGTTTTTTGTTGTTGTTCTAGTTTCTTTTGAAAGAAGATTATGGTTGCCATATCCTTGATTTTGGAATAGAAGTCCAGTATCACCACTTTTTGACATAGATAGATACATCCAATACCATATTAATTTTAATTTCTGCAAAAAAATAACTGAATTATATATGCAGCACCCATTCTCTTTAGTTAGAAAGTTAAGTTACAGGTTATTTGCTGTTAACCACAACCCCCACCTCACTCTTCCTTTTCCCATAGTAATGTGCCTTTTTTTTTTCCTGTTACGTTTTTTTTTTTAATTTCCAGTGTGCCAGACATAAGAGAAAAATTGCAGTTAAACATGAACCACTGATGCACAAGGAATGTGTTTCCAGGGAACTACACTAAACCATTTGCTCTCCCCATTCCTGCCCTCTCCACAAGCTAAGAATTCCTCAAACTAAAGGCTTGTGCACTATCTCTATCTAGCACTCCAATTTCAGTTTGATGCTCAGAAATACTGTCATTGCATAAGATCATAGTCATTGGCTGTGCAGCCATTGTGATCTCAGATTTGACATCAACACATTGCACTGTGGCTGATGCTTCCTTTTGCATGGTGGTCAGGTATTTGACTGGTCAAAATCTCACCTGCATGTAATGCTACACTTTTACAATCACTTGCACTAGTTAATTTTAAAATTAAACAGGCTTATCTGTGACGTTTAATTGGAACTCTGTCGATTCCATGAGTCAGTGGAGGAACAAACGAGATGTCACGTGACCAAATCAGGGCTTGAATGCGGTTATACAACAACAATAACAAATTGGAGGAACAAACGGCAAGGGATGGGTAGAAAAGGGAGGGCGTTTGTTCCTCTGTTGACTCATGGAATCGACAGATTTCCAATTAAACATTACAGCAACTTCGTTTAATTTTTAAACTCTGTTCTAGTCCATTTGCCAGTGTGGGAAACAAACAAGACTTTAAAGTTGTTATTGTTGTTGCTTAAAAATGATTAAGTTAGTTTAGTGTCGCAAAGCTGACTGCAATACAGTCCAGTCAAAGTCTTTGGAGTGATTAATGACTGGCCGTTTGTAGAATCGCCATCCTGCCGCATCCATAATCTTGTCCAGAGGCACGTCTTGCTGAGCTGCCCAGCTGGTTGATGCTGATCTCGTTGAATGAGGTTTAAAATGAGTCATGTCGATTCCTGCTGAAACTAGAGTGGCCCGTGTCCGTCTGCGTAGAGTTTCTCTAGAGATGGATTTGTATGGGTGGCGGAGTTGGATCAGCAGTTGTTGTGATTGTTGAATACTCTTCGTTCTCCAAAGTATTCTTGTAAATATTTATGGGACAAAGGGGTCTGTCACATGGAAAGGATTTTAATTCCAGTTTTGCATGATGACTGCTAGGTTTTGTGGTCTTCAGTAAAGTAGGTAACCAAATATTACCCGGGTTTATACGGAGATCCATATGATTAATATTGCATGCTATAATTGTCTGGCCTCTCAGTGCCGTTGTCAAAAGCATAAGCATTGTCAGTCTGTAGCTTAGCTGTTTTAGCGAAATTCTATTCGCTGGCGCCCATTGTTTGAGAAAGAGCCCATTGTTTGAGAAACATTGTTTGGCAAAAACTTAAGACTGGGTCTTGTATTGAAACTTTCCTTCAAATATTGGCGCACTAATGGATGTTCAGCCACAGACACTTTGTTTTCCTGAATCATCGTAGTACTTGATATTACTGATCTTGCTAAATTCAAACTGCTGTAGCTGAGATCCACATTTTTAGTGTTTGAAGAAGCTCTAAGATAGTTCGGGGAGATGACAAAAGGAGATCTTTTTATCTCGCATAACAAAATGACACCCATTTTTGGAGGTAAACTGCATATTGTTTTCTAGCTCCGGGACGCCATGCTGTGATGATGGTGTTAATAATGCCCTCTGAAAGTCCTGTGTCTTTGAGGATTTGCCTGATAATCGGCAGACTGCCAGATATGAGTGGCTGAGAATTGGATTAGATTTGTTTGTTTGTAAGAGGTGATGGAGTAGGTTCTTTTTCCTGGATAGTAAAAAAGAAACATCTATCAAGAGTGATGTCAGTTTGCTAAACTATACTTGAGAGTCATACTTGACTCTGCCCGGTCTACCTCTATCTTTTGAAGGCATCGCATTATCAATCTAAATGGAGGGAAGATGTACGAATAAATATCTGATCATGTTACTATATAAGCATCGACTTTCTAGGCACCAGCATCTTTTTTCCAGGAGACATAACAATACAATTGAAAGTTAATTCGACTGGCAAACAAATCGACATCAAAGGGCCCATAGAGCACCTCATTTTAATTATTCCTGAATCTAATGCCCACTCTGTTTCGAAATCTGTCTTTCTACATCTACTTTCTTCATCAGCAACTATATTGTCACTCCGTGGTAAATGTATGGCTTTTACCCAAATGTGTCGCCCTATACACCATAGCTACAGGGCTCGGGTAATGTTGCACTGGATTTTTGTACTACCCATTTTGTTCACACAAATGACCTTCGTAGTATTATCACTAAAGAGATGTACAACACATGAGTGTTTGTCTTTAGTGAAGGCTTGCAGGGTAAGCAATGCTGCTTTAAGTTCGAGACAATTGATGTGCAAGTGGTTTTCAGATATGGACCACAACACCC